>SJYT01047504.1:106063-218148 GCA_006410635.1 Cephalophus harveyi
CCAGTACTTTGGCCACCTCATGCGAAGAGTTGACTCATTGGAAAAGACTCTGATGCTGGGAGGGATTGGGGGCAGGAGGAGAAGGGGACGACCGAGGATGAGATGGCTGGATGGCATCACGGACTCGATGGACGTGAGTCTGAGTGAACTCCAAGAGATGGTGATGGACAGGGAGGCCTGGCGTGCTGCAATTCATGGGGTCGCAAAGAGTCGGACACGACTGAGCGACTGAACTGAACTGATCCATAAAATTTGGAGAAGGCAATGGCACCCCACTCCAGTACTCTTGTGCCGGGGTCCAGCCCTGGTGGATCCAGGGAATTCGAAGGGTGAATGGCGTAGGCAGGGAAAGCTTATTTAATTAGAAATATAAAAGAAATTAAGAAGAAATAGTATAGTAGGAAATTTTAGTGGAGAAAAGAGGCTGAATAACTTGGTTTACGTGGAAAGGCAATAAAACTTCGAGACAAGAAGTTTGCACCATCTACATTGGGCCACCGGCACCCGTTTGAATATCGGAGGGTACCCCGCCTTGGGCTCCCTCTCTTAAGGATCTTAGAAGCCAGGGCAAGTAAGTATACATGGCGAGCCTCCAGCCCGATGGGAATTCAGCCAGAAAATAAAGAGAAGACACAGGGGAAACCAGTCTTTCCAATGACTGGCCCATCCTCTATTGTCCGAAAATGCCTTTTATACTTCTTTTGTACATAGAGATCAATGGATAATATAAAATTATGCAGTGTCAGCAGCCCTGACTCTTATCGAGACCAGGCTTTTCTCTCTGCATACCTAGTTGTATACACAAGTCTTAGGTGATTTACATCATCTTATGGCCAGAGGGCCAATTAACATTTTACAGCCCTTTTTCTGATAAGAGTTTGTCAACTAGAAGACTTATTTGTGTTGTTCTTCCCGAAGTCTGGTGCCACTCTTAAAAAGCACTAAATTAAGTTACATTCTTACATAGCAAAGATACAACAATTTATAACAATGAAAAGTACAGTGATTTATAAAGAGAAAAGTAACTCAAAAGTCTAGTGTTGCTAACATCAAAACTACTATATTCCTTTTTCTATATACCAATTATATTGATTAATATCCTTCAGGTGCCTAAAAGATAAAGAATATGGAGGCCTGGCAGCAGTCATTGAGTCAACAGTGAAAACCCATCACCAATATGATTTTTAGCTCTTTAGAAAAGGTTCTGTATCTTTAAGATGCTTTAAGCTTTGTGCCTCTCGTGGTTGGGGGTGCTGTAAGCAATTCACAAATTGTAAAAAGTCCGGGGGAACCCGTCAGGCAAGTTAGCCATCAGAGGGATATAAGCTGAGACATTCTTTTGCAGGAGACTGTTAACTGAAGTCCTGAGTTAACTCTTTCCAGAGAATGATGGTCGGATAGCCCCCTGTTGTCAGAAGAGTGGAAAGCACAGAACAATAAAATCAGGCCGACTCTGGTTTTTGGGGGTAGATGTTCAGGAAAATCCAGGGGGAACCCCCGAGGCCTCACTCGCCTTTCCCATCAGTCCTCTCCACATGACCTTGTCATGGGTGGGATCTCCCGTGCTGGCTTCTGGCACTCTTGCCTGGAAAATCCCATGGACAGAGGAGCCTGGTGGGCTTCCGTCCATGGGGTTGCTAAGAGTCGGAGATGACTGAGCGACTTCAATTTCACTTTCATGCATTGGAGAAGGAAATGGCAACCCACCCCAGTATTCTTGCCTGGAGAATCCCAGGGACGGCGGAGCCTGATGGGCTGCCATCTATAGGGTCGCACAGAGTCAGACACGACTGAAGTGACTTAGTAGTAGTAGTAGTATGCATAAAACTATATATATATATTCTAGCATTGTCTACCAAGAGGGCATGGGAGCAGTGACACCCCAGAACAATGAGCATTACTAGCACTGTTTTTTAATGGTGGAGTCAGGGCTCTTTGGAAAATTGCTGATCCCAAGGCTGAAGCAAACACACAAGATGAGTCTGAAAGTATAGAAGTGGTCAAAGAATAATGGGTGTCTTGTCAGTCCAGAGAGAAGCTAAGCTCTG
Organism: Cephalophus harveyi; assembly: GCA_006410635.1. Taxonomy (NCBI): domain Eukaryota; kingdom Metazoa; phylum Chordata; class Mammalia; order Artiodactyla; family Bovidae; genus Cephalophus; species Cephalophus harveyi. Next base: position 108,112 of record SJYT01047504.1, read on the forward strand.
AGAGGCTCCCAATAGCTAACTGTGACAATTTGAGTAAATCTGTGATGACAATAATGAATTCTATCTCACTGGATAGGAATCCATAAACCCAATTTGATATGTGAGTAATAAATGAAAGAAGAGAAAGGTCTTCCTTATAGCAAAATGCCCATTAATAAATATAGGGGCTTCCCTGGTGGCTCAGCCAGTAAAGAATCTGCCTGCAAAGCAGGAGACCTGGGATTAGTCCCTGGGTTGGGAAGATCCCCTGGAGAAGGGATAGGCTATTACCCACTCTAGTATTCTTGCCTGGGAAATCCTATGGACAGAGGAGCTTGGTGGGCTACAGTCCATGAGGTCGTAGAGAGTTGGATACGGCGCACACACACACACAGACACACACACACTCTATAGGTGTGCAGGAAAATAAAGGTAGATACTAATTATAAAGGGCAAGAGTACTGTGGCCTATCAGATCATCCAGTTTACATCAACAGCAAGGAGACAAACTGACCTTGTATGCCTCCTGATATGAGGCAGTGAAAAGAACACGGCCTGCATCACCTCTGAGATATTCCTGTCACAGATGCTCACTCTGAACTGAAGCACGCGGAAGCACTGAATGGAAACGGAATGACTTTTATAAAACAATAAATTAAGGTGTGAAGCTCAAGGAAGAAGGAATCGTTCTGGATTGAATGAGACTCAAGAAACATAACTAAGAACAAAGCTGATCTTGGTTTGGATCCTTTCGTTATAGAGGTTGTAACTAGACTGCTGGCAAAACCTGAGTGGTGAGGCTCTTGAGAGTGAATGGTATGTGGGAGTGCTTTGTGGTATTCTTAGGACTCTTTTTTAAGAATGGAATTATTCCAAAATAAAAGTAACAACCTTTGTTCAAAAACTTTTATTTACTATAAAGACAAAACACCAAAATAGGTACAAATACTATAAAATTGGTTCAATGGGGTAAAAATTTTAATTAAAATATCTTTGATATATTTAAAATAACAAAGAATACATTTAAGCCAAATTTTCTTAACCCAGAGATTCTTTTTTTGTAACATTTGCTTACACAGTAAGGTGCTAATAGAAGTTAGCCCTTAAGCCCTGGAAGTCTTAGGAATCATAGTCATACAGCAAATATAATTTCATTGTGAAAGTGAACTTTGGTAGAAGAAAAATCTATAGGACACCTGAGGTAGTAGAAACTGGGATAAACAGCAGTAGACGTTATTTACAACTTGAGTACCAAATAACATTAAGAACACAAAAATAATTACACATTACAATTTTCAGTCCAGCTTTGATCCAAAGAAAATAAGAATATTACATCACATTTGCATTGAAAACAAAACAAAAAAACAAAACACCACAATTACCAGCAAGCTGAGGGAACTGCAAACAAACTCAAACAATGGATTTTGACATCTAGAGGCAGTTTGAGTTTGAAATGTGGTGGGCATGGTGGTCTACAAAGTAATACTGATTAGCTGAGGTTCCTCAGTTTATACAGTTTACATCTCTGTCAGACACAGTATTAATCTGACCAATGATCTTCCAGTACATAAAATGGCAAGAGTGCATCCTTTAAAGCTTGCACATGAGAGACTTGGAAACATCTTATTAGAACTGTGAAAATTCTAAAGTAGTCAAAAAAGAAAAAAAGGAAACATAACACATTTAGAGCTACCAAACTTCACATTTCAGTACTATTTTTAACTCTTCAAATATTGCCAATCTTCCAACCAAAGGAATGTAAAATTTCACTAAGAAACACATTCATTTATATAAAAAAAACTGCCCTGTAAACTTATCTTGTAACTTATTTTACTTCCAATTTGTGTTGTACATTTAAAATGTACTCTCTATATAGCTTATTTAGTTTATCCTGAGTCTTTGAGAATAACCAATTCTATTTAACTCTGCAACAATTCAACTGGCTTCTGAAGAGTTAAAACTTAACATCTCAAAAAGTTGTATTAAATACTTAAATCAGTACTTGATTTAAAAAACTCACAGAAAAAGGGTAAAGGAGCTGCCATTTTCCTTCAGGATTCCATGCATCTGAATTCAGTTCAGATAAAAACCATTAGAGAACTGTGCAAAATCCAATGAATTAGTGCGTAAATGAAATTTCAATGTCACTTTTCTTTCTGAAAATATTTTCCAAGTTTGAAGCAAATTTATTGTTCGGAAACACTTGTTTGTAGTTGCATAATTAAATTAATTTTTCTTTAGGTATCTCTCAGTCAGGCCTACTGTAAAGAGATGATACATGGTGGAAGGAAAATAGCAGTTAACATTATCAGTGGTGATGATGAATGATGGATTATTACATACAGAGACCTAAATGGTGTGAAGTTTCCTACTAAAGAAACAATTATAAAATTCAAATACATTTCAAGGTCATCTTGATCTTGGTTGTGAGCTGCATCACAGAGAACATTTGATTTCCACTTAATTTATATTTAACCTGCATGAGAAGAGCAGTGACTGACTCAATGAAGGTAGTATTTTATCATATTCCAATTTTAAAAACAAAGTTTTTAAATCTGTATTTTAAAAAACTCTTGCAATAGCAAGATACTTAATAAACTCTAGTTCACATCTAGTTCTACTTTTTTTGTGTGTGGTTTGAAAAGGTCACCTTTCCCTGAATATTAAACAAAAATGAAGGTGAAATGAAAGTATAGAACCGTAATTTCCAAAAACGAAATGAATGGGCCAACAGTAAAATGCACAATGAACCACAATTGCCCAGGCATAAAAAAAAAAAAAAAGTCAATTGTGGGTCATAAAGAAGTTGTCAACTTTTCAAAAATATATTTATTTACTGCTACTTATAGCATATTCTGACCTAAAAGAGGCAGATACTGTTATAGCCAGTGACAAAAAAAAAAAAAAAAAAAAAACTGCAGAACCCCCTGCTTGTGATCACGATATGAAATGGAAGAATAATTGAAACATTAAAACAGATCCTGAGCCCCTCAGCTGCTAATATTGCTGAAAAAGTGCTCCAAAAAATTAAGCTCTGTTAATTAGTCATGCAGACTTCACTGCTTTCCTGTTTACTAAGGGCCAGTTCTTTGAAAGGCACGGTTTACAGTTTCTGCACAAATTGTGGACTTTTGCATACTAAGCTTAGGTACAAATCATGATTTGTCAATCACATACTTAGGTAAGGGTTCCCCACTGATCTTGTTCATAGTTGTTCAGTGGCATGAAGGCCAGCAGATCATCAAAGTGGTTCCCCACAAAAGTTCTTTTCTCTTGTTGAGCATCCTGTCTCTGTAACAGTTTATTTGTATAACTGGCTACCACGTAGTACGGAAGACTGGATGCTTCAGTAGCTCTCTCGATGGAGGTCTGTCCTGAGGTTGAAGTTCTAAACAACGAAGAGCCACATCTCGTAAACCAGGAGACAAATGTGAAGGAATTGATGGAGCAGTAGTTGCACTGGCAATCTGTAAGAGAAAACACTAGTGTTAAAGCGCTCCAGAACTAGAGCTTTTGATACAGAAGTACTGTACTTCTGCATAGGTAACAAGTGCAAGTACTTCTCTACAGGTATCTGTACAGGATACCTGTGCATCCTGTACAGAGGAGTTAAACAGAAGTGGGGCACTTTTTCCTAACAAGGTGTCTATGGTAAAACTCATGAATGTGACCAAATACTTCCTGATGAGATGGGAGTCGCAGCCCTCTTTATGGTCTCAAATGAACAAGGCCAAGGTGCATCAAAATGATTAGGCAGGTATTCACTCAAATCAATTCTGCTTTCCTCATATTCTCCAAAATGGTTCTCTTTGCCTCTCTGCACATTTTCTGTGGTTTTTTTTGTTTGTTTGTTTGTTTAGCACAGAGAGCTATTCAGAGTAAGACTAAACCTGGCCAGTCAACTGACTACATCAGAAACACAACTGCACTGCTTTTTTCTCCCCAGGTGACTGAGGAAATTTTCCAAGAATGGGGAGACCTGAAGAATGGGGAGGAATGAGGTTACAGCAGGTGAGAGGTGCTGGGGGTCAGCTTGGAGGACTTACACTAGCCACTCAGCACCAGAGGCGATTGTGGTTTAAGTGCTTTACTCAGGCCCAGAGGTAATTCTGTTTATTCTCATACGGTGACATGAATAATTCATGAAGTAGGTGTTATTATTACACCCATTTTGTAAACAAGGAAACAGAGGGCAGACAGAATAACTTTCCTATTCACATGGCTATTAAAGGATGGAACCAGGTCTATACGACTCCAAAGCCGAAGCTTTTAAACAAGCACAGGTCTAACTCAAACGCTAAAAACTCAATCATTACATTACTCTCTGGTGGAAACAGAGAAAGTTAATTTGAGAGGTGTCAGAAAGGTAGAACAGCCTTGGCCTCTGCCTCAGGTATGAACTTTTTAAATACAGAAAATAATACATTTATGAATTGTGACAGTACAGTACATACAGAGCTTCCAGTATTTTAATTTAAAAGTTTGATGTGTGTGTGTAGGTAGGTACATAATTCACCCAGGAGCAATGATTCAGTATCTAATTCAGTGTTCACAGTGACTTTATAAAGCATGAGAACTGACTGTTGAGGCTGCCAACATTCACTGCACCGTATCAATTCCTAGATACACATATACTTATTGAAGATATGCTTTCATGTTAGATTGATAGTGAAGAAGAATCCATGAAAATTTGCCTGTTGCCAACTTTAGCAGAAAGAAGTCATTTTTATCTCATGATTACCTTAAATATCAAAGCAAGATGATTGGAGTGTTTCTCTGCATTCCAAGGTGGTTTAGCACAAGCCATTTCTATAATAGCACAGCCAACACTCCATACATCACAGCTCCGACCATACTGCTGGCCTCTGAGGACCTAAAATAAAGCAGAGTTAACTTGGAAATATGACTCACTAGAAAAAGAGAAAGCCATTCTTTATTTATGGGTTCTGGTTTTTCTACTTCAGAGAAAAACGGATACAAAGAGCAATTCCATAGACTATCTGTGATTTTATTAATAAGCTTAATTTCCCATGTGGCACAAATATGTTTTGGAGAACTGTGAGCTTCTGAAGTAGAGTCATGTCAGAATTTCAAAGCCGCCTCAGTACATCTAGTAAACTCAAGAGGACAACTAGTAAATTCAAGAGGACAACTAGTAATCACTGTGTATAAACACGAAGAGCTCTGAACACAACGGAAGAGACCGGGTTCAGAACTGCTATTTTGTATGTACTTTAGGTTTGCCAGAAAACAACTACTATGAATTATCCAATAATTCTTTGTTAGAAATAGGCTTTAATAGATTTGCCTGAAGGCTATGGAAAGGCAGGGATTAAGGGCCTGAAAATCAAGGATATCATCAAACCCTTAGTTTTAGGGCTGTGGACTTCCAGTTAGTAAGCACATACAGGGTAATACTGCAAAATTATTTGGTGTAACACTGCCACACAGAGCTCCAAAATATTTTCTTTCATCACACTCAGAGTTGCTTCTCACCTCAGGTGCCATAAATGCAATTGTCCCCAGTAACTGTCCCTGAAACTCTCCTGCACCGGTTCCTTTTGACGCCAGCCTGGCTGCAGCTCCGAAATCAGCAATTCTCAGTCTCTGACCTGTGCTATCAATGAGCAAATTGGCACCTGCCAACAGAAATAGCAAATAACCTTCCAGGTTAAAAGCAACAGATTAAAGACTCAGCAAAACGCTAATGAAACAGGACAAGGACAAAAGAAAGACCCCATGTCAGAGAAATCTACTCTCCTTCCCAGTTCACTTCATTAGTAAAGGTACATAGTTCTCTGCAATGTAAAATAAAATCCAAAGCCTCAGAGGGAAAATGGGGCAAAACATCAAGGCATTAAAAATAAAAGCAGAGATTTTGTGAAACTTCCGTGTTAAGCCTTTAATATAATGATTCCTAACAAAATCTTTCCTCAGAGTTCAATTTTTAGTGTAGTTTACACTTTTAAGACAAAGTTCTGTTTAAACATACTGACCTAGATAGACCAATTCAGACTTGATACTGTAATTTCATAATTATAGCTTAATAAAGAATGTTATAGAAAGGCATTCATGTCAGAAAGCCAAGTTGCTTTTATTTTTTGGCCATGCCACCCAGCTTACAAGATCTCGGTTCCCCATCTACAGATCGAACCCAGGGCCTGGCAGTGAAAGCATGAAGTTCTAACCACTGTATTGCCAGGGAATTCCCCAAAGTTGGTTTAATAAACCAAACTGCAACAGATTTGAGAGGTGCTTTCTTAAAAGAAGTTTATAATATCCCAGTTATTTTAAATAAAACCAAGAACAGAAACCTTCGGGGAAGCGGTATATCATGAGACCAAATGGGGGAATCAAATGGTGGCAAACCGAGTTAGCCGTAAGACTGTGTAAAAGTCACAGCTTAAGGAAGGCAGGATATATTATCCTGAAAGTTCTTTTCACTTCTAGTAATTCTAATGATTTACTCGGGAGAGATTTGGAGAAAAAAATGCCATAGTGGAGCTCAAGTTAGAAACTATCAACAAAGGTCCAAGTTTTAAAATGACATTTGTTTTCTGCTTATTGGTAATAAGCAGATAGTAATGAAAAGAATTCTTACCTTTGACATCTCTGTGAATGATCTGGTTTTCATGGAGATATGAAAGGCCACGAAGTAATTGTTCAGTATAGTTAATAACTACTGACTCCTTGAAGGCTCCATATTTACTGAGCAAATGAGCCACAGAGCCCCCTAAACATCCAATAATAATAATCAATCATAAATTTAAGCCAAAATTAAATGGTTTATTACATACTTTGATTATATAAGCTTGCAATGCATGAGCTCACATTCACATTTGAAATATTTATCATCTGCATCAGAAGTGAAACTGATTTAAAAACTAACACATTTCGGTAATCTTAAAGTCTATCAATTAGGAGACATTTTCATGGAACCCGCATGAACTGGTTTAAGATTTCAGAAACCTTTAAAAGTTAACAATTTTGGATGGAACTATTTCTCATGTGTACAATTCACCTCTCTTTTTGACCAAGATACACAAAATGCCTTTCTTAAATACTTAAGTAAACAGTGAAATACTTAAGTAAAAAGAAGGGGAGGAGCCAGACGAACCCAGAATTAGGCTTCCTATCTCACTATTTACCATTTATGACCTGGGACAACAAGTTACAAACTTAGAAAGCCTCTTCTAGAAGTATTTATAGTCAACACGTATACAACCATCAACCACCTACAACCAACATCAGAGAATATAGTAAAGAACTGATTTGTAAATAGAAATACACTCTTCAAACACAAAAGATCTAAGAAGTTAAACCAAGCACTTATGTATTCATTACACCCCAAGTCGTTTATTTTACTGTATATATTTTACTGTATTATGCTGTGTAATATAGAATAAAACTCTGTTTGTTAAAGCAGATGACAAGGTTCAACTTTACGCTTCAGTGCTAGTATACTTGTAAGTTTTAAAAGCTGTATCTTCATTTCATTTTTATAGTTATGTTAAAATATCTCATAAATCTATCCAATTAAAGATGGCCAATTGGATATATATGGATCTTATCATAGAAGATCTGAACAGTTATTCCTATAAAACAATGGCACACAATCATTTTAAAAGACACACTGTAAAAGTTTAAAAGGTAATGAATTTATATTTAAATGAAAGACAAAATATTTACAGTTTATACAACTGTACTATGTTAGGGCAATTTGCATTTAGAAACCTAAATTATTTAATAAAATAAGTGTTCATTAAACTGTTTTTCCTAAATTTAAATCAAGCAAAAGTTAAATCTATGTATTACTCCTTTCTGATTTAAAACATGAACATACCTGCCATCCATTCAATGAAGAGATTATAATTGCTCTTCTCGCACGTGGCTCCCAACATCCTAATGATGTTTGGATGATTCAGATGGCTCATCATTCTTATCTCTTCTCTTAATGCTTCTACTACTTCTTCTTGCTCAGAAGATGTATTTCTGACATATGTCACCTGTTTCAATAAACATTTATATAAAGTTCTGAATCCTGATGAGTTCTCATTTATAATTTTTCATTAACAATCTGATCTAAAATGGACAAACCCAAATTAGCTTATATATCACTAGGAGATTGCATTTATTATGCTCATGGATACAATGTATCTACTTAAAAAAAAAAAAAAGTCAAAGTCTTCTAAGATAATAAGACTCTATCTTAAGCAGCAGTTAAATATCAGGAGATTTGATAAAAGGCTGGGGCACAGCCACTCTTTCAAAACTGTCTGAAGACACTAAAAAATGAGAAAAGACCAATCATAAGAACCAACATGACCTGAAAATGAAAACTTGACTGTTACCATATATTGATAAGCATGTTCATTATAAAGAGTGAGCCACAGAAATCCCCAGGTGACACTGCACCGGTAACGTGGCTGAAGGGAGTAGAACCCATGCCTCTAATACATATGAAAAAGCACAGTAAGAAACACAGGCTTGGTAAGGCCCATCTGGATGCTGCATCTTATGGTAATCATGCTTCAACTTTCAAATAGACTCATGATGCTTTTGGTGCCCTGGCAACATCTACTTTTGAAATTTAGGTTTCTGAAAACTTAAAGAACTAAAATATATACTACATGGGGATATAGCCTTTGTTTTTTTACTTTATTCATTTTTATAATTTTAGTCATTTATACGCTCACTAGACATTTACCTGTTTAACAGCCATTAAAGTTCCAGTTCCCACATCTTGAGCCTGATAACAAGAAGAGAAGGCGCCAAGGCCTATCTGTTGACCTTTCAGCCATTCACTGTCTTCTCTATAAGGCTGTTTTGCTTTGGTATGTCCTGGTAGAGTCTCTGGTGTCTACATAATAAATGAAAGCAATCTTTTTACTGTTAAGAGTATGAGTTTGTGAAATTAGCTTAGCAAAATATTACTCTTGTTTAGTCTGGCTTCCCAAATCACCTATAAACTTGACCTCTGAAAGGACAGTGTTGGTAACCAATGTCAAATGCATAAGTGATTCACCATTGTAGAATCAACCAGAAGCGCCTCTGAAATAGGCAACAAGTATTTCTGTTCAAGGAGTGACACAAAAATTGTTGTACACAATTGTTGTACACAATTGTTGTACACAATTGTTGTTGTTCTATTGTACACAATAGAATTGTTAATTCTATGTGAAAAATCTGCTTCTTATAGTTAACTCACATTAAAAGCCACATTTCTGAACTAGATTTATTTTGTTGTATGGTCCAAGGAAACTCTAACCACTTAAAAGGCTCCATACTTACATCTTGTTGAATAATGATGATATCTTCTCCATTTTCAACCTGCAGTTGAGGAACTATGGGGAGGGCATCCTGAGATGCTGACATTGCCATGGCAATCGCTAAAGCTTCTTCTTCTTCAGCTTCCATCTTTTCTTTGCACTTTTGATTATGATTCACATCATCTTTGTAGGTATCATCATTTTCATCTTTTTCAGGAGAGAGCACAGCAACTTCTGACTTAAAAGTCACTGTTGTGTCACTTGAAGGCATAGACGCTTCAAGAAGGTCCTCAATACTGGAGTTGAGCTCTGTATTGACATCTAATCTGCATTTCTCTTCTACTGGGGTGAACACTGTCTCGTCACTGGGTATAACAGCATTACTGCTATTGCTGCTACTGCCAAAGCTGTCATCACATTTGGAACTACTGTTCAAATCAAGTGTCATGCTATTTTTTGAGGCATCTCCCTGTTTACTTGTATTACTTGGGGTAGGTCGAGATGGCTTTGGCCTGTGTATATTACTGGAGGGTAGGGGTCTTGACTGAGTGAAGATTGGGGAAAGTTTATCTGAGTCTTTGTTTTCAGAACAGTTTCTCTGGAACTGTAGAGAAAACTTGCGCTGTGTTTGAGGAGACGCAGAAGGCATTTTGCAGGGAACAAACCCCTGAGGTCTCTGCTTAGAGAGATCTGTCCCGGTGCCAGGTGGTACAGATGGGGCTGATGAAGAAGGGGTTGATAAGGCTGGGAACATTAACTGAGAATGAGGAGACACAGGAGAGGCGTTCAGACACTGACTGTGGGGTCTGCCCTTTGTTTGAACCATTGGCTTTGGTTGCTCCATTGTTGTTGAACTAGGAAGTCCTACTGAAATGCCGGCCAGTCGGTCAGAAATGTCCTCTGAACTGGCACTCAATTTTGTAGCACACAATCCTTTTCCAGTTTTCTCTAAATGGTCCGTGCGTTCAAAGGAACTATTGTCCATGGCTTCTGGATAGCTGTTAGGGGCAGATGCCTGCAAAAAGCGATCATGTCGACCATCCAAAGTGTCTTCTATGCCCAGCTGAATGGCCTCAGCAATTTCCACCTCGTCTGCAATAGCCATCAAACGACGCCGCATCCTGGTAAAATGAGTGGAACTAGAAACATTCAGCATTTCTAACAGCTTTGAAAATACATGGGGTACTGCAGTAACCATTCTTGCAGAACTCAAATATATCCTTCGGGAGAGTTTACCAACCATTGAGTGGGAATTATCAATGGACTGCAAAGCAAAGGTCAGGAGGGACAGCAGCTTCTTATACCTGAAAGAAAAAGCACATTCAATTACGAAACAAGTTAAAATTACTGCAAAATATATAGAAATAAAGAAAATGGTACTAATTTATAGCTTTTACATTAAAAAACTGCTTCAGTATAAAATATCTATATATTTTAAATAGCCCAGGTTTTAGGTGTTTGTCAATCAAATATTAGAGTAATAGTAACCTATATGTGCTCTGTAGTTTCTGAGTCTTTCATTTAATCTAAAATGTGTCCTTCTTGGATAGATATGGGTGGGGGTGGGATGGGTTAGGTAAGAAGAGGAAAAGAAATACATTTTCAGAAGAAAAATTACCTGACTTCAACAGGCTCAGCTTGTGAAATATCAGTACTGACAATATGAGGGTAAAATTCAGCAGGAAATTCCAACAGCAGTCTGTCTATGAGACAAAGCCGGCCCAGGAGTTCTTGCCAGTTGTTTGATTCGGTTTGGTTTCCAAGAATACAATTTAAGACATAATCAACACCACCAATACCAATGGATCCTACAAAAAGGAAAGGAAAAATAACTGAAAAATAGTGATATTAAAACCTAAAAATATGATCAAATTAAGTTTAATAAAAATATTCTGAATTAATTTCAAGAATTTATCTTTCACATTAATTCCTATTTTTAATGTTAGCTGACCAATTCAATTTATAAAATTACTTCAAAATCCTGCAACGGCCATATTAGAGATGAGATTAGACTGTCTAAGGAAAATGATAAAATATGCTATATTAATTTTAAGTGAAAAGTTATTACCAGCTTTAAGTATTTCTCTGCCAACTGCCAACTCTCCTGCTTGGCCTTTGCACAATTCCAATAGCGTTGATATAGACAGCTGACTTGTGCGACTAAAAATGAAAGGAAGCAACATGAGACTTCAGTCTTGGATAAAATATATATTAAAAGGACAGTAGTAATGTAACACCATGTGAAAAGGTGGGAAAAAAATGTTTTTCAGGACTATCACTAAAATTGCATTATTGATGTCACTATAGTCATAATATTTATTATTAGGTCTAATTTCATAAATTTTACCTTATCCTCTATGTTAAACACAGAATCTTCACTACTGGTTCTTACACAGCAAGTATTAATTTAAATACTAAACCATAAAAAAGGCTTATTTTCATTATCATATATTGTTAAAATAAGATTCTAACATTTTGATTTCTGGATTTTCACTAAGAATTGTTAAATTAAAAACAAAATCTTCCCATCTAAAACTTTATATTCCTTTTATATAGCCAAAGTGACTTCTAAATATCATAAAATCTTTTTACCATATTTCTTATAACGTTCAGTCATTCAAGTGACCACACAAACAGCCTAACTTTAGAATTTCAGAGTGGACAACAAAACGATTCCCATAAAAGCACTGAAATTCTCAGGGTAAAAAAAACACAAAACCCCAAATCTATATAGTATTAAGAAATGAAATTATTTCTCCAGGCATTTTACAAATATGCTAATTTTTCTCAGATATTTATAGTATTCTCTCTAAGCAACAAGAAAACCTCTAATTCTTACAATATGTAGTCTTGTGCAGAGAGACAATGGAGGCGAAAGACAGACTTCAAGAGATGACAAACAAGTCAAAGTTAAGTGCTTAAATTTTGAGACCCTCTATAGACTATGTTGTGTGATTTAGGGAGGAAGAGAGTTGGCCTGGAAGAGCTCCCAAAGGAGGTAATTGCAGGGGCAAACTAAGAGAGTCAATCCTCCTAACCACCTGGGATCTGCTGGGCCAGGAAGAGATTAGAACTGCCAAATGTGCTGACTGTGGCTATGCTTTTTGTATAAAAAATGGTCTTTTTCTCCCACTTTATGGAAAGGGGAAAAAAAGGAGAGAGAGAACGAACCAGTAGTCTAATAAAAGCATAGCTTATCATGTTCCTTATCACTATACCTCATTTCTCTACTTTGTATTTTTATACCTCCAATTAGGGCTGTTCTGTCCCTTGCTGATTTTTAAGGATATTGCAGGGATATACAGAATTATTGTTATTTGACATAAACTGTCATAGAGTAAAATTCCATCACAAAGAAAATTATGAAATTTTTTTTTAATCTTTTTTTTGGTCCTGATAATACAAACCATGTATAATAATTTTATTGGTTCCTATCCTGTGTAACTCATTCTCTAAAAAGAGATTATACCTCATATATCAGCTATTCTTATCAACTGGATTTCAGTTTTAAGAATATTACTTTAAAATAAAAGAGAATCACAATAATGTGGAGGTCCAGGCAGTTTGTTATCCTGTTTTTTACCTGCCATTAGTTCTTCTTTCTAGTCCTTAAGAGCTCTAAATGTTACATGTTAATTTCAAATCTCACATTAGAAAACAATATTCAAGGCCTCATTTAATAAGCATGTATCCTACACTTAGCAGGTGTGAGGCTCCGTGCTAGGCTTTTAGGACAAGAGGGTTTGACTCAGTTCATTAAAAAGGCCTTACCTATTGACGTCTGCACACTTGACTAGGATGGTGTCTACAACTGGCCGGAGAAGTCTCTGCAGTTTGATTCTTTCTGCCAGACTATGGCAAGGAGTATATACTAGCATGGCTCTCAACGTTTTCTGGGGGAAAAAGACTGAAGGTCAGTTTAACTACACTTAAAAAGCATCAGAGACAATGGCCTAATCTGAGACATTTTGAGAAATAAATTAATGATAGGAATAGATTATGACCCATAAATAAGAATCCATGAGTTGATACAAATAAAAAACTGAATAATTAAATAGGGAACTCTCAACTATTTTTGTAATTTTTAAGTGTCTGAATTAATTTCAAAATAGTTATTTTAAAAAGAAAATGAGAAAAGGAACCAATCTGAAAGAGTCCCCAATGGCTAAAGCTGGAATAATTTGGGCAACAAAGTAAATGATGATAGTACTGAATTATAACCCAAAGAATAAATACCCGTAAGTCTATGGTGACAGAAATAAAAAACTGACTAAATATATAAATGAGAAAAGACAGCTCTTCTTCATAAAAGAGTTAAATTAAATAATACAGAAGGAATATGGGAAATAGAAGATCATCATTAGGACACTACAGTAATGATTGCTGCAGGCAAGATTCACTAACAAATGCTAAACTCTGTGGCTAGAAACAGAGGATTTACATAGTCTCAAAGTATCTGCCCCAAGACACTTCCTAAGAGTGAATTCACAGCACCCAGTAGACATCACCTTTACCAGTGATGAAGGATGATGGCATCACCAACCGTAAGACGCACTGATGTGATGTACCCCCTGATACTGATGCACTGAGAACGGCACATCACCTCTGGTGTTCTTTTAAAAAATGCATAATGTGATCATGAGAAAATATCAGATAAAACCAAACTGAGGGACATTCTTCAAAATAACTGGTCAATACACTTCAAAAGTGTCAAGGTCTACAAAAGACAAGGAAAGATTGAGGGACTGTCCCAGATGGGAAGAGATTGAGGGGGCATGATAACTGAATGACATGTGAGATTGTGGATTGGATCCTAGAAGAGAGAAAAGACATTAATGGAAAGCCCGATGAAATCTGAGTAAAGTCTATGGTTTAGCTGTAACGGACACAGTTGGGACAACTGGGGATATCTGAATATGGACTTTATAGTACATAATAATATTGTTATTAATGCTAAATTTTCAGAGCTTGCTGACTGCATTGTGGTTATACAGAATAATGTATTTGTTCTTAAGAGATACACGCTAGAGTATTGGAAGTGAAATGTTATGATGCCTACACACAACTTGCAAATGGTTCAGCAAAAAAATATATATGGGGAGAGAGGAGAAGAGAAAACAAAGAAGGTCAAGAGGAAGGGGGGAGAGGGAAAGGAGAGCTCTAAGGGCAGGAACCACATCTGCCCTCACAGTGTCTGGCACACTAAGTAACTGTACAAGAATCGGAATACAGTTTCATTCAGAGCCCCTGTACTCTAGGAGCTCACAAATGCGCTGGGACACCATCTGAACTTGGTAATAAACAACTGGATAGTAAGGCGGTATACCAAACAGTTAAGTATGTCTGAAGCTTTATGCTGGAAAACAGTAAGAAGAAAGAAGTAATCTGTATTCTACAGCATGCTGGTCTTTATTCTATAGTGTTCTGTAGGATGCTGGGTCCCTCAAGATGCTAACATGAAAAACAGACCATGGTAAGATAAATCTGGGAGATAATGCATCTTATGCCATGATTAGATTCCTAATGTATATTAACTTATGAAGGTTCCTAGAAGCCTTTCAGTGAACAGACCCATTTAACCTCACGTGACTCTGTGCTTACCAAATTTTAACTGAACACAGACTTTCTTCAGGGAACTTCTCATAACCCGTCCAGACTCTCACAGAATATGCTTTAGGAAATGCTGATGAAGAAACAGAAACCTCTAAAGGTTTATGAGCTGGGGAATAAAGCGGCATTTAAGGAATAATGATGGCCACTATATTCAACTTTGCTACAATGCACTAGACAGAGGTTTCTATTTCAAACCTGAGAGATAAATATTTTCATTATTTTATAGGTGAGGAAGCTAAAACTTCAGTTCAGTTCAGTTCAGTCGCTCAGTCGTGTCCGACTCTCTGCGACCCCATGAACTGCAGCACGCCAGGCCTCCCTGTTCATCACCATCTCCCGGAGTTCACTCAGACTCACATCCATTGAGTCCGTGACGCCATCCAGCCATCTCATCCTCGGTCATCCCCTTCTCCTCCTGCCCCCAATCCCTCCCAGCATCAGAGTCTTTTCCAATGAGTCAACTCTTCGCATGAGGTGGCCAAAGTACTGGAGTTTCAGCATTCCTATTTGGAACCAGTCTGTTGTTCCATGTCCAGTTCTAACTGTTGCTTCCTGACCTGCATACAGATTTCTCAAGAGGCAGGTTAGGTGGTCTGGTATTCCCATCTCTTTCAGAATTTTCCACAGTTGATTGTGATCCACACAGTCAAAGGCTTTGGCATAGTCAATAAAGCAGAAGTAGATGTTTTTCTGGAACTCTCTTGCTTTTTCCATGATCCAGCGGATGTTGGCAATTTGATCTCTGGGTCCTCTGCCTTTTCTAAAGCCAACTTGAACATCAGGGAGTTCACGGTTCACGTATTGCTGAAGCCTGGCTAGGAGGATTTTGAGCATTTCTTTACTAACGTGTGAGATGAGTGCAATTGTGCGGTAGTTGGAGCATTCTTTCGCATTGCCTTTCTTTGGAATTGGAATGAAAACTGACCTTTTAAGAGTCCTAAAGTTACACTGCCAGCACACTGGAGAATGGGAATTTGAATCAAGTTCTCTCTAATTCTGACCATACATCCAGACAGCCTGGGCTAGTCCCAGTTTAACTAGCAAATTATTCAAGTATTCCAGTTGGGATGGTAAATTATATGTTCACTCCATTTTGACTCCAAACTAATGTTCATAACCCTATGCCATACTGCTATTCAAAAAGAAGATTTTATAGGCATAGTTGTTAGAGGATGGATTACAAAAAGGTGAAGAGTGGAAGTTTCCAGGTGGCACTAGTGGTAAAGAACCGGCCTGCCAATGCAGGAGACATAAGAGACTCTGGTTCCATCCCTGGGTCGGGAAGTTCCCCTGGAGGAAGGCATGGCAACCCACTCCAGTGTTCTTGCCTGGAGAATCCCATGGACAGAGGAGCCTAGAGGGCTATAGTCCATTCAGTCGCAAAGAATCAGACAAGACTGAAGTGACTTAGCAGGCATGGAAGAGTGGAAGCAGAGAGATGAATGAGTTTTCAAAAGATCAGGTAAGAATTATTCTAAAGCAGTGGTTCTGAACTGGGGGCACTTTCAACCCTCAGGAGACATTCAGCAATGCTTGGAGACACTACTGGTTGTTATGACTAAGGAGGGGAGAGGGTTGCCACTGCTATGCAGTGGGTAAAGACCAGGAATGTTGCTAAACATCCTATGATGCATAAGATGCCTGTCTCAACGTCAGTAAGTGTGGAGGCTGAGAAACTCTTTTCTAAAGATGTACATACTCATAATTTTAGCCTACAAAATTACAGAACACCCTCCTTGTCATTCTATCTCACCATGAAACACAGCTTCTAACAGATTAAACTAGAAAAACAACTCAGTAATTTATGTCACAGAATCCTCTTTTGTGAAAAGGTTTCTGAATTTCCATACAATGTTTATTAAAAATCAGCTCTTAATGTCTACTAACCCTAAATTTAAAAAAAAAAACAAAGGTAACATTGGTTACTCTGCTATCTCATAAAATATTTTTAATCTGGTCATGTATAAGGTAAGGCAAATAAAGATGTGAACAGCTAGCTATTGCTGCTTTACAACAGCATATAAGAAAACTTGACCAGATTAAAATAAGCAGAATCCAAGTGAAGATGCTAAATGGAAAATTGCAATTTCCTGGGATTATGAAATAAAAACAAAATTTGGATTTTCCCAAATCAAATTATGTAGTTTTACTGAATCTTAAAAATGATAATCTTCAAACTGTCAAGAAGAAAAAAAAGAAAACCAACAACCCAACGCAAACCCATAAAAGGTACAGTTAGAGAATAAAGCTACTTACTAAAGCAGCAACGTACACTTTGTAGACAGGGTCAGCACAGACCATTGACAAAACGTTGCAGCATGCCTCCACCACATCTCCTGAGATACTGGTCTGGGAAGACCCACTGGTGGCTCCAGCACTTGGACTGCTTCCGCTATTGCTCCCCGAATTTCCAGTGCTCTCCCCATTTGCCAATAGCAGAGCTCCACTAACGTCGTGGGAAAGACGTCTGAGAGCCATCTCTCTTACATTCCAGTTTCTAGAAAATAAGCAGCCAACGAGTTCCATTCCAAATACCTATAGTCAGAAAGACAAAATGAATTCAATGTGAAGAAAAACTGAAGTGTTTTGAATTAAGTATGACTTTTGATTACCAAAGGAAAATCAGACAGTTCTTAAATCTTCACCATACTATAAAATTTTCAAATGTGTCCATAAGGACATACTCAAATCTAACTAGTAATTATCAAAAGTCCTTAACATATTTATTAGCTAAAGTAAAACTAAGAGTGAACACCATTAAGTAATCAGATAGATAAATATGTATTTCTGTGCTCCAGTATTTAACACGAACTAAACATATCTGTGAAGAACCCCAAATTTGCATTTGTGTTAACATAGTTTGCAGAGGAAAAAACTGAAGCAAGACTTTAAAAGACCAAATCAAGAAAGGTACTGGAGCAAGGTGTTCAAGAAGTAACAGAATTTCTCTTACTTGGTTAATTAGAAAAAAAATACAATGAATAGAGTGGAAAAACCCAAAAGACTAAAAAACAACTGTGTTCATATCAGCAAAGGACAATGAAAAATACGTATAATAATTAAAGTGTATGTCATTATAGTAATCATTACCACTTCTGCAAAGCCAGAGAGTCCCGAAAGAAAGGGTGCTTGGTCTTGACATTATGGACCAGTTAGCTAAAAGTAAACTTAATGTCTAAGATAACATCATATGAAAAATTTCTAACTATTAGAGATTGAATAAACATGATTTGGGGGAAACAAATTATGACAGTTTTTGTGTGTTCTGTTTTAGAGTGATAGTAAAGGAGACTAAATCAATTAGAATATAGTGAATTGAGTGTATGCCTCACACTGTTAAATGGGGCTTCTCTGGTGTCTCAGATGGTAAAGAATCTGCCTGCAATGTGGGAGACCTGGGTTTGATCCCTGGGTCGGGAAGACTTCCTGGAGGAGGGCATGGCAACCCACTCCGGTATTCTTGCCTGGAGAATCCCCATGGATGGAGGAGCCCGGAGGACTGCAGTGCCTGGGGTTGCAGAGTTGGACAGAAGTGAGTGACTAAGCACAGCACTGTTAAATAGCATACCACTAGTCTTATGTCTTATATGATATTCCTCATTTAAAAAATAAGAATATATAGCTTAGTCCAACCTACAGCTTAAGCAAAACAAACTAGACCACTGCTTTGAAAAAATGGTATCCAAGGCTCAGTATCAACTTGAGAGTTTTCTTGAGGAATCATGAATGGGCAGGTGAGGGGCTATGTTAAATACCATTAATGAATTAGATAATACTTATTAAGTTTGTAAATTTTATTAGAATCCTACTGGGTTGTTAACATGCTAAGAAAAGAGAATTCTAAAAGCTTCAGGACTATAATGGTCACAAAAAGAAACAGGAGAGAAATTCTACTGTTGTATATATAAGCATAATGAGTTAACCTGTGTCTGCTTACAAGTTTAATAGAATTTACCAGATTATCAAAAACATTTCATTTCACTATAATCTACTGGAGGTATTGTCCGGTTTTGGATTATACATTTTAAAAAATAATAGACTAAGCAGATAGCAACAAAGAAAACCATTAGAATCCAACCAACCAACTGAAATTCTGATTTACTAAGGATGAGAAAGCATTTAAGCAGAAGAGAAGGTAAAGGAATGGGAACTACTCTTACAAATAAAAATGACTAATATATAAGGCAAATGCCACATATTTTTTCTTATTCATCCATTCAGCAAGTATTAAGTGCCTGACATATGCCATGAGAATTCCAATTGGAGAAACTGAGTTTAAATGGCAACAAGTAAGAAAATAACAAATTCTTGGCAGGAGTGGGATTAAACACTGAAACAAGTTAGTATTAAATGGTTCTAGTGTCTATCCTTGAATAAGGATATTCACTTTTATGTCTCTTAGTCTAGACTGGGAGGTGAGACTGCAAAGAATTTTTAAAGTTTCAGCTCTATTATAAGTGGCATAGTATTAACGTGCACGTGTGTGTGCATGCTTAGTTGCTCAGTCGTGTCCATCTATCTTTGTGACCCCATGGACTGTAGCCCGACAGGCTCCTCTGTCCATGGGATTTCCCCAGGCAAGAGAGAATACTGGAGTGGGCTGCCACTTCCTTCTCCAACAGATTGTCCCCACCCAGGGACTGAAGCCACATCTCCCACACTGGTAGGCGAATTCCTTATCAATGAGTCACCTGGGAAGCCCCAGCGTAGTATTAACACCAAAGGTCAAATTAAAATTTTCAGTGGAATACAAGTCATGATGGAGGGAAGCAAAAGTACTTTCTTAAATTATAAACTGGGGAGACAACTACATTAACTAGCCTTAAATGGTTCTTTGAGGAATGAAGAACAATAACTACTTGCCTGAATCCAAGGCTCAGCTAAATCTTTGTAAGAAGGAGGGATCTGCTGAGTCCCATAATGAGTAAGGTTAAGATTGCTTTCCTGATTCCTCCGCTGGGATCCAGCCAAGGGATGCTGCTGGGTAGTCTGCTGCTGTGTAGCTCGCAGGGGAGAAGGGGAATCCACAGGGCTGGACAACTCGTGGCTGAATGAAAAGTGAACAGAGGTTGCTAAGAAGAATTAACAGATTTAAAGGACACTGTGAGAGCATTTTTATTCTTTATTAAACATATCCAAATCATTAACACATAATTATTACCTGTAGAAATCGTGGGATCTCCACTTGGACCTACAAAGGGGACATATTAAAGGTTCTCTATTTCTTCTACATTCTTCTGCCCCTGAAAAAATTATGGGACAAAAACTTACAAAAACATAAATGTTTAACATTTACTATTTATGTAATAATTATTCATAATGGCTAGTATAAAGGTTTATATATGGAAGGAGCCTCAAAACTTATATAACGTTTACCTAAAAGGAAAACACAGTAGGCTAGATTGTTCTGATGCTTGTCATTTTTGCAAATACTACTTTATTAGTTATGTAACAAGTTATCTTATTTACTGTTTTCCAAAATATTCTGCCCACTTGATAATCTGGTCGTGTCGTGCAAAGCTTGCTTTGCTGTTACCCTCTCTGGCACGCCCTGCCCAGGCATTCTTCCAGCCCCTTCCCTCCAGGTGCACCCACCAGACTGGAACTGTTTCTAATTCTGTGCTCGCCTTTCATTACCAGGGGTCACACTTTATAACATTTCTTTGCTCACACAGCTCATCTCCTAACAGATCTAAACTCTTATTTGTTGAGAAGTTCACATAGGGCCTAGGTATACTTCTTTTCGTCTCTCACCCACGTCGCCAAAGGCCATGTTAAAATCCTAGATCAGACAGTTAGCTCGTAGAGTAACCGTGCTGACCAGGCACAGGGAGAAAAGGCGCCACGTACAGATTGACATGCAGTGGTGGTGCAGCTTGTTCCTGCAGCCATCCTCACACACTGTGAGACTTTCTTCATCAAGCATGCCCAACAGGCAAATAGGACACATCTGTTCCTCTTCATCTTTTATACTATAAGGAAGGGACACAAAGGCATTAACTACAAAAGAATGTTAACAGAATTAAAGCCACATGCTACAAACAATTTTGGCTTCTTCAGACTACGAAAAAACTAGTTAGGAATTCTTGTTTAGGAGCATCGTGTACATAAACTATTTGAGAAGTATTTCTACTGTTACTATAATATACAGTAATTTTGAATGTGGTTTAACCTTTCCTTGCTATGACTATAATTCAATAAATGAACTAAATCTCAAGAGGTGAGGTCACTCAGTCGTGTCCGACTCTTTGCGACTCCATGGACTGTAACCTACTAGGTTTCTCCGTCCATGGGATTCTCCAGGCAAGAATACTGGAGTGGATTGCCATTTCCTTCTCCAGGGGATCTTCCCGAACCAGGGATCGAACCTGGATCTGCATTGGAGGCAGACGCTTTAACTTCTGAGCCATGTATTACCCAAATTTTGTTACTGAACCTTTTGAATAAATGAACTACCATAAGATCTATGTATAAACATACTACATGCCCACACTGTCAAGATTTCAAGTATTGGAAAGACTGTAGAACTCATCTATTCCACATCCTTAAGTATGAAGGCCTATCTCAGATACTTTCGGTGAGTATATAATCTGGTCCAACTTTCCTAGAAAAAAAATCTAGAAACAACTGTTTTTTGGTCCTCTGAGGCATTTTATTTGTATGTATTACATCCCTAGAAAAAGAATGCAAGTATTTTCCCTCCTGTGTGCTTTTGTCTTGCTGCTTCATGGTCCATGATGCCAGGTGGGGTTGTTGGTACAGTGAAACCAAGCTGATGGGACAGAAACAGGTTACTCTGCCATTTTTCTAGATCTCCTAGGTGCACATCAAATCTGGGGCTGATACCCCTCCCTTGTTTAGCCTGCCTGTGAGGTTCACAACAATTTTCCCAGCCCTGTGATCATCAATGATTTCAAATTTGCCAATATAACCATGCTTCATCATCAGTTAGAAACCTGACAAGGACTTGGATGATGAGCATGGCCTAACAAGCATCTGGCATTTGCCTCTCTTTTCAGCATTGTTGATAGTCTTCAGAGTATCAGCCAGGACATTCATGCGCACCATTATGGCAGCTGGAAAGATGATGGAAAGAGCTAGAAACAACTATTCTTAATGTACACAATCTTTCAACTAGACTTCCAGGAATATATCATAAGGAAATAAAGACACAAATAATAAAGATATATGTGTGAGAATGTTATAGTACTACTTAGCATAATGGAAAAAAAAAGTCAACCAAAGTAACATCTAAAGGAGGTTAAAAAAACATACAACAGTACACCCAGACATTATGAAGCCTTTGAAAAGGATCAGAGATCCATACATGATGACAAAGAAAAATATTTATAATGTACTATATGATGAAAAAATAGTAGATAACATGACAGAATTCTAACTTGTACAGAATGTTTTCATTTGTGGCAAAATTGTAACTTTATTATGTGTATTTGAATTATATGATAAATTATATTGTATATACCATTCCCATTATATACAAAGTAAGTATGATATCAGTAAGAAAAATATTAGTAACTCAACAGAAAAACAAGCAAAGAAGATAAAAAGGCAGCTGACTTAAGAAAGACCAATAGCAAATAAACATAAAAAGAGAAGTACAAAATACATGTTACATTAATAAAGCTCTTACTTTATTTGTCTTTGGCAGGGGTGGGATAATGTGACTGACAAAAATTAAATAGGTTGATAATGGCATAGGAAAACAGGCTCTCATATACACTACTGGTGGGAGGGAAAAAACTTAAATTTTTAGAAAAGACTTTGCTAGTAATTCTTAAGATACTAAACGTACATATCCATGACCTAAAAGAACCTGTTTTCTAGAATGCTTTCCTTCAGAAATATTCCAAGTAAATAGAAAATCCATTGCATTTAATTAGGCAAAAAAAAATAGAGGTGTTGTAAAGAATCCACCTGCCAATGCAGGGGACACAAGAGACACAGGTTCAATCCCTGGATTGGGAAGATCCCCTGAAGTAGGAAATGGCAACCCACTCCAGTATTCTTGCCTGGGAAATCCCATAAACAGGAGCCTGGTGGGCTACAGTCCATGGGGCCACAGAGAGTCAGAAATGACTGAGCATCTGAGCACAAATGTCCATGAATTCTGGCAATAGCAAAATACATTGTGTTATATACATATAATCTAATTTAAAAAGCAAGTTGCAGATCAAATTATGTCATGACTTTATATTTGTTTAAAAATAATAAGATGAGAAGTATTGGGGGTAACGCAGCCATGCCCCATGCTGTGTGTGGCTACTTCAGCTACAGGGCAGAGCCGAATAGCTGTGACAGAGGCCCAATAACCCTCAAAGCCCTAAGTATTTAAAGTATAAAAATGTTACCTGTAATAATACTACCAGTTAATAACCATGAAAATTTTTCCTCATTTAAGCACCTGTAATACTTTTTTTATATAAAAAATGGGTTCATGCATGACAGATAGTATAATCTGGATTTTATTTCATACCATTCAATAGTCTTCAAAAGCATAATTTTAATGGCTGCATGAGATATTCATAATATGGGTATATCTTAACCATTCAGTTGCTGGATATTTAAGTTGTTACAAATTCTTCACCATAGTACTGTGAGAAACAGCCATATATATAAGTCTTTGGCATTTTTCAGATTAAACATTTTTTCTTAAAAAAAAAAAAAAAAAAGTAATACATATACTGGATTAATGACTATAAATCTTTTCTAAAGTCACGTTACTTTTGTCCAGAAAGGCTATACCACTTTACATACAGTAAAGCTTATAAGAACTGTCTCATTACAATCTATTAATTCTATAAATTAATCTCATATATATATAAAATATATATCTTTAAATAGGCATTTTCTTAGTTTTTTGGTTGCCTGAACAGTTTTCATGTGTTTGTTAGCCCCTTGAAACTATTCTTCTGTGAAGATTGTTCTCATGCTCTTTGCCCACTTCTGTACTGGATCACAGGTTTCTACTGTTTTGATGGTACCGTTTTGTTAATTATCTTTTTATATATTCAATCTGTCCCAATTCTGTTTTTCCTTGTTTCTTATATACTACTTTTAAATTAATATAAAATGTGATAAGATCTCCAGATAAATTTTCTTTTTCTTTAGTCTTAAAATATTTACTTTAGACATAAAATTTTGTGATTATATGAAACATTAACTTTTTTACCTACACAGTATACACTTAGTTAAGATTACAACTTCTTCAGTTTCCCACCTTGGATACAATAAATCCAAATAAATAAATTAAAAAAAAAACCCCACAAATTATGGTCAGCCCATATTTAGAGGGTGCCTTTTTCATCTTAGAGAGAGAGAGACACTTTCTTTTGGCTACCCGGTTTTAAGCATTTATTTCTTTTCCAAAATAAAAAGCTACAAAAATATCAATCAAAAGGAGAAAGGCTCTAGAATAAGTTTGGGTAAGGAAGCTTGAGAAATAAAGCAAATTTTTTCCATTTATTTAGAAGAAATGAAGGCTAAGAGAAAGAGTCCTGAACCACAAGTCAGGAGGGTTTGGTTCTGTGTCTGTTCAAATGACCTGTTCTGGTTTTACTTATCACTGAACAATGTCAACTTGGAAATCTCTAATGTCCCCCAAAACTCATAAAACTCTCATTCTAAAATCAATCCATTTAATAAAAAATAAGAAAATTCAAACATTTACTTTTTCCATAGATAAAAAAACACTTCTCTCTCAGTTCTTTCCTTCATCACGCTCTTGCCTGATATCATCACTTTCTGTTCCTCAACAATACTTAAAAGATTGATGGAATGAAAATGACACTTCATCACTTAGACCAGTGCTTCTCAGACCGAAGTTCCTGAGAACACATAGGAGGTGCCCTTCTCAAAAAAGGAGTACTCTTTTCTGGAGTAATTTTTAAGAACCTCATTTTTTTCATTAAAGCCAATAAAGAAATCTTGGAAAAGAAAGAAAACTGGCATGACTTTTTATGATAATACTCTTAATTTTTTCCACACTTGTCATATTGGTTTACAGCTCAGATCTTTCAGGATTATGAGTTTAGTCTTATCAGCAATTAGGCAATGGAAAAGTCTGAGAAGCAACATAGATTTTAATTAATAACTATGATTAATGGGTATTGTATCTCTTAATTACAAACGATTATAGTCTCTTTGTTCAGAAGAGCCTACTTATGTTCTCACATGTAAAACAGGCTGTAATGAGGATTCCCTGAGGACTATCTATGAGAGAAGCAGTGATATCATGAAATTTAAAAATCCTATATTTGAAAGTAATTTTGGATAACCACTTTGCCTTATACATAATTTATAAAAGAATTACAGACATATTCTTTACACAATGCCTCAAGTTCGTTATCTCCCAAAGTGGTAAAAATCTACCTAATAAAACAACATAAAAGGTGCTTGGCACAAAGTGATAATTGATGAACAGTAGCCACTTACTTTATACCTTAATTTTTCTTATGAAGTGGACATTTATTATATTCTGATATTTCAGGTGCCATTTTCAACACTGTAGGCTTCAGGACAAAATATCCAAATATACTTTGATGACTTAATATTTTTTACCTGTGATTTTTAACTTGAAAGCCAAGGTTCAATAGTTAAGTCATTTTAGAGCAACTTAACAAGTGTGTGTGTGTATATATATATATAAATAAATAAATAACCCCTAAAACTAAAGAGTAACACTGGATTAATGCTGTTAATTCCTTAAAAAGTACTCACCTGTTTTCTGAACTAGATGTAGACGTGCTAGATGACGACAGTGTATGAGAATTTGACATGCGTGAAACAAACTTCTGGATGGTGTTACGAGACGGAGCTTTGATCCTTGAGCTACGCCTACTGTGATATTTCTGGAACAAACTCTCAACCTAACATTGAAAAAAGACAGCAACATGACATTTGTGCCATAATGTACAGAAAATGAGTTCTATAGGTTGAATTATTTGGCTTTTTATTTCATAAGTTTTTCACAAAGACAATTTAAGAGCTTCAAAAATAAGAATACATATAGTTTACTAAGAACAGTGTTTTTCTAGGTCAGTGTTTACGTTTTTTCACTCTAGAAGAAAAAACTAATTAGTCAATAGCTTATAAGAGAACGATTTACAAACATCAAGTAATCCTTAAATACATTCGCATCTCTGAAATGACCACTGTCTACTTAAATTTCAAGCTTATGGAAAAATTTCAGGAGTATCATAAAAATTAGTTGACAATTTTACTCCAAAGCATTTATTTAAAAAAATTACCTCAAAATTCTTTAAAGTTTTTCTCCATAACATTGGGTCTGAAGGTTCTAGCTGAAATACCCGCAGCATAACAAATAGCAGATGAATACAAAATGTTCCACGCCCACAGCTGCAGTTCTAAAGAGTTAAAAAAAAAATAAACAAACCTCTACTTTAATAAATCCGTGTTCCACTAGAACTCCTACGTTGATCCCTTTAAAAATACTTCCAAGTTTATTATACTAAACTTTCTATTAATTTTTCATTATCTTTATATCATAAGATATATAAGGATATGCAAGAAAAGTCTACAGCTATCTCCATGAATTAATCTCTTATTTTTGGTTTATTAAAAAAAGACTGGGGCTTTCCTGGTGGCTCAGTGGTAAAGAATCAACCCACCAATGCAGAAGACAGGGGTTTGATCCCTGGTCCAAGAAGGTCCCATATCCCTTGGAGCAACTAAGGCTATGCACCACAGCTACCGAGCCCAGGAGCCACAGCTACCGGGCCCAGCAGCCACGGCTACTGAGGCCTGCACACCCTAGAGCCCATGCTCTGCAACAAGAGAAACCACCACAATGAGAAGCCCATGCGCCACAATTAAGAGAGCAGCCCCTGCCCGCCACAACTAAAAAAAGCCCAAGCAACAACAAAGACCCGGCACCGCCCTAAATAAGTTATAAAAAGACCAAATTTGTATTCTCAAGTATATCAAATCAAAGTAAAAACCCTTTATAAACACATTAAATAAAAGTGTTTACAGTTCCCCCAATATTTTAACTCTCTTTAGATTACATAAGAGAATTACATACTAATTTAAATTTAAGAATGTCACAGTATACTGAGTTAGTACCAGATCCTAATAAAATGTAAAATGGTGGCAGTTCCTACCTGAGGCCCGATAAACACCCGGTATTTATTGTCTGGGCTGTCTCCTCCAATCAGGAAGGAGTTGGGTCCTATCTGCTGTAGTAAGTACAGCCTGGCCCGCATCACTTTGTTTACACGGCGGTTTGTTTCCTCGGGGCTGTATGGTGAGAAGCCATCTGGTGAAGGGGCTCTTCGAGGTGGTGTGATTCTCCCACTCTGAAACTTCACAATATTTTAAAAATTAGGTAAATTGCTCCTAAGAAATTTACTCCTCCATAAGAAAAAAAATGACCTAAAAAAGGTCACACCAGACCTTTTTTATAGTCACCAAAAAATGCCTCAATATATAATATGATGGGACAAAATGTGTTTTGCAAATGCATTTGTCTGACATATTGCTGAGTAAATTTTTAAAATCTGTCATCCTTAAAATAATAAATTTTTGGCCAAGAAAGACAAACGTATGGTAATTTTACAAATTATAAGTATTTGACATCTTTGAAAAGTTTTATGTAAGCCAAAATAAAAAGCATAGAAAATGTGCTTCCTAAACAGGTAAAATGACTTGTTTCTAGTAATGAAAATTAAACATCCAATTTCCTGGCTTCCACTTAAGGGATCCTGTGACTGGTCATTTACAAACAGTTCCATGGAACTCTCTGTGGAGAAGGAGTGGTAAATGGCTCTTCCCAGGTTAAGACATCTCACTGGAGGCTGCTGAAAACGCTCCTGTGGTGAGGGTGATGTGTGTCACTCACTCCACCTCACTGATTCCCCTAGAACTTGGTCTTTCCATCACTGCCCAGTGGAAAGTCTAGTTCTTTTTGATGCCAAACTAAACAGGTAGAAGGTAATAAAAGCTGGTAAGAAAATGAAGCGGTTGGAAGCCTCCAACAGGGCTGGTGGGAATGTAAAATGGTGTACCTGCTTTGTAAAACAATCTCACTTTGTAAACCTCTGTAAAGCAACCCCACTCCTATGTATATACCCAAGAACAATGAAGCTATGTCCACACAAAAATGTGTACAGAACTGTTACCAGCAGCTCTGTGAGGCCAGAAGTGGAAATCAAATGCCCACCAATGAATGAGTAAATAAACAAAATATGTATATCCATACAATAGAATATTATTCTACAATTAAAAATGAATGGAATACTGATACAAGCTATACCATGGATGAGCCTTGAAAGCATGATGCTGAGAGCAAGAGGCAAACAACATCTCAGTGTTACTACAAAATCAGTTTTGACCTAATGGATCCACAGAAAGCACCTGAGGGCAGGTATCCTGAGCCCAGGGTCTATGGGCACACTTTGAGAATGTTGCATCTCAAGACATTAAGCACTGCATTAACAAATACATTCATGAAAACTGCACTGTTCCTAATTACACCATTTTAACATACTCAAGTATATGACAAACAAATATTTAGAAGAGCATTTTATTACTATTTATCCCAGAAATTTCAATAACTTAAGTCAATATAGGTAAAATCTGGAAAATATGCTCATTTGCGGAAATATGTTAAACATTTAATGTTGCTCTAACAGATGGTTGGCCAATCTTTCCTGTGTTATAAGTAAGTTTTAAAACTGTAGAAACTTAGCACATTTGCTGAAACATTAACTTACGGGCACCGGAGAAACTCTCTTTCTCCTTACTCCTGGAGATTCAGATTTCACTGTGCGACCTGAGGGGGAGCTGCCAGGGGAAGGGCTGCGTCGGCCTTTGGGAGCTGAGGAAGCAGCGCTCGTTGGGCCCTCTCCTTGAGACTCGGCTGCCAAGTTATTAATTTCAGATCCATCTCCTTTAATAGGGATTGGTTTTACCACCTAAATTAAAATGCCAGTATTTTATTACTTAAAAAATAAAAAAAGAAGTAAACGTGAACATAAGATTAAGACAAGAACTCAGTTTTTAAAGTTATGCAATATTATACAAATACAACAGAAAATATATCAACTTTTCTTTATTAGTTTAAGCTGTAAGTGTAAGGCCATTTTTAACCACACAGATTTCAGTCATTTAGGCTTCATCAATTGAAAGTTGATATTTACATATTGCATTTTTAAATGTTGTCATACATGAATTTTAAAAGATTTAGAATTAAGATCCTTAGATCCTACCTTAGAGATAAAACATCAAAATAAAATTGGAAAAATCACTTTTCTTTTTAAAATGCAGTATCATTGCTAATTAAAGGATTTTAGAGACACTGACATTAGAGGGCAGTGTTGCTTTAAGCATTACCTCTCCCACTCAACCAGAGGGATTACTCCTTAGAACAGTTTAAGTTGCTTAATGAGCACAGCGTTAGCTACATTTTGTTCAAGTGTCTAGAAAATGTCAAAGCAAATAAAACTGCCCTGCATTTAAAATGAAGGGGGGGGGAAAAAAGCTTACAAGAGGATCTATGTATGCTTAATTTCCCACTTCCTCCTATGCTTTCTCCTTCTAGCAGGTAACTCACCACGGGGCCTCTCCTGTTCCTCCGTTCCAGCCATTCATGCTTCCAGGCTGGCATACAGGTGGCCTTCAGTTTCTCCCTGATCATTCGTTCCTCTGGGCGATCGTCCATCTTGTGCAGACCCTTGAGAGTTTCTTTATTCTCCATCTCACGACTAAAAACAGAAGGAAAAATAAGGAGAATGAGATTTATATATGAAAAGTAATTTTCAAGAACAATATGGTTTTACTTCATACTTTCAATGGACTTATAACTACAATGATAACTGCTAAAATCCCCGAATGACTTAAGCAAGATATGAAAATATCATTATGAATCATACTGTGTTGTTGAATTTATATTGTAACATGGAAAGTGTTAAATGCTGCCTGATAACACTAGTTTAATAATGTCTTTAAAAAATAAGGTTCTATTTAGAAGGTGCAGGCTTACTAGTAGTATTAGTGCAGACCTTCCTTTGTTTCTAGGTAGTTAATAAAAAGCATCTCAAGACATTAAGCACTGCATTAACAAATACATTCATGAAAACAGCACTGTTCCTAATTACACCATTTTAACATACTCAAGTATATGACAAACAAATATTTAGAAGAGCATTTTATTACTATTTATCCCAGGAATTCCAATAACTTAAGTCAATATAGGTAAAATCTGGAAAATATGCTCATTTATGGAAATAAGTTAAACATTTAATAATCTAGGTGAAACCTAACCACATCTTCTAATCCACAGTATTTTTTTCAAAGTCTCAATAATTAAACTTGTTTTCTCAGAAAATGATATTGTACTTGAGGTACTCCATATATAAATAATAAAAAATTACCTGGTAGAAACATTTTGACCTTTACATGATAATGTATTGTGGAGTTATAATAAAATATCCAGGAAGCTGGTAACTTTTGAGAACTAACTCTACAAAACCGAATAGGTAAAACACCCACTAGCTTCAAAATACACTCATATCCACACACGGATATATGAAACACACAATATATATAGGCATGGATTTTAAAACCTGGTTTTATAAGGAAAGAGTTAAAGCAACTGCATCCTGGGAGAAGCAACAATTTAAAAAATACTCAGTTAACTTCAGTAACTATTTTGGAAATTCTGTAAAGCTACAGAACAGTTTTTGTTGTTGTTTTTTTTAATTACACTGATAGGAAAAGGAAATACCAGAGATGATAACTGCAAGCTTACCAAAAAGTCAAATTCAGACTCCTCTAGGAATATTCCAGCTAATCATTACTATAAAGCAGCAGTATTTGCAAAGCAGGAGCAGACAACAACAAAAAACCCAACAATAGCAGCAACACCCCCCACCCCAAAACCTACTTAAAACAGGCACCAGAAAGGAAATAACAGTTAACTGGTCTTACTTAAGCATCAATACTATGGAGGGAGTGGAAACCAGGGTGTTAAATACCTTTGTGCCTGAAACTGGCCTAGATATTTTCACTAATGCAAAGAATACATAACATTAGAAACTTGCAGAGGGGCATTAAGACACACCACATAGTAAAATATCTCCACTAAGGTATAAAAACTGTCACAAAGAGAGGCAATATGGGAGGGAGGGAGGGAAGGAGGGCGCTGATTTCCTTTAAGTATGTGACTGCTTTCCCTGCTCTGAATATATCGTAAATTTTAGAGGTGGGTCAGAGGAAGAGGGAGGGATGTAAGGGGAAGGAAGGAAGGGAGGAAAAGGAAGGGGAAAAGAAAGGGATAGGGACAGAAGCGGGGAGAGGGGAAAAGGGAGAGAGAAAATGTTTTCTCAAAAATTCATCCTGCTCAGTTGATCCTTAGCCAGGGAAACTCAAATTTACAGGCAATCAAATTCATGGGCTGATTGCACACTAAAAATTCACTTACAACTCTGGTATGAAAAGCACTTTCCACCCAGTAACAATGTTGCAAGGCATGGCTTAAAGATTCCCAGGCTAGTACTCAAAACAGAAGTCACATTGTAGAACTGCAGCGCATTTTTATACCAGAAGCTCCTGCAACCCCAAAAAGTGCCATCTTTCCCCTGACCCTAGATCTCTCCTCCTCAAATTTGTTTCATGACTATCTCTTCTCAATTCTGTATTTTCAGTATCTTTTCCCTAGTACCCACTCAAACACACAGAGAACTCTCCTTAACTAAACAAATCTTCCTCAATGATGTGGTTTCCTTCAAGTGGGTATGATTTTCCTCTTTCCTTTCCACTTGTTTGAAAATACTATAATCTTTCAAACCAATTTCTTATTCCTATCCTCTATTATTTATATTTGATAATATTAAATATAAATATTTAAACATACCAGTAGCTCAACTTTTGCACATATCTAAGATTATTCCTTTAGAGTAAATGCCCTGAAATAGAATTGTTGGGTCCAAAATGTACACAAATTAAGACTTCGGTTACTACAAATTATCCTCAAGAACACATACTTTCAGTCACAATGCTCAGGTCAGACTGTCACCTGAGCTGGTCTCAACTAGCAGCAGACTCCTGAGGGGGCTTCTTCACTTTGAAACTTACTCCAAACCTTACTTCACAGAGCAGCCAAGGTCACTTCCCCCATTAAAACCCTCTGGTGGTTTCCCCCTGGGCTGAGAGTAAAAATCCAAAATGTTATGGCTTATGAGGCCCTGCATCATCCAGTCTTACCTCAACTGAAGTCACCCAAACCCCCTCTCCCCCCACACTCTATTTCTTTCACTGACTGGCTCCATCTCTCCTGCTCAAGGTTTTTTGCACAAGCTGTTTCTTGTCTCCTTTTTACCTCATTAATTTCTACTCACTCAGTGGCTTTTCTTCAACTCCTTACAGACCCTTCCCGCTCTCAATTAGGAATCTCTAGTCCCACTCTTCCACAGCTCTGTACTTTTTCTTTGAAGTGTTCATTGCTATAAGCACTGCACCACAAACTGTAAGCTCCATGAAGGCAGAGGACCAGTGTTTCCATCCATGGCTATATACCCAACATCTAATGATGCCTGGCTTACAATAGGTATGAAAACAAATACTAAATGAATGATCATTTGTTAACATCTTTGGCAGCTCTAAGGACCTTCCTAGTTTTAAAATTTAATGATTACTCATGTTACTTAATCTTTTTACAGTTCTGTACTTAATATAAGACCCAGTCTGTAATTGAAATATTATTCAGTGGAACAATTTTTGTTGTTCCTAAATTGATCTGCAAATTTAAACCTGTTTTTTCCAATATCTTCATAAGTAATATTCATATATTAGTTCTAAAATGTGTATTTTTTCATATTAAAAATAAAATTATCCAGCCTAAGGAAGGCAGCTAGGACCCTCTGCGTGTCCTCCCCGAATTCCAGCGCTTCAGCACTTCTAAGCCTTCCATGGGGACACAGGTCCTGGGCCCAGCCACCACCTCCTTCACTAAACTCATACAAACTTTCCACTCTTAGTTGAACTTTCTCATGCCTGTGCCTCACATTTAATATCTCTGAACTCTGAATGCCTTTTTAAACCAGTCCAGTTCAGTTCAGTAGCTCAGTCGTGTCCGACTCTTTGCGACCCCATGAATCGCAGCATGCCAGGCCTCCCTGTCCATCACCATCTCCCGGAGGTCACACAAACTCACGTCCATCGAGTCCATGATGCCATCCAGCCATCTCATCCTCGGTTGTCCCCTTCTCCTCCTGCCCCCAATCCCTCCTAGCATCAGAGTCTTTTCCAATGAGTTGACTCTTCTCATGAGGTGGCCAAAGTACTGGAGTTTCAGCTTTAGCATCATTCCTTCCGAAGAAATCCCAGGGTTGATCTCCTTCAGAATGGACTGGTTGGATCTCCTTGCAGTCCAAGGGACTCAAGAGTCTTCTCCAGCATCACAGTTCAAAAGCATCAATTCTTCAGCGTTCAGCCTTCTTCACAGTCCAACTCTCACATCCATACATGACTACTGGAAAAACCATAACCTTGACTAGACGGACCTTAGTTGGCAAAGTAATGTCTCTGCTTTTGAATATACTATCTAGGTTGGTCATAACTTTTCTTCTAAGGAGTAAGCCAAACTGTTGTTATAATTGGCAGGTTTTTAAAAATTTCTCCATGATATACAAAATAATGATACAATTTACAACCAACGGAATCTTAAATTCAGTGAAATATAGAGTAAATTCTATTCCACTTGCCAGCGGGGGCGGGGGAAATCATACCTACTCAGCTTCATTTACCTCTGAAACAAAAATCAAATTGGGAAGAAAAACAAGTTTTTCTTATGTATTTATTATTTTGTTGTAATATTCACAGATCAAGCATAAACAGGGTTTTTCTTTTTATCAGATATGTGTGCGTGTATATAGGGCTTCCCTGGTGGCTCAGATGCTAAAGAATCTGCCTGCAATGCAGGAGACCCAGGTTCGATTCCTGGACTGGGAAGATGCCCTGGAGCAGGGAACGGCAACCCACTCCAGTATTTTTGAGAGTCATCATCTAATCAATTAATATAGTTATAACAGGAAAGTTTTTTTAAAACACGAACTAATCTAAACAGAATAACATTGTTACAGATTAAGCTTATTACCCTACCCTCTCATCATTATATGATAAACAGTGAGTCTTCCTTCATTAAGGCATAAAACTAAATAAATAGCTTATGGTTCTTGAGATTAAAAAAAAAAAATGAGGTTTCTTACTTTTTTTGAATGAATCTGTAACTGACCTAGAGCTTCAAAAAACCTTCTCCCCTGAGGCTAAGTTTATATAGTTTAGTCTCTTTCTAGACCTACAGAATTTACCTGCTAATATTTTAAAAAACGAGATGCTTCACTTGCCCCTTCTCAATGAAGCCACTCAGTTCTCCATTTATCTAGAGCCAGCCATTGTTGATTAGACTGTCACTCCTGTAGTTCTCCCTTCTCTTGTCTTTTGGGAGATGAGTTTTCCTGGTTCTAATACTCTAATATTCCTTCCCATCATATACGAGACCCTCTTCCTGGAACCTCTTACATGCCAGCCACTGGCCTCTTCTCATGGCACTAAAGCACCCTCTTCTTAAGCACACCAAGATATTTCATGTCTCTCTGCCTTTGAGGATTTATTTCCTGATAGGAATATACCTTTTGAAATCTCATATGCCTTCAGTAAAGAATTTCCTACCACCGTTCTACAGCAGTTAGCCATTCCCTCCCAGGATGCTATTAATAGTATTAATCATCATACAGCATAAACTCTAGTTTTTAAGTACCTGCTTCCCTCATCACACTGGGAGCTCCTCCGGGACGGATTACCACATCTTATTCACTCTTCTATCATCAGCGCCAAATGTCCTGGACAGGCCACCAAGGCACCCGACATGAAGCCAGAGGGCCTGCCCAGTCATAGCCACCTTCCTTTCCCAGTGGTCTCTGACACCCGGGGCACCATGCTTTACACATCTAAACCCATCTTGCAGTTCACAGTTGGCTGGTGCAGAAACGTGCCCTGATCCAAAGACCCTCTGCACTGGATGGTGCCGTACGTCTTAACCAGACCTTCTCTCTATGGGAGTTTGAATACAAGATACCTGGAAAGCATCACTGTGGGAAGAATGGCATCCAAATAGACAAAAATAGCAAAGCAGTAACTAGGAGCAAGGAGACAGAAACAAGGGAGAAGAGAGAGAAACTAGTCAGAAGGAAAATGTGGTTAGAGACAGGGTGAGGGGAAGGAGCAATGAAAGTAAACGTAAGTGTTGCACCTGGCTCCCCCATCCACGCTGTCAGTCAACTGAAGCCACTTTCGTGTCTCCCCGGGGGGTGAATCACCACGTTCTCCAAAGGCCACGTGTACGCGCTGCAAGGGAGGAACTTCACGGGTCCCTCTCCTTGCACTGAAACCACCCCTAACGATCTCTCTCCCCTGCAACCCCAAAGAGCCGATGAAAACACTTACTCAACACAGAAGACACTTGAACAGGCCCAAACCCCAGTCGATCTGACTCTGAAGCCTGTGCTCTTCATTGTCCTGGCAGGTCACTGTCAAATCTGATTCTGTTTTTATAACAAATCATCATCAGAAGTCTATGCTGATACTTGCTTGAGGACTCAAGGGGTTTAAACAAGAGTTTTAAATGGTGGCTTTCATTATAAGAATTAAAGGAGCACATTAATTGTATAAATTAGTGGAGTACTTCACTGTAACAGTAATAATGACTACAGTGATATTAAACCTTTCTGGAAATTAATGAAGTCTAACCTTAGTATACATAAAGATTTCCAGAACAGTTTAGATTATGGATAACTTTATTTAGAGAGAATCTCAATTCTCTCAGTGTCTAGGCAATCTCAAAGAACCCTGGAAAATACACTAAATTATTTGGGACAGGCACAATTCAGAGCCACCCAGTTGATGCCTACCTGTGAAGTTCTCTTAGCAGCAGTAATTCACATACTAAAACCTATAAGCTTTGTTACCGAAAAGAGAGACAGCAAGGGAGGAACTATCTCCCAAAACAAAACCAGACCACTCTGGGATCCTTAAAATATAGGTTGCCAGGTAAAAAGCAAGAGAAGGAGACTTTGGTAAGGATAAGGAAAGTGTGTCGACGCATCAAGGCTGTAACGACAGAGGCCAACAGCCCCTTACCATGGACAGAGCCCTGTGCTAACAGCTCCGTGCAGGCCACTTCAGTCAACTCTCACGAGAATGGGACACTCCACTGCTGGCGCCACGGGGCTTGTGGGATCCTAGTTCCTGACCAGGGATCAAACCTGCGCCACCTGCAGGGGAAGCACAGAGTCCTAACCC
Organism: Cephalophus harveyi; assembly: GCA_006410635.1. Lineage (NCBI taxonomy): Eukaryota > Metazoa > Chordata > Mammalia > Artiodactyla > Bovidae > Cephalophus > Cephalophus harveyi. The sequence continues at coordinate 144,309 of SJYT01047504.1, forward strand.
CTGGACCACCAGGGAAGTCCCAGTGATGAGACTCTTACTATCCCACTGGCAGATTAAAAGCAAACAAACAGACCAGGAGGTTACGTTATGTGTCCAAGGTAATAAAGTCTGTATGCGAAAGGGAATGGCCATACCTAAATTTATTGATAGTTGCGTGGTTGGTGTGAATGAGTGGGGTAGTAGTCCTAGTAGTAGGACTAGGATTAGTAGTAGTAGTAGTAGTCCTAGGATTTAAATTCAGATGTGAATGACTTCCAGGCAAAAGGAAACTTAGTATTTCACAGAGTGAAAGTGAAAGTGAAGTCGCTCAGTCGTGTCCGACTCTGTGCGGCCCCATGGACTGTAGCCTACAACGCTCCTCCGTCCATGAGATTTTCCAGGCAAGAGTACTGGAGTGGGGTGCCACTTCCTTCTCCAGAGGATCTTCCCAACCCAGGGATCGAACCTGGGTCTCCTGCATTGTAGGCAGATGCTTTACCATCTGAGCCACCAGGGAAGTCAGTATTTCACAAGTGCTTAAAATCTGGAGACCTAGATCTGAGGCCAAAAAAATCTGTATCTGAGTGGTAAAACAACTCTATTTTCCCTTAAGATAATTTCTCCAGAGATATATGGTCAATGGCAACTGCTGGCCTTTTCCCTCTTCTGAGTAAGGAAGACTAAATAAAATTATTGGTAAGAGTAACCCTTCCATCTTTATGTAATGCAACATTAACAACATAATACATAAAAGTGGCTCACATTATGAAAACTAGGCCCCATAAGATTTCACTTCAGGTTGTGCTCAGAGCATTTGGCTCTGAGAACTAAAGAAACAAGTAACTTTCTTTTTCCCTCAGTGCAGAGTAAATATGATGACTTTAGTGCAATAAAGGACTGTTGATTTCTTGATATGAGCATGTCCACAGTATAATCAGTCTTATAATACATTGAATTTCTACCAGAAATCTTTACCAGGGGACAAAAACTATCTGTAGTATTGTCTGCAAACCTTCCCAGTTAGTCCTTTGAAGGATACAGGCACAGAATTTCATCCTCAAAAAGCTGATGTTCTGGTTAACTCATCAAGGCTGGAATAATATGGGGGTTAAATAACAAAGAGAACCAATAGCTAATTATCAACAATGATTATAATATAAGCAGTTTAATACCACCTTAGTTATTTTGATTGATTCACACTTAAAAATTATTCTGAATTGTCTTATACATACTAAAAATCAATCTATCTGGTATCAAGGATTTGTTTCTAATAAGATATTACCCCATTTGAGTTTTAAGATTATAATTATTCTCCACCAAAAATTACAGGATTTTGAAAAGTGGGTTTCCCTGGTGGCTCAGATGGTAAAGAATCTGCCTGCAATGCGGGAGACCTGGGTTCAATCCCTGGGTCAGGAAGATCCCCTGGAGGACAGCCTGGCAACCCATTCCAGTATTCTTGCCTGGAAAATTGCCATGGACAGAGGAGCCTGGTGGGTTACAATCCACGGGGTCACAAAGAGTCAGACACAACTGAGCAACTAAGCACAGCACAGTATAAGTTGCATGAAATTAACCAAAATTAAACCAAAAAATTAGTGGATAATCACACTGCAAATACTCTCTAGTTGACCTATGCCAACCTAGACACGGAAAGTGCCAGGTCTTCAAGGGCAGGTCCCTTCCCTGGGCCACACCCTGCTGCCACAAAGCACCCAGAGGAACTGACGCCATGGGCTTGATAAACAATCAATGATCTGGAGTTAGTATAGCTGGTTATCACTCCTAATCAGTGAAGATCTGGGAAATAACACTGCAGATGTATCCAGCACATGTAATAGACACATACAGCCTGTTTAACCCACAACTTCTACCACAAATGAGTGCCTCTGGGGTATATAAACATTTCAAAGAGAACAGGAAGAATATTCAAAAGGTTTTCTACTTTTAAATTAGCAATTCATAAAAGACTGATTTAACAATCACTGTATAACTATAGTAATAGGGAATTTACAAAACGCAGAGCTACTAGGCAATATTAAGCCATTTTTAAAGGTGGCAACTCTATGGAAGCTTTTTTTTGATGAAGTTTATGGAGTAAACTGGGCTTCCCTGGTGGCCCAGATGAAAAAGAATCTGCCTGCAATGTGGAAGACCTGGGTTTGATCCCTGGGTTGGGAAGATTCCCTGGAGAAGGAAATGGGAATCCACTCCAGTATTCTTGTCTGGAGAAATTCCATGGACAGAGGAACCTGGTAGGCTACAGTCCATGGGGTTGAAAAGAGTCGGTCATGACTGAGCAACTAACACATACACAGAGTAAGCTACATGCCTCAAAGTCTCCCTTTAGAGAAGACAGAATCAAAAAGCAAACTGTATTTTAACTGCGCAGCTGTTCTATACTGTGTGTTTTTAATATGCATGCTAGAAATGTATGAAAATATTTAAAGCAATTAATAAAGTCTACAGAATGAGTAAACTCTACAGAGAAGTAAATTACTCCTGATAATTGTAAGTCAGTGTGCTACATGCTCAGACAAAGTATTTCACAGAGTGAAAGTGAAAGTGAAGTCGCTCAGTCGTGTCCGACTCTGTGCGGCCCCATGGACTGTAGCCTACAACGCTCCTCCGTCCATGAGATTTTCCAGGCAAGAGTACTGGAGTGGGGTGCCACTTCCTTCTCCAGAGGATCTTCCCAACCCAGGGATCGAACCTGGGTCTCCTGCATTGTAGGCAGATGCTTTACCATCTGAGCCACCAGGGAAGTCAGTATTTCACAAGTGCTTAAAATCTGGAGACCTAGATCTGAGGCCAAAAAAATCTGTATCTGAGTGGTAAAACAACTCTATTTTCCCTTAAGATAATTTCTCCAGAGATATATGGTCAATGGCAACTGCTGGCCTTTTCCCTCTTCTGAGTAAGGAAGACTAAATAAAATTATTGGTAAGAGTAACCCTTCCATCTTTATGTAATGCAACATTAACAACATAATACATAAAAGTGGCTCACATTATGAAAACTAGGCCCCATAAGATTTCACTTCAGGTTGTGCTCAGAGCATTTGGCTCTGAGAACTAAAGAAACAAGTAACTTTCTTTTTCCCTCAGTGCAGAGTAAATATGATGACTTTAGTGCAATAAAGGACTGTTGATTTCTTGATATGAGCATGTCCACAGTATAATCAGTCTTATAATACATTGAATTTCTACCAGAAATCTTTACCAGGGGACAAAAACTATCTGTAGTATTGTCTGCAAACCTTCCCAGTTAGTCCTTTGAAGGATACAGGCACAGAATTTCATCCTCAAAAAGCTGATGTTCTGGTTAACTCATCAAGGCTGGAATAATATGGGGGTTAAATAACAAAGAGAACCAATAGCTAATTATCAACAATGATTATAATATAAGCAGTTTAATACCACCTTAGTTATTTTGATTGATTCACACTTAAAAATTATTCTGAATTGTCTTATACATACTAAAAATCAATCTATCTGGTATCAAGGATTTGTTTCTAATAAGATATTACCCCATTTGAGTTTTAAGATTATAATTATTCTCCACCAAAAATTACAGGATTTTGAAAAGTGGGTTTCCCTGGTGGCTCAGATGGTAAAGAATCTGCCTGCAATGCGGGAGACCTGGGTTCAATCCCTGGGTCAGGAAGATCCCCTGGAGGACAGCCTGGCAACCCATTCCAGTATTCTTGCCTGGAAAATTGCCATGGACAGAGGAGCCTGGTGGGTTACAATCCACGGGGTCACAAAGAGTCAGACACAACTGAGCAACTAAGCACAGCACAGTATAAGTTGCATGAAATTAACCAAAATTAAACCAAAAAATTAGTGGATAATCACACTGCAAATACTCTCTAGTTGACCTATGCCAACCTAGACACGGAAAGTGCCAGGTCTTCAAGGGCAGGTCCCTTCCCTGGGCCACACCCTGCTGCCACAAAGCACCCAGAGGAACTGACGCCATGGGCTTGATAAACAATCAATGATCTGGAGTTAGTATAGCTGGTTATCACTCCTAATCAGTGAAGATCTGGGAAATAACACTGCAGATGTATCCAGCACATGTAATAGACACATACAGCCTGTTTAACCCACAACTTCTACCACAAATGAGTGCCTCTGGGGTATATAAACATTTCAAAGAGAACAGGAAGAATATTCAAAAGGTTTTCTACTTTTAAATTAGCAATTCATAAAAGACTGATTTAACAATCACTGTATAACTATAGTAATAGGGAATTTACAAAACGCAGAGCTACTAGGCAATATTAAGCCATTTTTAAAGGTGGCAACTCTATGGAAGCTTTTTTTTGATGAAGTTTATGGAGTAAACTGGGCTTCCCTGGTGGCCCAGATGAAAAAGAATCTGCCTGCAATGTGGAAGACCTGGGTTTGATCCCTGGGTTGGGAAGATTCCCTGGAGAAGGAAATGGGAATCCACTCCAGTATTCTTGTCTGGAGAAATTCCATGGACAGAGGAACCTGGTAGGCTACAGTCCATGGGGTTGAAAAGAGTCGGTCATGACTGAGCAACTAACACATACACAGAGTAAGCTACATGCCTCAAAGTCTCCCTTTAGAGAAGACAGAATCAAAAAGCAAACTGTATTTTAACTGCGCAGCTGTTCTATACTGTGTGTTTTTAATATGCATGCTAGAAATGTATGAAAATATTTAAAGCAATTAATAAAGTCTACAGAATGAGTAAACTCTACAGAGAAGTAAATTACTCCTGATAATTGTAAGTCAGTGTGCTACATGCTCAGACATCATTAAAACAAATGTTTTTTAATGTATATAAAATACCAGTAACTAGCAATTAGGACACTATTATGATCAACAGAAGCTTAAGTGAAGAAAGAAAAAAGATTCTAGTTTGTTTTCTTTCATGAATAATATTTTTAATTTTTCGTTTAATTCTGCTCAAGACTATTTAATGATTAAAAGAAATCTTTCTTGATCACAAACATTCATAAGAATAGTCAAATGGTAAGACTGTCTTGTAGGTTTTATCAAAGTAAAGTAAATCTTATAAAATTGACATATGAGCATTTTGGATGGACTTCAACAGCCTCCAAAGTTACTGATACATTTAAGGTAAAACATCAAGGCTAGACTTTCAGGTAGATAAATTTGTGCTGTTGTGTTTCCATAGTGTCCGATTGTTGCAACCCCATGGACTGTAACCCACCATGCTCCTCTGTCCATGGGATTGTCCCAGACAAAAACACTGGAGTGAACTGCCATTTCCTTCTCCAGGGGATCTTCCCAGATAGTGAATAAATAATATCAAACTAAAGGAGCTATGTTTCTTGTGGCTGAGAACCCAGATAAAGAAAAGGTCCAATGCAAAGTGATTTTCTAAATCATTTCTTAATACCTATCCAGTCCAAGAAAAAAAATAAAGCAGCAATGCAAAAACTTGGTTAAGAGGTTTCCTTGGGATATCCATGTCTCTCAGAAATGTAGCTAGTGGATTCCATTAAAAGCCACTACATCCAAGTTATTAATGTACCACAAACAAATCAATTTAATCTGTATTACTGATGTCATCACTCAATAATGGAACCAAGATGTTCTATCAAAATCGGGAAAAAATGATCATTCTTCCTTCTAAATGTGCTAATAGATAAGTATAAAAATCATCCAATGTAAGTATGAAACTAATTAGGTATACTTTATCAAGTTGGAGAGGCTTCCCTGGTGGCTTAGAGGTTAAAGTGTCTGCCTCCAATGTGGGAGACCTGGGTTCGATCCCTGGGTCAGGAAGATCCTCTGGAGAAGGAAATGGCAATCCACTCCAGTATTCTTGCCTGGAGAATCCCATGGACAGAGAAGCCTAGTAGGTTACCGTCCATGGGGTCGCAAAGAGTCGGACACGACTGAGTGACTTCACCTCATCTCACCTATCAAGTTGGGGGGATAATATAAGATAATAATCATATGTACTGACAAGTGTGTAGCTGACCAGTATATGTCAGAAAATGTCAAACTACAATAGAAGTTAAAACTCGTTAGAGGAAAAGATAATTCAGATAGCTCAAATATAAAGCAAAATTCAAGGGGGAAGTAGCTATGTAGAGAAAATCAAGGATATGCAATGACTATTAAAATTGACAACAATGTTAAAGAAAAAGGAAGTAAGATGAATAAAGTCAGTAATCAAATTAGGTTAGTAAGGAAATTAAAATCCTAGAAGATTCAGCAATTTGAAATTAAAAAAAAAAAAAAACATTATTTTTAAAGAAGCAGTCAAAGAGAAAAACCAAAGAAGGTGAGAGCAGGTGTCTTTTCAAGTTAACACCCCTCCTGTGTGGGCAGAAAAGAAAACAAAACCAACGGCAGTGAAACCAACGTGTTGTCAGTTCTGTAATGTCTTAAGATTCAACTTCAATGAAATTCACTGACTTGTCTCAAATTGTGAGCTGAAATTTGACGACGATATTTATGCAGACAAGCGAAAACTGTAAAAACGGTCAGAACTGGACAGAAATGAGTTTCGTGATTTTGTAAAATTCATCGTCTCACAAAATATATGAATATCTTAGTGACAGAAAAACAGTGAGTACGGTTCTGTTACCACGACAGACAAAACAAAATGGACTGACAAGTTCTAGCTGTCCCTGGAATATTTACTACTTAAACATAATATTGTACAGAAATACTTTTTTTTTGGGTACTCATCAAAGTAACCGCTTCTGTAACAAAATTTATAAATACTATAATACTATTCTATCCACCTTCCCATGGGGTAACAGTCACACTACTCTTCTCACTCATGAACTCAGAAAATCTACAGGCTTAATGCAAACTGTTCTTTGAGAGCCAATGTTTACAGTGGGAGTTTAAGTATGGTTCCATTTCTCATCTGTTCCTCTCCAACAAAAACCCATGAAAGCTTCAAATACTTTTCACTCTGTGAGCTTGTATTCTTTTAATATTCAGTGCTAAAAATTCCACTGTTTATTCCTTCCTTTGTTGTGTCCTTGATAACTGACGAAGAATCTTTAGAAACTGTTTAAAAAAAAAAAAAAAACTGGGATGTGTGAGCATCCTCTTCCTTAATTGTTGAATACAGATCAGTAAGCAAGGAAAAGGACGCTAATTTTTTACAGTATTTTGCTAAATGTGTATTTCCTTTCAAGAATTCCCCTTTCACACTATTTGACGAGTCTAGGGTTGGGAATGTGAAAAAGCCAACTGATGCATAAACGTAAGTGAGCTTTTAGAGAAGTATATCAGAAATCCTATATACTACTACCATGGGGCCGCTTTCCGCAAAGCCGTGTCCTCTCCTCCGAAAGGGCCCAGCACACAATCCGTGGCACAAGGCAGGCATTCCAGGGGAGAAAGATGGCTGCTCCTTCGCCAATTTGGTTTTCATCAAAAACATCCCAAGTTAGCGCTATGGTGAGCTCTTAAGTATGTTTCTCTGGAACATTCTCCAGTAGGTGTGTGACTACATTTTTACTAAGCCAATTATCTTGAAAGCAAGGCGACCACTTCAGTTTGAATATTCTAAAAGATCAAATGAACAAAACTAATAGTTGGGAAAGTAGTATGTTACTGCACATTTTCCCTTTCACAGTTGAAGAAAAGTAAAGTTAAAGATGTGACATGAGCTATTGTTGTTGGTGAGTCGCTAAGTTGGGTCCAACTCTTCTGCGACTCCATGGACAGTAGCCCACCAGGCTCCTCTGTCCATGGGATTTTCCAGGCAGGAATACTGGAGTTGGGTTGTCATTTCCTTGAATACCTTCTGTATTAATAAAAACCCTTTGGTTGTTTCTAATGTTCCCAGATTAACGGAGAAGACATATGGTGCTGAAGTAGAGCACAAAGCCCTCTTATAGCCTGTGCTAGGAGAATGATCTCTTTCAAACCCCATGGAACAGCTAGCACTGTTTCTATAGTACTTCTTTCTAGCTGGTGGAAAGGCACGTTAACTGGGATGCTCAGAATGAGGAAGAATGACTTCCTGACAAATGTCGCTTTTCTTCTCTATGCTTTTAATGCTAGAAAACCATTCTGTTCAATGAATGCTGGCATGCCTACTACGTGTAAGCTCTGAACTAGGCAAAAGAGATACAAAGTGGGATAAAGAAAAAAGACAGGATCTCCATCCCTCTAGGCGCTTAGACTAGCAGAACAGAGAAAACATGCCAGCATTGCTATAATAGGAGTATTTTAACAGATCATAAACAGTTGCAAGGATGGAGTGGATCTCCATCCTTATTTTTTTCTAGCAGAGTCCTGGAAAGACCTACAGAGGAGGTGATGCCTGAATAGTTTTTAAGGAAAGAAAAGGGCTAGCAGGCATAAAGCTGATGAAGGTTAAAAGATTTTCTTGACAAAAGAAACAGCTTTGGTGAAAATAATGTCCGACAGAATACTAAACAATTTATGATTCTGTTTAGGAAACACTAGATAAAGTTAAACATGTTCATTTAAAGACAAGTTCATCATACGTTTTCAAGAAGGAAAAAAAAAAAAGAAGGCAACAATATTTCTCACACTAATTTGGCACAAAAGTCCTTATAAGCAAAACACCTTTGACAAAGCAGCGGTCCTTAGAATATACTGTGAGAAATCTGTACAGGATCATCTCTATATCCTTTCTGGCTCAAATGAGTCAATAGGTCTAAGAAGAAAAATACAGACAAGAAATTAATACCAGTTAATACTGTTTCAATGGTGGCTTTTCAAGCTATCCTAAAATTCAGCAACTGTCTTCAGTGAAACTAAGCCTCCAAAAATCAAAATATGGGTGATAAGATTATTTGACAGCCAGCCAGAGATGAGTAAACTCACCTGGTATGAACTCATCCTAAGAGCAGTGGATGTCAGACATTCAAATCTGGCCTAGTCTAACCGCTAGCAGAGACCAGTGTGTCAGTCGCTCAGCTGTGTCCAACTCTTTGCATCCCCGTGGACCCCAGGCTCCCCTGTCCATTGAATTCTCTAGGCAAGAATACTGGAGTGGGTTGCCATTTCCTACTTCAGGGCCTCTTCCTGACCCAGTGATTGAACACAGGTCTCCTGCACTGCAGAGACCAGAGTCTGTCACTAAGATCTGCCCCAGGCCCATTCTATTCACTCTGCTTAAGATTTAAGCCTGGAGAGAAGACAAAGATCAGCCAAGAAAAACCCCTGACAAGCCATTTACTTTAAAAATCTCTACATGCCTAGAGGAAAACCCCAGAACTTGAATAAAAAAGGGGGCCCGGGGAAGGGCCCTCACTTCTTGCAAACCCCGGGAGCTCTGGCACTGCATCACATGTCTTCAGAGCCGATGACAGTGCTTCCCGCGGTGCCTGGTGGGGAGCAGGTCAGGGGAAAGCAGAGGCAGTGAGACCGGTGTGGCTGAAGGAGGCAGTGCTATCCAGACACTGTCACTGTTGTTTTCAGTCGCTCAGATGGGTTCAACTCTTTGCGACCCCATGGACTGCACCACGCCAGGCTTTCCTGTCCAACATCATCTCCTGGAGCGTGCTCAAACTCATGTCCATTGAGTCGGTGACACCATTCAACCATCTCGTCTTCTGTCATCCCCTTCTCCTCCTGCCTTCGATCTTTCCCAGCATCAGGGTCTTTTCTAATGAGTCAGCTCTTCGCATCAGGTGGCCAAAGTAGTGGAGCTTCAGCATCAGTCCTTCCAATGAATATTCAGGACTGATTTCCTTTAGGATGGACTGGTTGGATCTCTCTCCTGTCCAAGGGACTCTCAAGAGTCTTCTTCAACATCACAATTCGAAAGCATCAATTCTTCGACAGCCTTGTTTATGGTCCAACTCTCACATCCATATATGACTACTGGAAAAACATAGCTTTGACTAGACTGACCTTTGTTGGCAAAGTAATGTCTCTGCTTTTTAATATGCTGTCTAGATTGGTCATAGCTTTTCTTCCAAGGAGTAAGTGTCTTTTAATTTCATGGCTGCAGTCACCATCTGCAGTGATTTTGGAGCCCAAGAAAATAAACTCTGACACTGTTTCCACTGTTTCCCCATCTATTCGTCATGAAGTGATGGGACCAGATGCCATGATCTTAGTTTTCTAACTGCTGAATTTTAAGCCAGCTTTTTCACTCTCCTCTTTCACCTTCATCAAGAGGCTCTTTAGTTCCTCTTCATCTTCTGCCATAAGGGTGGTGTCATCGGCATATCTGAGGTTACTGATATCTCTCCTGGCAATCTTGATTCCAGCTTGTGCTTCATACAGCCTGCCATTTTGCATGATGTACTCTGCATGTAAGTTAAATAAGCAGGATGGCAATATACAGCCTTGATGTACTCCTTTCTCAATCTGGAACCAGTCCATTGTTCCACATCATCCAGAGATGGCTACAGGGAATTGCCCACATTCGTCCACTAGTACATGCCAGGTCCTGACCAGGGAGTTTAGAAACTATGGGGGTGTCTATTAGGGGCACAGATGGGGCAACAGCCACCCAAACCAGTAAAATCTCAGTGTATACTCAGCAAAATCAAAAGGGCTTCTTATTCAAAGGAGATGACATAACTTGACGTACATGTTCCTAGGATAGGGGAGATAAAGCAGTTGTACCACAAGTGTCATCAAGATATATGGCATGGTGATCTGCGATGAGAGTTCCGGAGCTAGAAGGCCTGGGTTAAAATCCAAGGTCTGACATGGACCAGCTAGATGGCTTTGGCCCAAGTTATTTAACCTCTCTGTACCTCAACTTCCTCACCATAAAAAGAATAATAATATCTACTATAGGATTAAATACGTTTACAGGTAAAGTGCTCAAAAGCAAGTTCACCCCCCTAATTTCCTTCCAGCAATTTCCTTTTTCTGTAAAATGGAGATAATAGCCAATATTTCTGATGCACTTCCTATGTACCTTTCACTGTTTCAAACCCTTTGCATATAGTTATCATCTCACAGTTTTAAAAAGAATGAACATGGATGAAGCACTTAAAATGATGTCAAGTATATGGTGAGCACACAATAAATAAACTACAACTCCTACCACCCTCATTATTTATTACACTGCTGCTGTTCCTTACAGAGCCCCTCGTCCGTACTGGGTACTACGCCAGGGGCTCCATGAAATCGCTCACAAAGCTACAAGGTAAGACACAGTGTCCACACTGTGCAAACAAAGAAACTCTGCCGGGAAGATTAAGTAAGTCTGACCAAGAATCCACAGTAAGTGGGAATTCTGAGCTTCCAAACCAGGTTTCTCTGGCTTTGAGGCCCTGGGCTCTTCCTTCTGGTCTATGTTACTTACTTCACAGTTTCCCTTAACAATATGTTAGCTGAAAAGCAGATAACAATAGCAAAATAAAACTATTTTTTCTGGTTTCTGGAGGCAACAATGCTGATTAGAGACGTCTGGGATGTGAAGACTGCTAACAGGCTACAGTGGCCCATTACCTCTGGGGAGCAAGGAGGGCGAGGGTAAGAAGACAAAGGAGGCTCCAGCTGTGTCTAAAGCACACTCATTTCCTTAACACCCAACTGCAGCAAAAATGATAAAATATTAGCATTTATTAAATACAGGTAAAGATTTTATGGTTGTTCATTATATTATTCTCTGATATTTTCCCTCTGCATGGCTGAAATATTTCCTTAAAAATGAACAGGTGCTACTGAATTATTTTTCTCTACACTGTGGAAGGTTTCATGGAACCAGTGAAAAATAACAGGATCGGGAAGTCATAACTAGGCCATTAACCAGCTACAGAATCTTAAGTAATCCCCAACCTTTCGGAATTTAACCAAATCAGATCAGACCACGAGATGATATTTCAGGGACACCCAGAATGAACACGATTCATTTATTAACTGCTGTTGCTGTTTAGTCACTATGTTGTATCCAACTCTTTTGGGACCCCGTGGACCATAGCCTGCCAGGCTTCTCAGTCCACGGGATTTCCCAGGCAAGAAGATTGGAGCTCCCATTTCCTCGGCCAAGCAATCTTCCCAACCCACGGATTGAACCCACATGTGTTTGACAGACAGATTCTTTACCGCCGAACCACCTGGGAAGAGTTCATTCATTAATGCTACAATGTGAATGCTATAGTTCTGCAAGGGAGATTATAATATCAAAAAATATATATCTCAACAGGATCCACAGACTCTGTTAATTCTGGAGAGTACCTTCCAATAGTTTATTTGCATAAAATATTCTTTGTACATCTATAATTCAGTGTCTCCTGGTGTTTTAAAAATGTGACAACAAATGTGGATCCATAGACTCTGTGAAAACTCAGGCTGGAAGTTACTAAAACTTTTAGACTCAGTTTCCGTAACAGTCACAATGATAAAATCAGTCCAAGTCTAATTACTAAAAAGGGTGAGTATTATGTACGGTGGACTGTATTAGAGCTCTCTCAGAAAGCTAAAACAACTGTCAGGAGAAACAGTCAAGAAAGGAGATCCCATAAAACATGGATTTACACGGATTTCTTTTTTTTAAACACTGAAAACATTAACTTTCCTAGTTTTTTGTTTTTTAAAGAAAAGAACCACAACTTTCTCCTCCTTAAAAGAAACATAATCATTTTGCACATTTAAGTACTTCAAGTCAAAAAGCTGTGAAGCAGGAGCCAGAAATGAGAAATGAAGCATGGTGGCTTTCTGGCCAAGCTTCAGCTTTAGCTGTGACAGTGTCCCAATCTGAATTCTAACTCCCCCAGTCCAGAGCTCTCTGCTCTTCCCATAATGCAGTCAGTGCAATTTATTTACTTCTTATTTTACTTTTAAGATCTACTCTCTTAGATGCAATTTATTCTTTAAAGTGAAAAAAAAAAAAGTGATTCATCTTTGGTGAATTACATTTGATATTTAGGACATAAGCTTGACATATTTGGATTAGACAACTTAAAACATTTTAACTTACACTGTAACTTCGGGAGATGCTGAGGGACAGAAAGGCTTGGTGTGCTGCAGTCCATGGGGTCGCAAAGAATCGGACACAACCGGGCGACTGAACAACAGCCACCTTACACCATATACTTTTTGTTTTGTTTTTGACCTCAAAATATTTTAACAAAAAATATCATCCCTCAGTGGGCTGTATTATTAATCTGTCTACATCAGCAAGTATAAATCAATTTAGCATACAGTTCACCTCCTTTAAAAGAAAATCACTCCCTACTTGCACAGTCCAGTAAACAAGTGGAAAAGCTGGAGACAGCTGATGCCTAGCAATGTATTAAGCCAATACACCACTAACGTGCCAATAAACTTCAAATGATGACCGTATAAATTCCCAAATGAAGTCTTTTACTTCTGATACTGGTGTGTCTGTTTGTGTCTATGTTCTCAACCTTTCACAGATAAGAACTACCAAAAAGCACCATGTGATTTCCTCTGAATCCGGTGTTTGGGATTTGTAACCTCAGGAATCTCCCCAAGTGACCTATGGCCAAGTTGTGATCAGTCTCTGTACTAACATCCCTGAGGAGACTGAGGTCTCCCCAGTAGATCCTGACCAATGTCATATGTTCCTCAATCCCTTTCAATTATTCCTGGGAATAATTCCTAGTCACTGAGTGTCCACACACTCACCTTAAAACAAACACAAACCCTTTCAGCTAGAGAATACATTAAAATAATGGGAAGGTTTTGAAACTTGCAAAGTGCTGAATCATGCTTAATTTAGGTTTTGTTTCTGCAATTGGTATAGAGGCTCAAACTCCCTCTAAGAAAACTAGCCACCCTAGTTAATCCACTAGAAGATAGGATCAAGTGTGAATCTAATTGCTTTATTCACTGTCAAAAATTACTGCAATTAATTATAGCATACAGTTGGAGAAACCAAAGATTCAAAGGGAAACAGAACACTCTAGGAATGGAATGAGAGAAGATAAAATCTTCATTCAATAGGTGGCACTCTTTCCTTAAAAATGTAACAGGCAATTATTAAAAATATCTGCCCACTAATAACTTGAAAGAGAAGGAACATTAATTCCAATATCCTGTCCCAAATACGGTCTGAATCATTATATTCTGTCTATTGCAATAATGTCTTCTCGTTTCAATGGACTGTAGGTGTTCTTAAATATGCTTATTTCTTTTCTCTGCAGCAAAAGCTACAATTTAGAAGAACCAAAGCAATGTGTTTATTTTAAACTGGAGGGTTTTGATGTAAAATTTAGCCTTATATATGATTCAAAACACATTTTTCCTAACCATTTTCTGATTTTAAAGAACTTCGTTATATAGACTGTATTATTTTGTTTTAAAACACGACAGTAAGTCTTTCATAAGCATGTATATGAATATTCTTTTTCACTAAAATAACTAAATTCATTATCACTCCAGCTGATACTCCATCTCAAATTTTTAAGTTGAAAAATAGAAACAATGCTGACAATTGATAAAATCTGAGCTTAACCTAGCATACAGAAGAAGCAAAAAATAGCTTGCTTAATTTTCCTTAATTAGAAAAACTTGTTTAGGTATATCTTGTTCCCATTTTTATTTCTCAAACTCTATCTGGGGCCACCCCTCCCTTGAAGAAACCATTCCAGAAGCTGCCTTCAGATTTCCCCACTGGTCACAGCCCCTCTAGCTCAGTGGGCGGGGCGGGGGAGGGGGCCTTCCTGTCCCAACTCAGCAAATAGAACTCTGCTACAATGGCTTCTTGCCTGTCTGACTGCGAAATCCTTGAGAGCAGAAAGGAGTCTTAACTTTATGTTCCCTGCCCTAGCAGAAAGCTTGGCATATGGCAGATACTCAATAATATGTGCTGAATAAAGGAACAGATTGATCTTTCCCCTTGGGCTGTGTTTCACTTCAAGGCAAGGCCTCTGTCTTACTCATCCTCCACTCTAACAATACTGACTCTGCAATGCCTTTTACTTGTGCATGGCAGGCTGTAAGACAGCAACACCTCTACAAAATGAGTTTCCAGGCCAGAAAGATCTCTAAGAGGTAAATAAGCTTCGCTGAGGCCTGTGTGTAAACCAAGTTCCCACCACTAGTTTTAGGGATGCTGCAGAAAGAGAGAAGAGCTGGGAATACCAGCTGTAGTGAGAGTGACAGATTTCATCTCCAGTGAAACACAGGGATGGTCAGTAAACCAGGAGCCTAGAACATATGTACTTCAGTGAAAGAAACTTTCCATAACTGGAGAACTTGTCTATGTCTCTAACTTTTTAATGCTTTCTGATTTTCCTGCAGTTAACAAGAAGAAAAAGGTTTGAAGAAAACCTCAAAAGAGTTTGTGCCTTGGAGCAGGGGGGGGAGGGGGAGGAACACACAGAAGTCACAAGACTATACCCTACACTAGGAAGCAACCTGAAAGGAGAAAGGGAACTAGATGAGGAGCTCAATGAATGGGGTGTCTCCGGGGAAGGGACAGTGCTCAAACCCCAAGTTGAGACTCCTTAAACCTGGACTCTCCTAGTTTGGGCGGGGGGAACAGCTGGCAGGATGCATCTGAAACCACCGCGTAACTATGAAAAATAGAACACCTATTTCTAGAATGTCAATTTTATTCCAACATTTGGGAGAGGGGATGCAGTGGCAGTTTGAGGTAAAAATATGAATACGACTAAAACATAAAATTCAAATGAATTAAGGTAAACTATGAGAGTAGCGACTTGAATCAAGTTTGTTCAGCACTCCAGGCAAGCATTCCCAGAGTGGCAGGCTGTGCACCACGCTCCCAGGCCCTTTCTCTTCAACAGAAGTCTGCCGAAGGAATGTTACAAGCTAAAGCAGCTCTTCTCAACAACCTTCCCGTCACAATTTGACAACCACTACATATATGGTGAAATTTCAAAAATTTGTTTAGGGGCCATAATTTATCAATGGCACAGCCACTAGCCACACGTAAGTACCAAGTCACTCTCTACCTGAAGCAAAAATAAACTGTGTGAGTGCTGAAATGTTAGCCATATCGCTACCATTTTCCATCCAAGAAAGTCTGGTTATGCAAAATAATAAGCAGCATTTACAAGGATATCTATAAATATGTCCTAAACTATTTTCTAAAAATAAATCATTTTAAAACTTTGATATTTTATTATTACCAACAGAGTACCCTGGATTACCTCCCCAGAACTAACCACCACACCCACGCCTTCAACATCAAAATCTGACTGGCTACCAATCAGGGCACATGCTGCCCAAGCTAAAATGGGACCTGGAGAGTATTTCTATGAGGTAACTGTGAGTGACAATTAGGAAGAGGGTGGAGTGAATCAAGAGCCACCTGCAAGGCTTAGACAGAAAGCAATCTTCGGAACCCTTGGGGCAGGAAGGTCACTTATGTGTTCATGTCACCCTAAGGGAAGGCCACAAAGCATGAAAAAAAGTGCAACTAGAAACCATGAAATGGGTTCCAGGATTACTTACAGCCATATTTTTGTGAAGACATAATCTCTATGGGGACAGGGATTTTTGTCTTTTCCATCACTGCTATATTCCTAGTGCAGCCAATTCTTAAAAAACTTGTCAGGTGGAAAAATGTTTCTTTACACCCTGAAAAATCATAATTTAAACACAGAGAAAACTCCTACCAACGTATTTCGTAACTACGGCAAATTTAATCATGGACTGGCTTTCTGGTCCCTACGCAGTCAAGCATCCTCCAAGCCCCGTCCCTGAGAAATGTCAGTATTTCAGGAAAGAACACTCGCCGCTTTAACAACAAACTTCCTTTCTTTACTCCACCTTCTTCAGCCTATAAGCCTTCTCCCTTCTTCCTGCCTTAAAACAAAACTCAACCCAGCCAACCTCAAAATGCTTCCCTGCTTTTGCAAATCGTTGGGGCTTCTGCCTCTCCCCTACTCTGTCCCCCTCTGGCTTCTCAAGAGGAGCCTGTGCTTTCTTACAGCCCTTCATCCCTTAGGGAAGTTCAGTGGCTCTGATGCCCAATACTCCACTAAAACTGCTGGCCTGGGGACAGTGGCGGCGGCCCTTGCATCCTGCCCCGAGGCACTGCAGCTGCTGACCATCTTCTCCTTGGATGAAATCCTCTGCTCTACTTCTTGGGTGTCATCTGTCCTGCAGGATCTTCTCTGCTCCTTTCCAGGAAATCCTGGCACTCCTCAGAGGGAAGGATCTGAGCTAGAATTCCCCACTGTCCTTTCAGTGACATGGAGATGGGCCTGGGCCTACCTATCAAGAAATTAAAATGTTCTCAGTCACTGTGAGATTCTGAGAAACCCAAGACTGAGCTGAGCAAAGGTACCATTAATGAGAAACACTGTGAGAAGCCAGGAAACTTCAATCCCAGAGGCAGAATTACTATCAATGTAATAAGAAATATAAAGCTAAGCATATTTTACTTCCTACAAGCTGTTTTCTTAAAGGCTGTATATAAATATAAAACACATAACAACATTTTCAGGTGTCTCACACGGAATCATTCTTGACTTTTTGGAGAGGATGTCAACACAAGTTTTTATTAAGAGGGCTTTCTTAAGTGCAATAGTATTTCTCTCCTCTTTTTTCTTCAGTTGTTCCCTAAAAGGATGATCAGTAGGCAGCATTCAGGGAGTTGTCTAATATCCAGGGTGTACATGGAAATGGTCAAACTCAGGCAGAAAACTACAACTACTCAGTTTTCTCAAAGAGCTTCTCAGGAAACTAGCTACTGATAATCAACAACTAGCTAGACAACACAACAGAATTACCCTGTTACCTACCCAGCTCTTATCTGGGGATAACTAGAACAGCAGTATACATGTGGTATATCAGTAAACATTACTGAGTTTGGAATGACAGTCTAAGTTTCCATAAGCAGCACATAAGTAAGACTTCTGGGACAGCAAACACATTACTATTGTTACTTAAGAAAACAAAATAATGGAACATTAGGGACGCAGTTAAGGGCAAAGATATTTATCTTGCCTTAAAGGAGATTTCAGTTTTACCTGAGTGACCTTTCTATAGTTAAACTCAAAGATAATCTCCTTTGTTTGTTGGGGAGATTACTGAATTCTCTCAGAGCCACTAAGCTCTTTTAATTATAGAAGATGCCTGCTGAAGACAAAATATTGATAGGCAGCCATTCATCAATTTATATTACCAGTAGAGAACAAACATCAGTAAGAGAAAAAAATGAACTTAAGTCCATTTAAGCATAACTCTCTATTGGATGTTGGCCTTAGAAACTGGTATCTTTACTCAAATTAGTAAACAGGCACAACCAACAATCAAAACACACCAATTAAAAGTAGGCCAAAGTCTAAATTGAGCTTTAATTTAAAACCACTGGAAATGAAAACTAGCTATTATTTTCATGACTCATTTATAAAGAGCTCTAATAGCCATGTTCAGTTGTAAAGAAATAAATCTTGAATGCCTGAGCTACCCAAGGCAGCTACCTCCAAGCACTCACTGGGACATGCAGGTGTGAGCCTAGGAGAAGGCCAGAGGAGGGGGTGCGTGCATACCCAGAGCAGAGGGTCAGGAGTTCTCACTTTCTTACTTCTTCACGTGGTTTCTGAGGAGTCCCACCAGCTATACAACGGGAGGAGGGCCGGTTCACAGGGCGAGGAGGGATCTGCGTGCAAGCACTCTGTAGAGCCTCCGTGAGTGGCAACACTGAGTGTGCACGCCAAGTACAGCTCCCGTTCTGCTGGCAAAGCTTTGCGCATGAACATGTCCAGCCACAGCTGCACCCTGAGCCTACTCTCTTTTCCGGCACAGTCAACAGACTGAAGTCTAAATTTGTGTTTATAACTGGCCTTATTTTATAAGGATGTCACATAACAATGAAAAATGTTAAAAAAAATATTTCCCTGATGCTTCTTGCATATTTTTAAAGACTTAAACAGAATTTAAAATATCATCATTAGGTATGATTTTTTACTTCAATAAAAGACAAGAAAATGAATAATGGATAAAGAAAGGTATTATCTGATGTAATACAAACTCATCTCCTGATTTTAAAGAAACAGTAAAATATGCATAAAAGATTGTCATAAGGTTAAAGAGCCATCTTGGAGTCAAACTGCCAGGGATCACACTCTGGCTTCACCCACCCACTAGCTGCCAAGTTACCTCATCTCTCAGGGTCCCTGTTTTCTCATCTCTAAAACTGGAATAAAAACTGCCTTTACTTTACAAGGATACGACTAGGCGTAAAGTCAGACAAGCTGTATAATGTACCAGTGTACCTCCTCAGAGGAAATTAACTACTACCGCTGTTTCCAGTAAGACAAGCACAGCAGGAGAAAGCAGCGAAACGAGGATGGACTAAGGTCAGCTAGGCTTGGGTACCCCAGCCCCGCACTACAGCGCAGGGCTCAACCTCCTGACAATAATGGGACCTCTCTAATGCCACTCCGAGTCAGAGCTGGTACTTTTACTGTGACCATAAATTCTAGTAAGTTTTACCCTTAGAAAGTACTTTCATATCCCACCATCTCATTCGATCTTCTCAAATTCTGGCAGTAGGAAAGGCATCACTATTACTAGTTCACAGATGAAGACAGTCAAATTCAAAGCAGTTAAATAACTCAACTCAATGTCCTGCAGAAGTGGTAAGACAGCCCTGGGGACAGGACTGATGAGACTGAGCCAACACCGAGTCCACCACAATAAGCAGCTGGAAAGCAGGTTAAATACCTTTAAACTGAAGACAGCTGGCGATTCCCTATCCCAGAGCTAAAAGAGGAAAAGAAGGAATCAAGTATGTCCACAAGGAACTCTTGAATTTGAACTGCAATTTGAGTAGCCTTTTCATTTTAACTGACACAGTAAAGAAAACCGAAGTGTTGTATCAGAATAATTTTGGTTTTTAAAGTATTATCCATACTATCTCATCTTCAGGTAGTGCTATTTGACTCGAGAGCTCAAAGAAGAATTCTCATGGAATTCATTTATTTCTAATTGTTTTATTAGTCCTACACAAGCGATCATAGATGTATCTTGAAATAGACTAGAATGTTCATAAGGTTCTTATATTAAGTTATCAATCAGAGGTTAAAAATATTTTAGGCCAAGGTCTTCTGTGGTCCATCTTCCTCTCTCAGAATCTACCTACCTTAGAAAAAAACCTGATTAGGTTTCACAGTTCACTGGTTCTAGAGTCTAACCGATTCTAGCCACCAACAGCACAACCAGCCCTTCCTGCTCTCTGTCCCATTCCTGAGCTGGTCTCCGAAAAACAACCTCACGGCTGCTTCTATGCTCCAGCAGGCAAGAACAGTTCAACATCCTTTTGTTGTTTCGTTGTTGCTGTTGTGTGGTTAGCTGATTTCCCTGGTGGTGCAGTGGTAAAAAAGCCGCCCACCAATGTAGGAGACACAGGTTTGCTCCCTGGATTGGGAAGATCCCCTGGGGAAGGAAATGGCAACCCACTCCAGTATTCCTGCCTGGGAAATCCCATGGACAGAGGAGCCTGGCAGGCTACAATCCATAGGGTCGCTAAAGAGTCGGACACAACTTAGCAACTGAATACCACCAACAAACATCCTTCTGAGCAAGCCTTATTCAGGAGAAGCAGCTCTGAGAGACATCTGAAATGATCCATGCTGAGGAATTCACCCTGCTTCAGCTGCAGGAAGCAGCTGACCGTTCTGCTACCCAGGGTCCAGGGTGAGACTAGTGATGTTTCACATCCCAGACTTATAGGAGAGATTCCAAAAGAGTCACCGGGCTGTGGGGCAGAATCTGACACTCTCGCAGCTAAGAGCATGCATGTCACTGTTTCCTCCATGACAACCACAAGGGACGTAATCCCAGACGACAGTTGGTGATGGCTGTCAGATAGCCACAGCAACCACAGCCTCTGAACCTCAAATTCACACACATGATCCTAAGAAGCCAAAATCTTATCCCATTTTCACAGGTAAGAGAGCTGTAGAAGACAGACCTGGAATGCTGAATTTTAATGGTTTGTGGAAAGAAGACAAAATATTCTATTTCAAAAGATTTGACACATGTGGCTGCCTAAGCACATGGTAAAGAATGAATCAACATTTTAAATATGCTATTCCTTAAGGAGAAACTTTTTACCAAAGCAATGTATTATTATCAATATTCATAATGCTGACAATCTCCACAGCACACAGAAACAAATCCTAGCTTAGGCACCTAAAAAATAAATAATTGGCAGCATGCAATTTTCTGTCTTTGGACTAACTTTTGCAACAGATTTATAGGGCAGGGGTAACCCAACAGTGTAAGGACAGGAAGTCAGCCTAGAAGTAAAGGTTATGATAAGAGATACACATTCCATCCCGGGTTGGGAAGATCCCTTAGAGGAGGAAGTGGCAACCCACTCCAGTATTCTTTCTTGCCTGGGAAATCCCATGGACAGAGGAGCCTGGCGGGCCATAGTCCATGGGGTTGCAACGAGTCAGACATGACTCAGCACACACACATATACATAGGTCATCTAAAGTGTCAAGAAGATTTCATAAAAAGTGCAAAGCCTTATAAATGTTCAAAAGATAATTTATAAAATGAGATTGATTCTTAATAAAGAACAGAGGATACAGGAAAAAGTGTGAATGCACTGGCACTATAGGAGCTTTGCTACAGAATTCAGTGTAAGTTGCTCACTGAAGACTCTGTAATAGCAAGTTCCAGTACAACCTGTCAGCATGGAATGAAGAGTCAGTACTTTAGACAGATGTGTGTGTTTGGGGCCGGGGGGGGGGGGGGGGGGGGGACCCCCGGCCCCAAACACACACATCTGTCTAAAGTACTGACTCTTCATTCCATGCTGACAGGTTGTACTGGAACTTGCTATTACAGAGTCTTCAGTGTGCAACTTACACTGAATTCTGTAGCAAAGCTCCAGTACAACCTGTCAGCATGGAATGAAGAGTCAGTACTTTAGACAGATGTGTGTGTTTGGGGCCGGGGGTGGGGGGGGGAGGGTGCAGAGAGAGGGTGGCATGTGTGTGTTGGGTGCTGGGAAAAAGCAGAGACAGAACACACACACACAATTTCACCTTGGGTCAGTGTATGGCTGACTATATTCTCTACCTAGGTAAGAAATTTCCACCAACTTATTTTTAGTGATTAAAATACATTCAGTATTTTGGGGAACCTTCAACAAGAATAAAGCAGTCTATTACACATGCAATTCTGAACACATTTCTTTTCAAGTTGCTGTATTTAGAGATAAGCTGACTTTAGACACCAACAGTTTTATATGCTATCACCAAAACTTGGCCTAGGAGGTGTAAGGGAGAAGAATGAAAGTTCTTGAGCATAAACCTTTTTCTCTTTGATGCCAAAACTGCCTTTACAGACCTAAGTCCCCAAAGTGTAGGCCTTGTTCTCATTTGTTTTTGGTATTATTTAAAACTCTTCTAGCAAATCTTCTTGCAGTGGAGGGTTATGTTCCACTATCCACTTATAAAACTGCAGGATGAATCCCATTCGCATTGTGCAAATGACCTTTTAACTAGTGACAACACCTATAGCCAGCTATCAAAATCAATCACTACCAGCTATAAGAATGGTGCTAAAGCAACCAAGACTAAAAGGACTCTGCTCTATTTCTTATCACAGCCTTCGTGGTGGCAGCGTGCAGTGTGTGCATGTGTGCTGAGCTGTTTCAGCCAC
Organism: Cephalophus harveyi; assembly: GCA_006410635.1. NCBI lineage: Eukaryota > Metazoa > Chordata > Mammalia > Artiodactyla > Bovidae > Cephalophus > Cephalophus harveyi. The sequence goes on from SJYT01047504.1 coordinate 166,823, forward strand.
GTCTGACTCTCTGCAATCCTATGGACTGTAGCCTGCCAGGCTCCTCTGTCCATGCAATTCTCCAATACCGGAGTGGGTTGCCATGCCCTCCTCCAGGGCATCTTTCTGACCCAGAGATCGAACCCACGTCTCTTCTATCTCTGGCACTGGCAGGTGGGTTCTTTACCACTAGCGCCACCTGGGAAGCCCATCATGCAGTAAGTGCTCCCAAACAACTGAATAACTGTCACAACAATTGGAACTTGAGAGCGGTGTGAGTTTTGATAGAAGCAGGAAGGGTCAAGTATTCTTCACTACCAGGAATCTAAGGCAAATAGTTAATTACTGTTGGAGGTCCCTGTGCTCAGCACTGAATTATGAGCAGCTTCAGCTGTGTAGATGAGGAATAGTGGTGGGTGAGAGTGTCTGCTGGTGAGAATATGCTTCAGATTGATGTAACCATGATTAAATCAGTCAAAAAGTTCTATTCCAAAACTATTTGATAGTCAAGATTTTCTAGAACTTGAGCTCCAAATTATTAAAGATTAAAAAGGAAAAAAAAAGATTGATAGTGTAATTCATACTGTTCAGTAACTGCCAACTCTCTACAAATTACGTGAAAAGAACCTACAAAACAGAAATCTGAATTTTCACAATTAGGAAACGATACAATTCAGTGTCATTTTTTAAAAGTTTTTTTAGTTAAAAAAAAAGTTTGTATACATATGTATATTTACAAAAAGGTCTTTATAAACACAGAAAAAAGTCAAAGGACTGCCTTGCTTATTAGAGGTTATCCCTAGAGAATATCCTTTTCTTATGTAGTTAAAGTTAAGGGGAAAATATTTTTAACAGCAGTCAAGTTACCAGAACTGAACTTTCCTGGTGGCTCAGATGGTAAAGAATCTGCCTGCAATGTAGGAGACCTGGGTTCACCGTGGGTTAGGAAGATCCCCTGAAAGAGGGCAGGGCAACCCACTTCAATATTCTTGCCTGGAGAATCCCCATGGACAGAGGAGCCATGGGGTCGCAAAGAGTGGGATAAAACTGAGTGACTAAGCACGCACAAGTTACAAGAATTAGACTTAAAAGTTATTTTCAAAACTACTCTCTACACATATTTGCTAAACACAAACATAGATATGACTTCTCTGTTTTCTGAGCCTTCACTGCTTTTCATTTGCATTTTTTATAGTTGATACCCAGGTTTAAAACTCCAAGAATTAATAAGTTCAAAAATTTAATTGTTTCAATAATCAGAACTAAATTTAGCCATAAGAAATAATTTTCAACTTAAATTTTTGGAATATTATTTGCCAGAGTTTGAAGGGAACAAAAAGATTATTTGAGCCAACCTCTTCTTTTCACAGATAAGAAAGCGACCCAGGAGACCAGCCTTAGGTCCTCACAAAGTGATGAGAACCCTAATCATTGTCCTACTGATGACATGCTTTATCCCACATTACATAATTTTGAAAGTTGCGTTTTCCATTATTCTAATAATTTCAAAATACTAAGGAAACTATATTGCTCTCAAGATGCTGCATAATCTACACAAACTGCCTTTGTTAAAGTCATGGTAACTAGTAAGGGAACTGTGAGTCTCTTTACATCATCCTCATCTGTACAGCCAAATGTTTAAGTAGGGTGTCTTCATAGTTACTTGCAGTTATATTACAAACAGTTTTTACTGAGTGCTTCTCTGGGTTAAGAATGGTGCTTCATTCCATTTTTAATCACCACCACTCACGCCGTTTTCAAGATGAGAAATTTGAGGTTCGGAGCAATTAAGTGACTTTCTTGGAGTCCAGTGACAGGTGAGTGACTAACGAGGTCTGCCTCCTTGGGCCCAGCATCCTTGTGCTGCCCCTGAAATGTAACCGTGCAGTTTCAAAACCACATTCAGGGACCAGGGTAGCTGGAATTCATCTGCCTGAGAACATTTCCCTGTGAGCCTCTGAAACTATGGAGAGCTGCTAGAAATGTGAGAGCCACAGCTCCTAGACTGCGGCCTCAGACACAGACTGTCTTGCTCCAGCTTTGATGTAACTCCTCCTTTGGGCCTCCTGACCCACTTCCTAGGGTGCTGCAGTTACCTGTCAAACTACAAAGGCTCTCTATTTTGTCCCAAGCACGGCGAGCTGCATGGAGGCAGAGAGCCCTGCGTGGTTCTCGGGCTTGGTTGCTGAGCCCTGCCCCCACCCAGACAGGGCGACCTGAACTACACTCACAGCTCTCCATATCAGCACACAACCCACACGGACTTCCAGGCCTCTGTGTGTTCTCCGCACACCCCTGCCCCTACCCCCAGGCCACAAAGTCTCCCTCCAAGTCCCTTTCACCTGTTTAACTCCTCTGCACTCTTCGGACTTAGTCCTCCCACTTCCCGGAAAACCTTTCCTGTACCCTCCCATTCTCAGCAGACTGGCCAGCCCCACCCTTGTCTCCGGGCAGTCTGTTACCTCCTTAAACTTCTCGGGCTTCCCCACTGCTGGGTCCCCAGCCCCTTGGCGCCTAGCTCACAGCACATCATTCCAGGGTGGTCATGAAGGCATGACCCCAGCCAGGTCGGGAGTGATGGCAGCACTGACAATGGGCATTCACCCTGGCGTGTTTACCACTCTGCCTTTCCGTTTTTCTAGAAAACCAGACAGAAAGACCTGCAGTGACCCTACATCTGATGCGCTTGTTTTCCTGTAACCCATGAGCTCCCCGGCACCTTGCCCACGGAGGCCAGGCAGCTGATACAGACTTTGTGATGGACGCACCTAGGCTACTATCAGCCGCTGTGCTCGAGCACTGAGCATATTTGTTCTCTGACTTGAGCGGTCTTGGATTACTCTGGGTGACAGCGATCCAGTTGTGCCCCTGTAGCCACAGAACACTGGTGCCAGGACCTCCTGCAGGCACCAAACTCTACAGATGCTCAAGTCCATATACTATAAAACCATGCAGTACAGTCAGCTCTAGGTACCTGCAAGTTCTGCAACCATGGAAACAGAGGGTCAACAGGACGCTGCCTGGCACCAAAATATTTTCCCAAGACTGTACCTCTGAAATTTTAACACAAATTAAAAGAAAAATCTGATTTGCTTTATCATAATGTATTATAATTTTATAATATTATAATTTTCTTTAAAATTAAAGAATTTTTCTTTTTAAACACTTGTTCAGTAAGACATGACTATATATGAGATGACAGAGGAAAAACTTTTTTTATGAGGAGTTTTCCTTTAAAAAAAATTTTTTATTTACTTATTTATTTGGCTGCACCTGATCTTAGTTGCAGGATTTTTACTTGAAGCCTGTAAACTCCTAGTTGCAGCATGTGGAATCTAGATCGGGATCGAACCCAGGCCCCCTACATCGGGAATGAGGAGTCTTGTCCACCGGGCCACCAGGCAAGTCCCTAAAAAAGCCTAAAAGTGGCAAAACTAATTCAGATACCAAGGAACTTTAAATCAAAGAGTTCAGTAGAATTCACAATACGTATCGACTTCTGGGTAAACTCTGGGAGACAGAGAGGAACAGGGAGGCCTGGCGTGTTACAGTCCATGGAGTCGCAAAGAGTTGGACACAACTTAGCGACAGAACAACTGACTTCCGCAAATAGTAACATTTATATATAATACAGCAGAATACCAAAAACTGTTCATTGCAGGGGGAATAAAACATATTAAAGATTACCTCACAGCAGAGACAAAATAAGTATTCTAGACAGAAGAAACAACATTTAGCGCACTGAGAGAAAAGAAGGGTCAGCTAGGGAAACAAAAATGTGAACGGTGTTCAGGAGGGGGAGCCGAGAGGGGCGCAGAGCCAATTACCAGAGCTTCTGAACTGCATTAAGGAGTCTGGACTTTATTCTCGGGATGAAGAAAAGTTTTGTTTTTTCTCTCTCTGAATTCACTTATTTAAAGATAGAACACAGCCATTCAAAATCGTAGAGCACAATATCAACACAGTTTAAAGCTAGGGAATTAAGTTGAATTGTTGTATTTAATTTACATTAATAAATATCTTAAAAGAAGCAAATGTAGATTTTAAGATTTATTAACACACTAATGACCGCAACTAAGAGAATCTGAGAGTGATATTGTGTGATTTTCAGGTTGAAAGATTACAGTAACATATATTTCGATTAGACAGCAGCAAATACAAAAGCATCTTCTGAACTGTACAGCATCCTGTATGGAGGAGTTCATTCTACAGCATTTCATCATTCTCCTGGCCTCAGTTTGTGCATAGAAGGCATGCTGGACACCAGCAATTCACATTACATAAATTATCCACCGCTCACAAGGTGTAAAATCTGTATTATACATGTATAATATAGAAAAAAATGTATATTATACATGTATAATATGCATGAATTGAAATTATTCTTGAATGCCAGAAACAATGCCAATTATTTCTGACAGACTTGGGATTTCCCACCTTTGCCACTGATTAACTATCTGAACTGTCTAAGCCTGTGTTTCGGTTTCTTCATTTTTAAAACAAGAAGACTGGGCTAGATTTTTGTCCACTTTAGTGTCAAGATCAGACTTCCACAGTGGAAACCTCACTCTAACTGCAGTGAGTGACTGAGGAGAACACGTCCAGGAGCCAGAAGCTGGTGAGGAAGTTTTGCAAGAACTGGGAGGAGGTGACAGAGGCCTGACCCTGGTTAGCAGCTGTGGGGGTGGATTCCAGGGCTAGCAGACACTGACCACAATAGAGCTAGAGACTGATTGGATGCTGAGGGTGCGAAGACCAGCCTAAGCACACAGCCGCTCGGGAGGTGGTGGCAGGAATTAAACCAATGGCACCCCAAAGGACCCGGAGATCTGACCGGGAGGACAGAGATTCCGTTTGGGCGTGTGATGGCTGCAGCGCCTGGCTGAGCTGTACCTCCTGGAGAAACTATCCCAGAGGCAGGGGGGTGCAGGGTTCTGTCACTGAAGCCAAGGCATTTTAGGCACCAAAATATTATAAAAATGATTCAGCAAAGACACAACTAATAGTCTTCTGATGTATCTTTTTCTCTCCAGTCAATGACATTCTTTAAGGATCTTTGTAAAAAACGTGAAATGTGACTTTAAGAATTTAGCCCTTTGTGCAAGAGTAAGATCTGAAATAAAGAAATGTATTTGGGAACTTCAAAATATTTGAAAATTTAGTATGTGATAAAGGGGATACTTTTAATCAATAAACAATGCTGGGAAACCTAGCCAATCATTTGGAGAAAATAAAGTTAGGGCCTTAAACTTCAGAGAGATCAAGAGACGATTTCTTTTTTAATCTATAAAAACAGTACTAGAAAAGATTGGTGAATTTTTATAATCTTATGGCAGGGAATAATAATAGCTATTACCTACATAGTGTTCATCATGCACCATGCACTATTTACAGCGTTTATACAAACACTTTGTTCCTGCAACAATTCTAAAGTAATATTTTCCTTTTAGAGTTGAGGAAATTGAAGTGCAAAGAAGTTCAGTAACTTCCGAAGTTCACTACTCAACAGTGGTGAGACTCTGACTAGAACTCAGGCATCCGCGCTCTGAACCACTGCAGAGCACAGCCTCTCTGTAAGACCATTCAGAAAGGGAGGGAGAGAGACAAAGAAAGAAATGGAGTCTGAAGGAATATTTAAAGCCTCTTTATGGAACAACAGGATCGTTGCAATTCATAAAACATAACACAAAAGTAGAGGAGAACATTTCCAATAAATGTCGAGCTAATATTCTAATACATAAAGGATACTTAAAAATCAATAAGAAAAAATTAAACAATTCTCTCTCATGTGTGAAGGTCACAAAAGAAGTAGGAAATTGTTAATAAATACAAGTTGTATGGATGTGAGAGTTGGACTGTATCTGAGTGCCGAAGAATTGATGCCCTTGAACTGTGGTGTTGGAGAAGACTCTTGAGAGTCCCTTGGACTGCAAGGAGATCCAACCAGTCCATTCTGAAGGAGATCAGCCCCGGGATTTCTTTAGAAGGAATGATGCTAAAGCTGAAACTCCAATACTTTGGCCACCTCATGCAAAGAGTTGACTCATTGGAAAAGACTCTGATTCTGGGAGGGATTGGGGGGCAGGAGGAGAAGGGGACGACAGAAGAGATGGCTGGATGGCATCACTGACTCAATGGAGGTGAGTCTGGGTGGACTCCGGGAGTTGGTGGTGGACAGGGAGGCCTGCGTGCTGCCATTCATGGGGTCGCAAAGAGTCGGACACGACTGAGCGACTGAACTGAACTGAACTATGATGCTAAAAAGCTAAGAAATGCAAATTAAAATAAGAAACCATCTTTCACAGACTGATAATATCAAACACTGGCAAGAATGTGAAGCGACGAGCACTCTCACATACCGTGAGATGAATGTAAGCTGGCACAATGTTTTACAGAGCAAGTTGGCTACATGATAAAAATTTTAAATATGCATAATCCTTTGACTCAGCAGTTTTACTTCTGAATATTTATTTTACAAAACCAAATGCACAAATATCTGAAAATGTACATACAGTAGTAGTCACTGCAGCGTGATATAACCACCAAACAATAAACAATAGGTCTAAAAAGAAGAGACTGGTTAATAAGACAACCAAATGATGGAATGCTATGCAGTCATGAAAACAACAGCTCTATGTTCATCGTTTAGATAATAAACAAAATGCTGTTAAGAAAAAAAAAAACTGTATAGCAGTTTACATAGTACTGTTCTTTTGTTAAAAGATAAATGTTTAAAACAAATTGTTCTGTTGCTTTCAAAAGGATTGTCTAACCATCATATTAATAAAGCTTAATCTAAAAATTCTGAATTCAGAAAAATCACAAGGACCTTATTTAACAGTGCAGAAATGCCAGTGTGCCAGAAAAACTGAAACGTATTTTCAAATTTCAAAATAAGTTTATACTGACATTAAAAGTTTTTAAGGAATATTAGTATCTACATTAATTAATAAGTCACATCTTTTTTTTTAAATCTAAGGCTCAATGAAAATAATCTGATTTATTACCCAAGAAGAATTTAAGAATATCAATAAAATCCAGATAATAAATAATAGGTACAGCCAATTAATTATTTTGAAAGAGGAAAAAAGGAAATGTGAAATGTCTTTCTCAAAACACTCAACATCTTAAGACATGTGAACATCAAGAATCCAACCCTTTCGCAAGCAGCCATCTTATTAGACCAAAGTCCTCACAGTAATTAAATAACTTGGTCAACATTGCAAAGCAACATTGCAAAGCTGGCGCTTACTGCCTGACTTCTCACAGTCTAGCTAGGAGAAAGGGCAGTATATATTAGTGGTGGTGATTAACTTTTAAGGCATCTTTTTTTAATTATAGGATATAAACTGACTCAGGCCAACAAAGAGAGCAAAAAAACTCTGCCACACGGCCAATCCACAGGACGTTCGTAATGAGCAGCATCCAATTTTATGTAATTCTAAAGAACACTTCATTTATTCAGCATCAAGGCTACAGGACCACCGCTTCCAGATGATTTAGATGTTTACCACTTTGAGGATCAAAATACTTTCTACAACCATCAGGGACAGAAAACTTCCTTAATATGTTACAAGCTTTCTAACTTGGTTGACTGAGTGGAGGGAAACACAACAATCTTGTAAGCCACAGTCATTGTCATTACAGAAAACAAAACCAATCATATCATCTTCATCACTCTCATTTTACAAATAAGGAACTGATACCCCAAAAGTAATGTGGGAAAGTGCTGTGATTTAATAAACTCATAATCTTAGAGGTGATCCAGGTGTGTGGAACCAAGCATTCCAACACCAGGTGGCCCCCAACTGCCATGCTCCAATGTCCTCTTAGCAGGTCCCTTCCTCCTCCCTTCTTCGCCCCTGTCAGGGCTCTGCCTATATTCTGCCTTGAGGGAACCTGTCTCTTGCTCTAGTATGGGTCTTCTAACTGGCTGCTTTTAACTGCTGCACATACATTGCTGCTGCTGCTAAGTCGCTTCAGTCGTGTCCGACTCTGGGCGACCCCACAGACAGCAGCCCACCAGGCTCCCCAGTCCCCAGGATTCTCCAGGCAAGAACACTGCATTAGGGACACCAAATAGACAAGACTACAAGAATAATAAAGAAATACCAGCAAACCCTGAGTGAATGCCCCTGGAACTCTTCTAAGTGTAAAATCAAAGAACTTCAAAGCACAGATTTTGTTACAGGCCCTTTGGCAGTTCAGAGCCTTCTTTTCTTACTTCTTAGTGCTAAACCATGTTCCAGATAAGGGAGGCTACCAGGTTTAGTTACCACCAGTAAACTTTAAAACGTTTTCTGTTAACGTGCGTTCTTGGTTCCTGAAATCTCACATAGTACTTGTCTAGCAAATCTTTTCTTTAATGCAAATGTGAACTATTTATCCCAAGTTGAATCATTATCAGTAGCAAATTCATAAATTTTGGATGAAGTAGGGTAATTGGGACAAAAATCCTAAACATAGTATCCTAAATTTAGGTAACATTCTGAGAACTCAGAAAAAGGAATCATTGTATTAATGCATAACAGTTCCAGGTGTATATTTACATAGATACGCACACACGCACACATGCATGCACACACACATACGCACACACACACACTTTCAACCCTCTGGTAGGAGCAGAACTAAATACACAGAGCAAACACGTCTTCTTACAGCGTATTATCATGCAGTATAGCTCTTTCCTCTGTACCACATTAAGCCATCCTACTTCACCTGTGGCATTTGGTGTGTCTAATACTTCAGATACCTCCTAATGAATCTATCACACACTGAATATTTAGAAACACCAATCATCTAGGCTTTTGCCATTTAACCCCATCTCAGCTAAGTCTTGATTACATCTGACCAAAGGGGAAGAACAGACAATCCACTGATTTGATCTTGCAACATCATAACTACCTCCATCCATTTATTCAACAAATTCTTACTGAGGATCTACTCTGGGCCAGGCATTTTGCTAGGTTCTGGGTTCCTACGCAGCCAAAGACTCTGCCCACTTATGTCTTTTCAGTCTTTGTCTGAAAAGCCACTTATGTCTCATTCGCCAAATGAGATAAATACAAAATCAAAGCACTAACAGTAAGGACATGGAGCTACAAAGCCAGTCTAGGAGATCAGGGAAGGAAGGCTTCCCTGAGGAAGCCTCAGTGAGCTAAGATCTGAAAAGGGAGGAGCTGACTCAGGACTGGGAAAAGTGCTCCAGGACAGAGAGCAGGCGGTGCCACCAAGGCGCTATGGCAGAGGTGGTGTGCTGAGTCAGGAAATGAAGGCTGTCCTGCTGAGAACAAGGGTGTGTGTGATCAGAGATGCACCTAGAGAGGCAGCGAGGGGCTAAACCAGGCAGGGACTCTGTGGGACATCTTAAGAATTCCCTGATCTTTATCCAAATGGAAAGCATCTGAATGTTTTACAATTCAATTTACTTTTCTACAGGAAAATTGCTATACTCAGATTTACATTTTTAAATGATCACTCTGGTCACACAATATGGAGAACCAACTGGAAGGGAGGAAGCAGGAGAGAGGGAGCAAGTTAGGAGGCTACTATGTTAGTTCAAATGAGAGATCACGGAGACCTGGACTAGGAATATGGTAACAGACCAAAACACCAGCCTCTGATACGTAACTGAAGACTAGGAGCTGTCAAGGGTAACTACTAGGCTCTGGTCCTGCCGCTTCTCGAGCAGAGAACTCCTGAGCATGAGTAGGGCAAGGTGTAGGGAAAATCCTAAATCTGGCTTTCGATGCCTGAGTATGGATGTGTTCTGTAGAGAGGTGTGGCATCTAGGAGAGGTCATGGCTAGGAAAATAAACTCTGCACTCGTTCATGAAAGGCCAACAGCTGACCTAAAGGCATGAATGAGACTAGGGTGGGGGTGGAAGAGAGGAAATGAGAGAAGGCCTGGACCTGAGGATGTTCTAACATTAATGCTCAAGAAGCTGAGGAGCCGTTAAAGGAGGGTTGCTAAGTCACTTCAGTCGTGTCCGACTCTGTGTGACCCCATAGACGGCAGCCCACCAGGCTTCCCCGTCCCTGGGATTCTCCAGGCAAGAACACTGGAGTGGGTTGCCATCTCTTTCTCCAATGGAAGAAAGTGAAAAGTGAAAGTGAAGTCGCTCAGCCGTGTCCGACCCTCAGCGACCCCATGGACTGCAGCCCTCCAGGCTCCTCCATCCATGGGATTCTCCAGGCAAGAGTACTGGAGTGGGGTGCCATTGCCTTCTCCGTAAAGGAGGGTTGGTAGGGTTAAAACAATCAGGAGGGCTTACCCATAAGCACAAATAACTAGACACTCAAATCCCAGAAACCCAATTTCCTCAATAATTGACAGTTTACACATGGCTCCAGTTACTTTGTAACTACACTGAGTTATTAAACTAATTCTATAAGGTTTACCTTATATAAAATTGGTCAACATTATTAATCACTGCTTGCTAAATACCAATTACTGCTACAAAATACCAAGCAATATACCAAAACTCATAAGAAATAGTTCCTCCCTTCAACACTTTCCTTAAGCTACATTATGATTAAAATCACATCACATTAAGTCATGAGTTAGTGTGCCTTCTAATACACTTATTTAAAAATTAATTCATCCTAACATTTTGGGAAAATTAATTCATCCTAATGCTCATCCTAATGCTCTTAGAAAAGACCCTGATGCTGGGAAAGATTGAAGGTAGAAGAAGAAGGGAATGACAGAGGATGAGATGGTCGGATGGCATCACTGACTCAATGGACGTGAGTTTGAGCAAGTTCCAGGAGATGATGAAGGGCAGGGAAGGCTGGTGTGCTGCAGTCACACAGAGTGGGACGTGAGTGAACAACAACACTCACATGCATCCGATATTCATGGGTGCCAGACACTAGTCTAGGTGATGGGCAATGGCATTAAGAATAAGACAGAGTTCCTTGTCTGTTAACAACTGATATTTAGTATTCAGAATGCTGTAAGACCAGTTTGAAGATTATTTGATGCTATTTCAGTGAATGATTATTTAGGCCATAAAGGAAGGCAATAATCCCTACTACTTATCAAAAGTACAACCTCTACCCCCCCACCCTGATATCTACCTTCTTCTGACTCCACGTACACTCATCATCATGCTTACTGTGACACTTAGTCAACACGCGAACTACAGCACTGTGTAAGCTCCAGGCACTTGCGTCAGTCTTAGAGAGGACTGAGGGTCTCATCACTAATTCCCAGGTGACAGACTGCATTTTCAGAAATACACGCTTGGTGGGTCTTAAGAACTTAACAGCTCTTGGCTCTCTATAACATCTCAATCTATTAAACCAAACTAACCAGACTGGTTATTTCAAAGGATTCTATCGCTAATAGTACAGAACTCCTTTCCATACCAAACATACCTAAACCAACCCATAGGCCAGAGTAAATGAGACAAGGACATCTTCTTGATTATCTTATAGCCTGGAGCATACTTTATATGTTTCCCAATGTTATTTCCCTAACTAGCAGAGTTGCTTTTACTAATAATAAAGCCTGAATTGTAAAACCAGTGTTGGCAGATCCTCAGTTTTTTGCTCCTATACCCACTACTTAATTTTCTCTTTAAGAAAGAAAAAAAAAAAAAAAATCACATCTGAACTTGCAGTTCCATACTCATACCTTTTAAGAGTATAGGCAGAAATAGTTTGAAAGTAATCTGTACCTAAATTTGCCATTGCTGTGGAAATGGAAAAGCTACAGTATGTATCTGTCCTAAGAAAGGGAAAAGAGACCAAAGGGAAAGAGCAAAAACCAGCAGACCAAAGGTACAAGCAGAAAGCGGAACAAAGCTTCCACCTTTAACTACTGTCCTGAAAGGTCAATTATTCCTCAGAAAGCTACGGAAGCACTACTGTATTCACCGCAGAGAAACAGTGTGAAATGCTGTGGGTGAGATTCAGAGCACTGATCCTTAATTTAGGTGCTTCTCTCTACTCCCATGTCTCTCACAACACTTAACACGGAAGTGTGAAACCGCTTCATAATACAATCTGCCAGCAGAAACAGGCTGTGCGTCGATGACATTTTTCTCTACCACCAGAAAATCACCTCGCAGAGGTTCATAAAAGTTGGATGAATGAAATCTAAAACAAGTACAAACGGACAGGATCTGACTCTACTGGAACAGTTTCCATGTGTGATATTATATTAGCTTCTTTATTTCCCTCTACTTATAAACCGCACAAATCAAGAAACCTAAGAAACACTCAACACTCATCAACCGTTCTTCTTGACTAACACAATGAAATGATCTAAGTACAAATCATTTATTCTCCCTGCCTAACATGATGAGGTGATCTAAGCACAGTTTACTTGTATGACATCTATGAGGCCAGGTTACAAACACCATGCTTTATGGACAAGTCAGGAGACAAACGTATTGGCAATGGCACTGCGTAGAAACCTATCATTCTCACATTGACTCCTGAAGGACAACTTCCTCCTTCAAATCATTAATCTGGTCATTAATTTGTAAAAGAAAGTGGAGACGACAGAGAGCGATGGAAAGAAATGGACTGTGCAGTGAGACCGTCACGGACTGGAATCCTAGCCTATTTTCCAGTCGTGTGATTATGGGGCTTTAGCATCACACATGAGTTTCTACCTCTTGAAAACAGAAAATTACAACACACTGGAAGGCTGCAGACATGATGAAATGAGCTAATATATAACTTGCTTGACACACAGAAGGCAAGAAAAGTGACTATATAAAAGTACTTCTACTTGATCAATGAACATGTTTATTAACCACAGCAAAAATCCTCTTATTTTCTTGCAAGAACACCCAACTAGCAGTTAGCTTTGCAGTGAGGATTTATAAATGAACATTTACTTCAATTCTGTTTCTGATTCTTTCTTTCACGTTTCAAAATGTTCTTAAATTATCTCTTAAAAACAACTTGGGTTGATTCTTAATAGTGCATATTTCCTCACATTAATCTTTTTTACCCATTTACATTTTAAAGTAACTCTAATTTTCAGCTTAGATTATAAAAAGAGGCCAGGACTGAAGAAAACAACCAAGTCTAAGGAATATACCTGGTACATCTGATATAGCAAGGCATTTCAAGGTTAGAAGTGCAAAATACTGCAGCTCTTAAGGGGCCTCTGGAGACTAATGCTTCTCCATGCCACATTCTCCTATTGCCTTCCTCAGAGGAAAATAACCCTCAACCCAAGAAAATGGATACAAAATGCAAAAGTTGTGCCTTCTTACTCAGAGAACTTCTGAATGCCCCATGTTTTCCCTCAGGGGAATCCATTCCCTATTAACTGCCCCAGCCACTCCAGCATTTCTTCTGGAATGCTCCCAGCAACTGTCAAGGGCTGATCAGCAGACAGCCTAGGCAAGCTGTAGCTGGTTCTTTTGCTCTTGTTGAAAGCAAAGAACGCTCCTTTCATTCCATATTTTGAAATCTTCCAAGTCGGTAAGTCAGCAACCATTTCTAAAATGTGCAACATATGCTTGAGGTAGTATAGGAGATGTGAAAAAGAATATCAATGAACAGAGCTACTTCCTGTTTTTTTTTGTATCTAGCAAAATGGAGTTATTATAGCATATTGGAAATAATGTATTAAGGAATGTTGGTTAACCAGTCACTCATGCCAGAATCAGATATGAAAAGAAAACTAAAGTTGGCAACAATTCTAGTTCTAATATTTCCCTTTCAGAATTATATTTAATAATCTTTGAAGAATGCATTCATTTTCTTACCTGATTCAAAATAAAACTTGGAGACAATTCCTAACTACAAAACTTATGAATTCACGTAAGACTAACTTATGTAACTACTTCTGTCATTTTATAAAATCACCAATTTTTAAAAAAAAACTTATTTTGGGACAATAATTTTCCTACACCTCCTTTAGTAAAGTTATTGAATTATATTTTTAGTCCAGAAGCGTCTAAAAGGAAGTGAAAGCTGAGGGCTATATGAGGATATAAAAGCAGCCTATGAAACAGCTTCAGTTTTAAGGAAAAACTAACATTAACAAGTACAGCATATCTTGTTCTTTCATGGGGCCAGCAAATTGATAGTTAGGTTTTTTTTTTTTAAGTTACAAAAATAGGATGGAGTAATTATATCTACCAAACTCACAATAGCCTGTTCAATGGAGAGTAACACTGTAATTTCTCTTCAAAGACAGTAAATAGGAAGAAAAAGCCCCTAATTCTGTATTAGAAGGAAAAATCCCAAACCCTTGGGCGCCACTTACAGGCAAAAAACTTTCACTGATTTTAGTTACGAACCTGAAAAAGAGGGGTGGACTTTAAATCTTCTGTTTTTGATATCAGTATTATTTATATTACTTACACTACAAAATTGTATTTTCCACAATTTCAATTTCTACACCCAAAGATCAAAAACTGGAGGAAATTATGAAATTTAAAAACTTTAGGAATTCTCTTTAAAAAATACGACAGGTCTTAACAGATGGGTGTCCAGATGTACAGTACTACTGAAACATAAAAATATTTCAAAATCTTGATGTTAGATGATCCTTCTAAAGTATAAATGTAACTATTATCCAAAAAGTAAAGTTCAATTGCGATTTTACTGCTTACAGTCAAAGTGCTTATACCAACAGACTCAAATGAATTTCAACGCCATGAACAAGGAAATGTGGAAAAAACTCATTATTTCAAAAGTAGAGGAAATCAATATTTTACTATAAATGAAATGTTTATGTATAACATTTGGGATGAACAAACAGCCTTCTGGCCAGTGAAATTCATTTTAAAAAATGATTTTGCCAATTAGTCTATTATTTCATATACTGTGCAATTATAATCCACCTTTTCAAAAAAGGGGAGGGGGGAAAACTAGGTTATAAAATGCAAAAATTAAACATGGATTACTCACTCCCTGAATTCTATCTGCTTTCACTTTCGTCCTTTTATTTTGAGTGGAGACAACACTAAACATCTATACATTAATTTTACAGTGGTTCCTCTTCTACTATATTCATAGCTCGTTAAGATGCCTAGAATGCTGCGGCTTGCTAAATTATTTACTGCATCCAAAAACTTGGTATCATGGGAATAAGACAAAATTCACCTCTCAAATTCAGGGTTTAATATCTTTAACTGGACCTCACTTGTAGTAACAATCGCCTACAACGAATCATTCCAGTCAAGTTCTAATGCAATCTGCAAAGAAGCAGTAGTGTAGAGAAACATAACCCTTGTTAAGACTAAGCTACATGTACAAGTGCACACAGAAAACTAGCAGTCACAAGTCTCTGTTCCTCTCAACATTGCCATGGCACACTGCTGACCACATTTTCAGGGTTCCCTCCCCCGCGAGGTGGGGAAAGAGAAGGGGCCAACTTCTAAGTAGCAATCAACAAACTGCGGTTTTAAACAAAGAATCAAGTTGCCCCCAAAAGTGCCAATTCACTAGATAATTAACGAAAGCCAATGATTCCTACTGTCAAATTCGTTTCACAGGGGAAACCAATACAAGGCAGTCTCTAAAACATTCAGAATAAAGGTCAGGAAGCCCTACAGGGAAACGGGTGACTATCACAACATTTCCAGCAACTCAAAATACCCCTCAAACCTGTGCTCTGCATACACTAGTTAGATTTTAAAACAAACAAAAACAAGGACTACGGCTGTCACATTTAAAAGAATTTCCTTAAACAAAAATTTCTAGTTGCCAAAAAAGAGCCAGGCCAGGAACGGCTGGTCTGAGTTACCTTGCACATACCGTCACGCGCAGGCAGCCCAGGGCCCCGGAGCACACCGCACTGGGTCCCCTGGAATCCCGAGGCGGCCCGCGCAGCTGCAGGGAGCAGGAAGCACCGCACCCGCGCCGCGGTCCCCAACCACTCCGGAGAGGCTGCGGGGAGTAGGCACTACCGCTTTGCAACTGAATGGCTGACACATCCGGTCCTGGCTCTTACACCACTCCGCCAAATGCAAACTTCAAAGGCCAAATTCAAACTCCAAACAGAAGTCACTCCTGTCTCCGTAGCGCGCTCTGTATTCCCCAGGACACTAGGAGTCCCTTGGGGGACGCGATTAGAAAACTCCCCGTCCTAACACCCCGCAAGCCCCCGAGAGCTTGCAGCCCGTCAGCCCGCACCGCTTTGACAGGCGTTACGGAGCCGTCCACCCGGAACCCCCTGCGGCCGCGCTCGGGGCGCGCCGCCTCCGTTCCGGCCCGGCCTCCGGTACCTGCCTAGAGGCTCTGCCTGTCACCGCCCGAGGGACCCCACCGCTTTCTGCGCCGCCGCCCTCCGGCCCCCCAACCCGGTCTCGGGCAGGGCTGCCCACCTACACTGCCCGCCCGCAGGCTCAGGCCTCACCCCAACGCCCCCCGGGACTCAGGTCCGGGGTCGCCGCCGCCGCACTGGGGCTCGCCTCTTCCAGCCTGACCCGGAGGGCAGCGCCAGGGTCTCGTTCCGGGGCTCCTCGGAGAGCCCCGATTCCAGGAGCCCCACAAAGCCAGCCCGGCCCCCCACACCTTATCTCAACGGGTCCAAGCAGCGCGGCTCGCACGCCTGTCACATGTCTGCAAACAATAACAAACTCTCCAGCACGTCCCCGCCCCGGGCCCCCGTCCGGTCCCCCAGGCCAGGTCCGGGGCGCCGCCCGAAGCTGGAAGGGTCAAAGGGGGTGCCCGAGGGCTCGGGTCCCGGATAGCCGCGCGCAGCCTTGCTTTGCGGAGCCCCGGGACGCCCTGCGCGATGCCGGGGTTCATTCATTGCAATAGCCCGCCCGCCCCCCAAGTCCCCGCCGCTCCCCGGGCCGCGCTGCTCACCCGGCCGGGGCCGCCGCAGTCGGCTCGGCGGCGGGCGTCCGCTTCTCCCCCGGCTCGGCCCCCGCGGGGCTCTGGGCGCCGCTGTCCGGTGCGGCCGCCGGCTCGGCAGGGTGGGCGCCACCGCGGCTCGCGGCTCCGTGGGGCGGCGGCACCGCCACAGGCTGGAAACCGCTCCCGCCCGCCGCCGCGTCCGGGGGCTCCGGCGACGGGGAAGTGGAGGAGGACGGCGGCGAGGCGGCGAGGAAAAGCGGCGGCTCGGGCAGCTGGTCCAGCTCCACACTCCGCACTTTGCGCAGCTGCCGCCGCCTCCAGTCCGCCCGCTCACGGCCCCCACTGCCCGCCTCCCGCAGCAGCCCTGCGGCTGCCGCGGGCGCGCTGCTCGCCTTGAGGGCCCCTCTGCCGCCGCCCGCTTCGGGGCTCGCCGCCCCGGCGCCCGGGAATCCCGAGGACGAGGCGCGATTCCCCGCCGCCGCCGCCATTTTCTCTCGCGGGCTACATTCGCTCGGCCCCTGCGAGGGAGGGAGGGGGCGGGGAGAGTGCAGGGGGCGGAGGGCGGGCTCTGCGCCTCTAGCGTAGGGCTGGCTGCGCCAACTGCGTGAGCGCGGCCCTTCGGGCGCCCGGCCGGGACTGACGGACGGGTGGGCGCGCGGGGTTCAGCGAGGGGAGGACGTCGAGCCGCAGGTTTCGGTGGGGAGCGGGCTCTTAGCTCAGCCCCGCGCGCGGGCCGCCGAGGGAGCTGCCGAGGTGGCCGCTGCGGGGGCGCGCTGGGGTTCGCGCGCCTCACCCGCCGCGCCGCCAGGTAGTCCCGGGCTGCACCGGCGAGAGGAGGAGCCTCGGCGACAGAGCTCCGCTTCCTCTCCGCCGCAATCTCGGCCCAGCTCGGCCGGCGCTCGCCCTAAGGGAGTTGCAATTCGAGCTTTGATGGACGGTGCGTTGAAGGGGGCGCAAGCCAGAGGGTCTGCAGTCTGTCGTTCGCATGCCCGTTGCAGTGGGCGTCGGGGAACCCGGGCGCGGACCGACCGACCCCCGCCCCCGCCTCCACTCCGCGCGGGACGCGCAGGTGGCGCCCGGGGCGGTCGCCTGCTCCAAAGCAAAAGAAACCCAATGTTCAGCTGACGTGATGCCGCGGACCCAAAACACAAGTTTATATATAAAAAAAGGTTTCCTCATCTTTTGCCCACCCCCAGATCGTGCTACAAATAAAACAGAAGTTTCTGGAATATCGCGTTCAAAACCTGAAATCACAGGTTTGGGACACCCTCTTCACCCACTGTTCCGCCCCCAGCTCGAAGGAGACCGAGAGGACCGGGCAACGGGGTCGGGGGGTGGCGGGTGTGATGGTTGAGGTGAATCGTTATAAATCTTTTTTACTCCTCCGCTGTCTTTGGGAAAGGCAGATATGCAGGATCACAGCATGTTTGGGGAAAGAACCAGGAAGTGCTGGCTGCTGTCATCCTCCGCCAGGTTCTGACCCTCCCCGAGCCCTATGCCTCTGGCTGCACGTCCCTCTTCCCCGCAGGGTCGGGCTGCCAGTCGGGTTCCCACCGCCCCCACCCCCGCGGAGCCGGAGCTACCCAGCGCGGCGTCACGAACCCTGCTAGTCCCTGAGGGCGTCTGGCGATAAGGTGCTTTGGAATGGAAAAAGCACTATTTACATGTTAATGATTTTAGACCTTTCTTCTGGCTTCCCTGCCGCGTTTACTTCTCCTCTCCCTTCTTTTCCTCCAGCCGGTGTGTCAGTGCTGAGAAATCTCCCTCAAGCCCGGAACCGAGTCCCTAGATTTACTTTGTGAAACAGGAATTAAGGCGGGGGTAGGGTGGGGGAGTGTCGTGGAGGGAGAGAGCTGCTCAGGAAGAGAAAGGAGAGCGCTAACTTGTCAGTATTCATATATTTAAACAAAAGTCTAAACTGTCTACAAAATAATTCCTTTGATTTCTTGGAAACAGATAAAATGAAAACCTCTTTCTTGGCTATAAATGGTAACTGAGGAGGATGGTGATATCCGAGCGATTTTTAAAGCGGATTCAGATTTCATATTAGCTCCGTGTTAACTGCTACGAAGTCTGCCATAAGCTAGTTTTAGTTACATCCAACGGTACAAATTTTGAAACTTTAGATAAATCTGTTAAAATTTGAAGCCTACAGTTAGGCTATGATTATACAGTCTTTTAATGGTAGCCAAGTGTATCATCCAAAGCAAACAGTAGTTATTTCCTAGGTCTTCCCGGATTGTTACACCCACTAAAACCTACGTTGGGAAGGATAAACTTGTTTCTTTCTTATTTAGATTAGAAAACCTTTAAATTTGCACACATGTACTTAGTTAACTGTAAATGAGGAAAGTAAGCAGATGCCTTCAGCTTTTCAAAATTGTTCCAATTTTGAAGTTTGGCCAGAGTAGCAAAACAGAACGGGATCCAGTAAAACATTTTCTTTAGCCTCGTCATTTGTGCACAATGATGAACACGGGACCAAGTGAGAAGAGCACAGTACCATCAACTAGCCCCAGTCTCACCTCCATCCATCACACCGCCATGGCAAAACCTTAAGTGCTGGTCTTTCACCTGGTTTTTGGTGCTTTGAGTCATTTCCCCCTTTAATCTTTTATGTATATATTCGAGTTGTCATTATGCACCTTGCCCTGATGAACTTATTTTTTAAGGAAGAATGATAAAGGATGTGCTTGACTGAAAAGGGTGTTCTTCCTCCATCATATGTTGATGTAAAGTCTTCTTTGAAGAAACGTTAACCTGTGGAATTGCTACCATAATTTTTGCATCTTAAGCATAGTTAAAATTCTGTCTCTAATTTGGTGCTGCTGGCTCCTGCTTTATATTACTGCATAAAGACATATGTCAAATTGCCTTAATTTGATTTAATGACATAAAGGAGACTTGTGACTCTTCCACGTTTGGTTGTACACTGAAAATTCCAGTTCCTATTTCCAACCTCTTTATTTCTATTCTCTCTCAGACACAAATGTTGCAGTAATTTCATTTATGTTATGACAACTTTGGTAACCTTTACGTCAATATTTTACAGATCACTGCTTCTACATAGTGCTTCTGGGAATCACCTAAGTCATACTTCAGTTCCTGAATCTCAGTCATTTGGAGGATCCAGTTTAATAGTTGTACATTTCCTTCTTATGCATAAACATCACTGACTTAGAATAAACAGATTTAATAGGGACTGGCAGAAATATTGCAATCTGTGTAGAATTCACCTTGTATTTCTTAAATACCTGTTATGCACACACAAGAAATTTTCTTTTGAGATATTGTTGTTTTTCATATTTACAAAAGTAAACAAAACAATCCATTTGCAAATATTTTTATTAGTGGGTATTTATCAAGTTGACTCTGCTAGAATTTCAGATCCATCTGCGTATGGGGTTTTACTCCTCTGTTTGTGAGATCTATGTCTTAGGTAGATATAAAGAGTAAGAAAATAACCTTGAGAATAGAGTACAAGCTCGTATCCTATCTGAGTTATAAATATGATTATGGAATACTTGCAGGAGAGTTGGGGCGAGAACTTGGTTTCTCTGTGCTCTTTCCAGACACCATACTTTCAAGTGTTTCCAGATATCCTAAGTCGGGAAATCTTGTCATTTATGGGACAGTTGACCTTTTGCAAGTACACTGTAGGTGACATTATAGTAGAAAGCTTCTTCACCAACCTCCACTTGCTGACTCATCTAGTAACAGATACCCGTCACTCCTGGTGTGGTGTGCAGCAGGCAGAGGGATGCCGCAGCATAACGAACGCTCATGACAGCTGCACACTTCTGCTCCCACCAGGTGAGTTACGGACCCCAGCGAATCCACCATATTTGTTCCCAAATCTGACTGTAGCTGCTGTAACTGTCCTTATGGAATTTAATTAAGTCCTACTAAACATGACTATGCAAGTGCAAAGCAAAAAGTTATTCCAATGGAAACTAAGTTAAATGCTTTCAAAGAATGAGTGAAAGCGAGACACTGAAAAGAGTCTCTGTTGAATCAGTTATGGATATGAGGATTGTGAAAGAGTAGAGAAAAAAGCATTCAAATCTGTAAGAACTTTGTACATGTCTCTCAGTTTTCACTTTGCTTGAAAGAAAATAAGAGTGAAAACTAGATGATGAGAGATGTGAGAAAGCCTCTGGATAGTGGACCCATACTCAAAAGACCAAGGCCCTCCACCCAAATACTGGTTAAAACCCCCAGACTAGACAAGACAAAACCCTGTTGCTTATGTTTTAAGCTAAAGGGAAACAGTTTATACTATATATACATGTGACATTCCTTTTTATTAACCAGCCATCTAAATGTTTTGCTTATATTTGCAAATATTTAAAATCAGAAACTAAATTTTTGTAGTGAATAATGAAAGCCAGCTGAATCGGGATTTTATATTTAACGATACAACTGCAACTAATGAAATTTGATTTATCTCACAGTTAGCCAAGTTCTACTTACCTTTACAACTCTGAATGATTCTTTGAATTCTGTTGAACCCTGTTGCTTGCTCTTTTTTGGTGTATAAAGCAATATTCTTTTTCTATTTAAGTTTTATGGCTTAATCATTACTATCATTTTTGCAAAAAAAAAAGAAAAAATTTGAAGACTTCATACAGTTCTCCATGGTCCTCCTGTAATATTCAATTTCTTTCTTTGAATCAGTGTCCTTGTTGGTTTTCTCTTCTTTTGTGGTCCACTGGTCCAACTCTGCTAAATCCTATGCTTACAAGACCTTACACATGATCTAGGAAGATTAGTATCACTTCCGGTGGTTTAGTCAACTTCTTCATCTTTTGCAACATTTGTGTCTTCATTTTGTAATTGATTTGCGTTGTTTTGGAGTCAAAACTGCTAAAGAGGTATACAGAAGTGATATCCACTAGAGCAGTGCCATCTGATAAAATGTAATGCAAGCTGCAAATGCAAGGCTCATATATAATTTTAAATTTCCTAGTAGCCACATTAGAAAAACTAAAAAGAAGCAAGTGAAATTGATTTTAATAATATAATTTATACAGTATATCCACAATATTACTTTTTCAGTATATAATCAACATATAAAATATTACTAATGAGATTTTGTCTTTTTTTTTTACTACATCTTTGAAATCCAGTGTGTTTTTTACTCTTCAGAACATATCGAACATCATTTGAGTCACATTTCAGATGCTCAAAAGGCACATGTAGACAGTGACCAGTGTTATCAGGCAGCACAGCCCTAGAGCCATTATACCTAAGACTTAGGAGTTTTATGGACCATTAAATGTCCGGTTAGGCCTCCAACTTTTTAGTGGTTCCATATTACAGAAAATAGAGTACAGATTCCAGATTTCTTTTTTCATTCATTGTGTATAATTACAAATATCCGCATTTGTATGTTCAGGAAATAACGAATCACAATAGATATAAATTAGTAACATATAAGTTAGCATATTACTCTTTCTACCTCCAACAGCTAAACTTTCAAATAAATTTCAGGCACCCTTGTCAGTTTCTTTCTTAACTGCAGTTCTGATTCTGTCCCCTCTACTCAAACTCTTTTTAGTGGTTCCATGTTACATAGAGTATAAAGTCCAAATTCATTCTTTCTTTCATTCATCAGATATTAAATGCATTTGCTCCTGTGTGCTGGGCACCACTCAAGGTCAAGGAATGAGATCAGCATAGACCTGCCACCTGCCTTCATCACATTCCAGCCTACCACCATTGACTGCTGGGTTCTCAGCACAGTTCACCGTGTCTTGTACCTCAACTCCCACCACAGATATCTGTTCCCCAGGTTGGGAGCAGATCATGCTATCTTTTCCTCCACTCTTTAACCTGTGAGCCCTCTTCTTCTGAAAACTCTACCTTGAATCCACTCCACCCCCAAACTCTGGCCACCACCACCCCTGGGCCTGGCCCATTCTTCACCTTTGAAGGGGTAGGGTAAGTACACATGAAGAACCCATCAGTTCAGTCGCTCAGTTGTGTCCGACTCTTTGAGACCCCATGAATCACAACATGCCAGGCCTCCCTGTTCATCACCATCTCCCGGAGTTCACTCAGACTCACGTCCATCAAGTCCGTGATGCCATCCAGCCATCTCATCCTCGGTCGTCCCCTTCTCCTCCTGCCCCCAATTCCTCCCAGCATCAGAGTCTTTTCCAGTGAGTCAACTCTTCACCTTTTCCTATTTGGAACCAGTCTGTTGTTCCATGTCCAGTTCTAACTGTTGCTTCCTGACCTGCATACAGATTTCTCAAGAGGCAGGTCAGGTGGTCTGGTATTCCCATCTCTTTCAGAATTTTCCACAGTTAAAAGTCAGAATGTAAACCAACAGTGGATAAAATATGTTTTAGGCTTCTACTTTGATATATATACTTTCATAAAGACAAAAGGAACACTGTGTAAAGTTGTGATTTTTTTATATGACTGGCAACAAAATATTAAAGACAATTATATTTATATCTGGTATTCCATTGATGGGCTAACTGGATGAGGAATAAAATGAAAATATATCAAAATTTTAAATAAAAAATATTTAAAGTTGAATTTTAAATTTTAAAAAAATTTAATTAAATGTAATCAAATATTTTATTAGGATAAAACTATTTGCAATCCTAGCATTCAATATCCATACATTTGCCAATGTAAGAAATAGCGACATACTTCACATGATTTGTCTCTACCTACACAAATACAAATCTAGGTCATATACATTACTTAATATTGCAAAATTTTTCTTAGCATTTGTGTGTTACTGTTGTGAATACTGGCCCAATGAGTGAGTAGCCTAGGACCCATGAGATAGGTCAAAAAGAGAAGCAAGGACATGGACATTCAGACGCCTAGGATATGACATGCGGTTATTCAGGAATCCATTGCATTCCTGTTATCAGAGGGACCGATTTGACAAGTTAGCTTATTTTTCTCTTCTCTTATTGAATACATCTACTAGTAAGATTCTCCCCAACTACAAATTAATGTTGATTTCCAACATGGGCAGCAGTATAGCCACAGACCTTCTCGACCTGTCAAGACCAGGGGACAAGGCGTGTGAAGCAATGCATCTCTGGATCCTGAGAGGCATCAATCTCGAGAACAGAAGTTTAGGGTTATGCATCATGCAGAGCCAGCACTGCACCCCAGACCCAAGTGCCCAGGGCAGCTGTGTGTTCTTTAAAACATGTGTTCTCCAAATTTGTGACACATGGTGCACTTCTATCCTCCTGCCTAGGTCTGAAGGAAGTACTGCTGAGCACCTGCTAACAGGCAGGCCCCTTCCAGGTGCCGGGGGCAGAGAAAGTGAGAAGATGCCCTTTCCCGAGGAGAACTTCCAGAGCCTGCCTTGAGTAAGAGCCACTTGTTTCCATGCCAACATTTTCCACCGGCCAATAAGACCCCAGAGGGAGGGCTCCTCTTCATCATCCTTGCCTCCCAGAGCCCCTAGCTCAGTGCTTTGCATGTAGTAGGTGTTCGAGTAACGGGGGTTGACTTAGGTTGCTGTGTGCTGTGCTGTGCTTAGTCACTCAGTTGTGTCTGACTCTTTGTGACCCTATAGACTCTAGCCCACCAGGCTCCTCTGTCCATGGGATTCTTCAGGCAAGAATACTGGAGAGGGTTGCCATGCCCTACTCCAGGATTGAACAACCTAACCCAAGGATTGAATAAGGGTCTTCTGCATTGCAGGCAGATTCTTTACCAGCTGAGACAGGTCGCTACCAAACACAAGCTGTCTAAGACTCCTTGGGACCTGAGCATCTTTCACAACATTTGCTCCCTAATGAAGAAGAAGTTCTCTTTACTGAAAGTGATATGAGTTCATTTGCAAATATAACTATGCACTTTCTTTAGAAGAAGGTGAGAATTAATTTCTGTACGCATTCTAATTAGCTCTTATTGGGAATAATTGAGGGGAGAAAGAGAGAAGGAGGGATGTAAGGAGAGAAGGAAGGGAAAAGGGGAGAGAGAACTGAGGAGTGGGACAGAAGAAGAGAATGACAGAAAAGGAGCCATATCTGTAACATATGAAACAAATCTGAAAGTTTATAGGAAGAGAATCTTGGAAAGTTTCCAGGGAGCATTGCAGGTAAACGCTTTACCATCTGAGCCACCAGGGAATCTTCTCCAAGGAGCATAGGAAGTTAAAAATTATTAACAGTTATAAATTATTTATTGAGCACTTACTATATAGCAGTATGTGATAAGTACTTCATATATGTTAACTTTTAAAAAAATTTAATTTTATATTGGAATGTAGCCAATTAAAAATGTGATAATTTCAGGTGGACTGCAAAGGGACTCAGCCATACATATACATGTATCCATTCTCCCTCAAAGTCCCCTCCCATTCAGGCTGCCAGGTAACACTGAGCAGAGTTCTATGTGCTATACAGTAGGTCCTTATTGGTTATCCATTTTAAATATAGCAATGTGTACATGTGGATCCCAAACTCCCTAACTAACCCTTCCCCCATCCTTCCAAGAGGACATAGGTGGCCAAAAAGCACATGAAAAGATACTGCTGCTGCTAAGTTGTTTCAGTCGTGTCTGACTCTGTGCGACCCCACAACATCACTAATTATTAGAGAAATGCAAATCAAAACTGTAATGAGTTATCACCTCACATTGGTCAGAATGGCCATCATCAAAAAAATCTACAAACTGAATACTGGAGAGGTTATAGAGAAAAGAGAACCCTCCTACACTGTTGGTTGGAATGTAAATTGGTTAAATCACTATGGAGAACTGTATGGAGGTTCCTTAAAAAACTAAACATAGAGCTACCATCAGTTCAGTTCAGTTCAGTTGCTCAGTCGTGTCCGACTCTTTGCGACCCCATGAATCGCAGCACGCCAGGCCTCCCTGTTCATTACCATCTCTCAGAGTTCACTCAGACTCACGTCCATAGAGTCAGTGATGCCATCCAGCCATCTCATCCTCGGTCGTCCCCTTCTCCTCCTGCCCCCAATCCCTCCCAGCATCAGAGTCTTTTCCAATGAGTCAACTCTTCTCATGAGGTGGCCAAAGTACTGGAGTTTCAGCTTTAGCATCATTCCTTCCAAAAAAATACCAGGGCTGATCTCCTTCAGAATGGACTGGTTGGATCTCCTTGCAGTCCAAGGGACTCTCAAGAGTCTTCTCCAACACCACAGTTCAAAAGCATCAATTCTTCAGCGCTCAGCCTTCTTCACAGTCCAACTCTCACATCCATACATGACCACAGGAAACACCACAGCCTTGACTAGACGGACCTTAGTCGGCAAAGTAATGTCTCTGATTTTGAAAATACTATCTAGGTTGGACATAACTTTTCTTCCAAGGAGTAAGCGTCTTCTAATTTCATGGCTGCAGTCACCATCTGCAGTGATTTTGGAGCCCCAAAAAATAAAGTCTGACACTGTTTCCACTGTTTCCCCATCTATTTCCCATGAAGTGATGGGACCAGATGCCATAATCTTCGTTAACCCTGAAATCCCACTCCTGGGCATATATATGGAGAAAAGCACTGGTTGGATCTCCTTGCAGTCCAAGGGACTCTCAAGAGTCTTCTCCAACACCACAGTTCAAAAGCATCAATTCTTCAGCGCTCAGCCTTCTTCACAGTCCAACTCTCACATCCATACATGACCACAGGAAAAACCACAGCCTTGACTAGACGGACCTTAGTCGGCAAAGTAATGTCTCTGATTTTGAAAATACTATCTAGGTTGGACATAACTTTTCTTCCAAGGAGTAAGCGTCTTCTAATTTCATGGCTGCAGTCACCATCTGCAGTGATTTTGGAGCCCCAAAAAATAAAGTCTGACACTGTTTCCACTGTTTCCCCATCTATTTCCCATGAAGTGATGGGACCAGATGCCATAATCTTCGTTAACCCTGAAATCCCACTCCTGGGCATATATATGGAGAAAAGCATAATTCAAAAAGATATTTGCACCCCAATGTTCATTGCAGCACTGTTTACAATAGCCAAGACATGGTAAATGGATAAAGAAGATATGGTACATGTATACAGTGACGTATTCTTCAGTCATTGAAAAGAATGAAACGATGTCATTTTTAGCAACGTGGATGGACCTACAGATTATCATACTAAGTGAAATAAGTCAGAGAAGGAGAAATGTTGTATGACATCCTTTATATGCGAAATCTAAAAAGAAATGATACAAACAAACTTATTTACAAGATAAGTTAAGGAAGGGATAATTAGGGAGCTTGAGACTGACATGTACACACTAGTATATTTTAAACGATGACCAGCAAACTCCTGCTGTATAGCACAGGGAACTCTGCTCAGTGTTATGTGGCAGCCTGGATCGGGAGGAAGTTTGGGGGAGATTAAATGGATACATTTATATGTATGGCTGAGTCCCTTTACTGTCCCTCTGAAACTATCACAATATTGATAATTGTCTATGTTGTTTAGTTACTAAGCCATATCCGCCTTTTTTGTGACCCCGTGGACTGTAACCTGCTAGGCTCCTTTGTCCATGGGATGTCTCAGGCAAGAATACTGGAGTAGGTTGCCATTTCCTTCTCCAGGGAATCTTCCCAACCTAGGAATCGAACCTACATCTCCTACATTGGCAGGCGGATTCTTTACCCCTGAGCCATCTGGGAAGCCTACTAATTGGCTATATTCCAATATAAAATAAAAACGGGGAAAAAGAATTGCAACATGGAAAGACTGATCCTTGAGATATATTCAGCACACACTGTGAACACAGCAAGCTTAAGTGTTTTTGCAAAGTTAAAAAAGAAAAGTGAAAAAGAAATACAACTCATGAAGTGAGGGAAATAGTCTTGATTTGAGGACTCAGTTTAGTACTGCTCTGCATTTGCTAAGAGGACACCTTCACTGACTTCCATCTCTAATTAAATTATAAAGAAAAATAATTTCCAAGATGAAAAAGTAAAAGTGTCAATGTAGTAATGGCTCTAAAACACAGGAAGTGTCTGCAGACAGCCCTCCCCGAACACATACTTATTGGCAATTGCAGGATGCATCCGTTGCTTCAGATGATTTAGTGGCGGAGTGTCTGCAGGACCAATTGTAGAAGATGGTAAGATATGGAAGCTTAAAAGGAAGCATTTACTCTCCTCAATTTGTCATCTACAAAATAAGTCATATCCTACCCTAGTCTGAGAGAGGGAAAGGTAAACTAAGAATGGCTTTTCTTTGAGAAGCACTCTAATGTTGGGGGAAACCAGAAGAATATCTTCTTTATTACTAGAGTCATTTAAATGGGTGAGCAATGGACAAGAGTTTGAGCAAACTCTGGGAGATAGTGAAGGACAGGGAAGCCTGACTTGCTGCAGTCCATGGAGTTTCCAAGAGTTGGACACGACTTGGTGACTGAACAGAAATTGTTGTTATAGCTCATCAGCACATATGAAAATACTGGAGTGCCAACTCGTTTTAAGATAAGAAAACATTGGATCAGGCATAATAAGACCTTGGAAATAAACACTTCCTCTTATTTTAAATCACTTGATATCTCGGAGCATCTCAAAGTTTTGTTTTTGAAGAGTCATCTCCTTTAGAAAGAGCTACTGACAAAGTCAGTTGAACTAATTCCAAGAAGATTCAGGTTTTTAAAATTTTTCAGACACTAAAATTTTTAGGGATGAAAATTATATGGGCATATTATTGGAAATCAAAATCTTCTGAAATACAAGGACATTTCTAAGCCAATTTTTAAATTGCTGTCTTTTCCTAAAAGGAATTCTTTATCATCCTGAAACAGCTGACTGCATGTTGGGTGGTACTTAAGGTTCTGCATTGAAGGCTGAAGAGACTCAGGACTTTGCAAGAGTGTTGTGTGCAACCGGAGTTCCTCACTGAGTGTCAGGCCCAGGCCTAGCTCTGCTGCTCACATGGCAGTTACTGATTATCCTCTGGTCTGGCAGAAGAGAAAAAGCAGCTCCCAACCAGTCTGGCCTGTCCCAGACCCAAGCTGTTGATATCTTTAGAGGATGAGCATATGTTTGGAGTGGCCCCTTCTAATTCAGCTGATTTTTAGCCCCTTCACTTGTCTCTCTTCTTCCTTGGATGTTAATTTCATTTTATTTAAAAGGAAGTATTTCAGCATCTGTCATACATTTTCATATTCATCTAACAATAATGCCAGCTTAGGTGACCGCCAGGAGGCCATCCCTGATGAGAGGATGACATAAACTTAAATCTGTTGGATTCTCTGTGAAAAGCTCCAATTGTTTTAACCCAGGGAATTTTCCACTGGATTCATTGCCTCCCTTATTAATGTAGACAGAGGAGCCTGAAGCTGTCTGATGAACTTCCTAGTTTCTCAAAGAAGGTTTTCCTCCTTTTTTTATTGACATTGTAATATTTCATATTCCTATTATTTTTGTCTGCTGCCTGCATCTGTACTTTGCCAAAAATGAGTTGATTGTTTATAAGGGAGGAGGAATACTAAATAATCCAGAGAACAAAATAAATATATAGAAGAAAATTATTGGTGGAAAGACCAACATTAGGGACAAACTCATTCATGAGAATGAGTGATTTTGGATCTGATCTACCCAGCGCTTACTGAGATTTCCCTCATGCGTCAGGTGTTTTCCATTCTGTCACCCTATTTAATTCTCGCACAACTCTTTTTCGAGACCAATTTCTTCCTTCCATTTTATAGACTTGGAAATGGAGCCTCAGGGAGAATTTTTCATCCTGCCCCAAGTCACTTGGCTGGCAAATTGGCAGGATAGGCTACTAACCCTAAATTTGGTATTCTTCCCACTCTATGTCACTGCTTCCAGGAAGAATAAAGGTATTCTTGTATAATAATCAGCCGGCACTTAATCAGTCAACCAATATTTATCGAGTGCTGATAAGGTACCAGGCACTTGACGGTTTTTGAGTAACCATACCGTGCTCACTCACAGTCCTCGGCCAGTGCTATTGAGAGCAGCAGCACAAGATGTCCCAGCAGGTCACTGGAGCTGGAGGTTTAGTTGGGGGTAAAAGTAATCATATTTCTCGGAATGATGCTGAGTAGCTCAAACAGGGACCATGCCTGCCGCGTCACCTCAGTGTTAACGCTTCAACACACAGAGGTAGCAGGTGACCCCAGAGAATGTGGGACCAGAGCAGATTCTTATGCGTTCAGTGAGATCATTCAGCTGGCCCCGTAGGCATTCAAGATACTCAAACGCCGACATAATACTTTCAGTTTTGTGTTTTCTCAGTTTTGCACATTGAATACTTCACACTCACCTTGTTCAGTGAAGTCTGTTTCAAAGTGCAGCTCTTTGTTCTTCTTTTTCTTCTAAAGATGCTCACATGGATGAGAAAGAAAAAAAGTCTAAAACAAAGATGCCAAGAAAACACTTTGCTTTCTAACGTCCTCATAACTGAAGGAATGCTAATCAAAGTTTCTCTTTAAAATAAGTTTTGGGTTGACTCCAATATGGAAAGTTCCAGCTGCAAAGAGTATAATCTCAGAGATTTGTAAATCCCAGATATTTTCCTTAATCTTTGTCTTTGACTCCAGTCTTTACTGTTAGCATTCAGTGTGTGTGTGCACGCGTGCTAAGTCGCTTCAGTCATGTCGTGTCCAGCTCTTTGTGACCCTATGGACTGTAGCTTGCCAGGTTCCTCTGTCCATGTGATTCTCCAGGCAAGAATACTGAAGTGGGTTGCCATGCCGTCCTCCAGGGGATCTTCCCAACCCAGGACCCAGACATTGAACTTGTGTCTCCTGTGGATCCCGCATTGCAGGTGGATTCTTTACCGCTGAGTCACTGGGGAAGGCCGAGCATTCAATAGGTTTGATACAAATCCCTTGGAATTGAACGAATGGAGTTGGTTTAAACTGAACAAAAGTGTTGTTTGGTCATCAGCCAACAATAGCACATAAAAATATTGCTGTTCAGTTCTTAACTTTAGAAAAGTCTTTGGGTGAAATGTCACTTCTCCTTCCTGAAGTTCCATTTACCAAGTAATTAAAAATTTAATTGAACTCAAAAGGGCAGAATAGGCCTTTAGCATTTTGCACTTGAAGTATAATCAGCATATAACTTGTTTAAATCTATGGTAAATGAAGAGACATTATATGATAGCACATGATATACTTTTAAAAAATTATTTTTCCCTCTAATATTTATATGTCACTGAATTATAAATAATATCCTAAAATAGCCAGATGACCTGAAAACCCTGTCAGACCAGCCCAAGTCTGGTTTTTCTCAAGATGGTGGTAAATCAACATTGCTGTACTTGACGACCCACCATAAGAATCTGTGTGTAATTCTTTCTTTCCTACATGGCCCATCTACATCTTCTTTTCATTAGCACTCTATCCCTCTTAGAAAAGCTTGAAGGACTGATGACTTAATTTCAGGATAGGAGAGGAAGTGAAAAATAGCATTTGGTTTATTAGTGGAACAAGGGAAAGAACAATTCTTACCGTCACCAGATAGCAAGTTCTAGCAGTGGAAAGTGGAACTGGTAAATTTGGTAGAGGAAAAGGACGGGCCCCACTAGTGAGACACTGGTGGTCAAGGCATACTCCTGCCCTCAGCCCCTTAGCTAGCTCCACAGGTACCCACCAGGTCACGGCAGCAATACCAGCAATTTGGATCTGCAGGATCTACCAACAGCCTCACAGCAGAATTTAGAGTATTAATAGACAGAATGACCCCTGTTTCATTATAAGTGGAGAACTGTATCCTGAGTTAGAATTATATCCATTATTTTCTCCAAAATAGTATTACGCATGTTAGTTTGGTACTATAGGACTATTAACCTTGTACTGTATATTCAAAGTTACAACAGGTTTTCTGTTACAAGGTTTTCTAAACTGCAGGTCATAACCAATTGAGTGCTTGCAAAATCATTTTATTGGCTTGTAACCAGTTTGGAAAAAAAAAAAAGAAATATAATAGAAAATACCAGAGTAGATTGCCTGAGGTAAAAGCAATGTGAATCTTGGGGGTGTATGTGTGTGTATGGTCACACTGTAAAGTGCAAACGTGTATTTCTTATTGCAGGTTACAGTAAAAAAGGGTTCAAGGTCATTGATTTGGGGATTGTAGGACCAAACCAATGTTTATACCTTCCACTTCTAGATGTTGAATCAGGCGCATGCAGCAAAAATCAATTCATTGACGGTTAATTCGCCATAAGCCAGTTCTGCTGCTGCTGCTGCTGCTGCTGCTAAGTCACTTTAGTCGTGTTCGACTCTGTGCGACCCCATAAACAGCAGCCCACCAGGCTCCGCTGTCCCTGGGATTCTCCAGGCAAGAACACTGGAGTGGGTTGCCATTTCCTTCTCCAGTGCATGAAAGTGAAAAGTGAAAATGAAATCGCTCATTCATGTCCGACTCTTAGTGACCCCATTGACTGTAGCGTACCAGGCTCTTCCATCTGTGGGATTCTCCAGGCAAGAGTACTGGAGTGGGGTGCCACTGCCTTCTCCAATAAGCCAGTTCACCAAAAACCAATTCCACAAATGATTAATGTGCTGAATCATCAATTCATTGCCTTACTGGAGACTGTCCTCACTTTTCAGCTTCTTGAAGCATTGCTATAACCCTATAGCTAGAGATGTGTTAGACTTGTTAAATGACTATCAGCCTCACAATTTAGATACCTCTATCCCCTTCTGCTCTTAGCCATGTGGATGGCTCTTGTGGTAACAGCTGCAGTGTTACCATAACTAGCTGCAGTGAATTTCTTGACAAATCTTAGCAAATCTGTCATTTGATCATTTGGTAAATTGACTTAGAGCAAACTGACCTATGGCCTTCTCCTATCTTATCTACTTAGGAAGTTCTTTTCCAGTCATTTATATTTGTAAGGACCTCTTCTCTGATCGCTTTTACACTCTCTCTGAACCACACTGCACACTATCATATGTTGTGCTTTTCTCTAATCACCTCTGCCATGTGATGGTGTTATACCATGTTGGTATAAACAGGTGGCACACACACACATACACACACACTTTGGAGCAAGACTGTCCAAGTTTCAGCTTGACTCTGGAACTTAATACTAATGTAACCTTGAACAAATTACTTTATCTCCACATGCATTGATTTCCTCATCTGTAAGATGAGAACAATAGTACCTTGTAGAATCAGTGAGAGGAATGAATGAGTTAAAATAGGAAAAGCACTTAAATAGTGTCTAGAACACAGAGAGTACTATATAAGTGTTGGTTGTTATACTTCTATATGCAACAACATATATGAAGTATTTATAGGTAAAGTAATTTTAGAAATTATAGATTTGGATTTCTTTTTGGTTAACTGCTATCAACATTTAAAACTGGCTTTTATTCAACTAATATCATCAATTGACCATGGATCGTTTGTAGAGACGCTATTATTCCCTAGTAATGTGAAAGAGAGCGTTGAAAAGAGGTATAGAGCAAATGAGTTTATAGAAAAGACTGTTATTAATGCATTCACTCACTCAGTTTCAGCTTGAGCAGTTTGACTGGAATTATCAGAGATAGAGCAATTCTCCTAAAGTTCTCAAGAGTTTAAAAAAACAATGCAAAGAGACGAGATCTGCTTTAAGAAGGAACTTTGAGGAAGAAGGAAGAACTGCTCCCTTCACAGAAGGCTTTTGTTTGGAAGCATTGCCTCCGTCAGTTCCAGCAAGAGGAGTTTTGGTGTTTACATCAACCCAAAGAAGAGAATGACAGGACACCTCCACAAAGAGGAAAAGACAGCTTTTACGTAAAATTATCACTAGGTCTTTGTTTCAAAATCAGCTATAAAAGGGATATGTAGATAAAAAATAAAATGCTATGAATAAAAAATATGCCGCCTTAAAAAATAACGAAATTGGAAAAGTCAAACATTTCAAAACAGTTTAAATAGCAACAGTAATTAAGACATTGTGGTATTGGCATAAGGACAGGCATCTAGATTAATAGAATGACCTGAGAATCCAGAAGTAAACCCTCACATTTAGGGTCAGCTTATGTTTGTTAAGGGCTTCCCAGGTGGCGCTAGTGGTAAAGAACCCACCTGCCAACACAGGAGGCGGAAAGACCTAGGTTTGATCCCTGGGTCCAGAAGATCCCCTGGAGGAAGGCATGGCAAACTACTCCAGTATTCTTGCCTGGAGAATCCCATGGACAGAGGAGTCTGGTGGACCACAGTCTGTAGGGTTGCACAGAATTGGGCACGACTGAAGTGACTTAACACACTCACGTGATTTTTGACAACAGTGTTAAGAAAATTAAATGGGGAAAGAATAATATTTTCAACCAATGACTCTGGGTTGAGATAGTCATGTGCAAATGAATGAAATGGAATTCCTACCTCATAGAATATGTGAAAATTAACTCAAATTGAATCAAATGTAAGAGCTAAAATTATACAACTCTTGTGAGATAGCATAGGGGTAAATCTTTGTGACCTTGTGTTTTATAATCATTTCTTAGGTGTGACGCCAAAGGCACAAGAACCAAAAGAAAAAATAGATAATTTGGACTTCATCAAAATGCAAAGTTTTTGTATTTCATAGGACATTATTAAGAAATTAAAAACTCAATCCTGACAAATAGCTTGTATCTGCTGCTGTTAAGTCACTTCAGTCGTGTCGGACTCTGTGCGACCCCATGGATGGCAGCCCACCAGGCTCCGCCATCCCTGGGATTCAGGCAAGAACACTGGAGTGGGTTGCCATTTCCTTCTCCAATGCATGAAAGTGAAAAGTGAAAGTGAAGTCGGTCAGTCATGTCTGACTCTTTGCGACCCCATGGACTGCAGCCTACCAAGCTCCTCCATCCATGGGCTGTTCCAGGTAAGAGTACTGGAGTGGGTTGCCATTGCCTTCTCCAAGCTTGTATCTAGAGTATATAAAAAGAATTCTTATATCTCAGCAGTAAAAGACAGATAACCTGATTTCAAAAGGGACAAAGGATTGAAATACGCATTTCTCCAAGGAGGATATAAAAGTGGTCAATGAGCACCCGAAAAGATGCCTAAGAATATTAACTATCAGGGAAATGGAAATCAGAAGCACACTGAAATAGCACTTTACATCTACTACAATGGTTGTAACAAAAAAGACAAAGTGTTAGTGAGACTGAGGAGAGATTGCTGATGGAAATGTAAAATTGTGCAGCTACTTTGAAAAAGTTTGGTAGTTCCTCCCAATGCTAAATATACACATTCCATATGATGCAGCAGTTCCATTCTTGGACTTCCACCCAAGAGAACTGAAAACATATGTTCACACAAAAACTTGTACATGAATATTCATAGCAGCATTATTCATAATAGCCCAAAAGTTACCCATTCAATTGGAATGGATAAAGCAAAATATAGTAAATTCATACAATGAAATATCATATAACCATAAAAAGGAATGAAGTATATACCTATTTGTGCTGCAATATGAATAAACCTTATGTTAAGTGAAAGAAGTGAGACACAAAAGAAGATACATTGTATGATTTCTCTGATGTAAAATGTCCAGAAGAAGTAAATCCATCCAGATAGAAAGTAGATTCATGGTTGCTGAGGGCTGGGCAGAGAGGCGATGGGCAGGGTCTCCGCAGTAGGTACAGTTTCTTTATAGGAAAATAAGAATATATTGTGGGGACAGTTGCACAATTCTGTGAAGGTACTAAAAACCAATGATTTGTTCATTTTATTTTCTCTTATTTTGGGCTCTCATGACTTTTTAAAAATCATTTGCTGAGCATTTTCAAACAAAAATTACAGTTTAGAAAAATTAGACTATTTCACAAAGTGGAAGCATCTATTAATAGATGATTTTAACTGGTACAGAGACAGCATAGTTGGGGGAAAGAACTAGCAAACCTCATGCATCTCTGTTCAGACACTGTAACTTAGAACAGAATGAAAGTAGGCCTTGTTGCTAATCTTGCATCAATGCAAAGAAGATTAATCCATTTTATTTTTTATTTTATTTTTTAAATTTTATTTTTACTTTATTTTACTTTACAATACCGTATTGGTTTTGCCATACATTGACATTAATCCACCATGGGTGTATATTAGCTCCCAATCCTGAATCCCCCTCCCACCTATTATACAGAGTGAAGTAAGCCAGAAAGAAAAACACCAATACAGTATACTGACACATATATATGGAATTTAGAAAGATGGCAATGATGACCCTGTATGCGAGACAGCAAAAGAGACACAGATGTATAGAACGGACTTTTGGACTCTGTGAGAGAGGGAGAGGGTGGGATGATTTGGGAGAATGGCATTGAAACGTGTAAACTATCTTGTAAGAACAAAGCACAAGCCTATGTTCGATACAGGATACAGGATGCTTGGGGCTGGTGCACGGGGATGATCCAGAGAGATGATATGGGGTGGGAAGTGGGAGATTAATCCATTTTAAATGGTTGAACTGTATGTTAATGGTGAACTATATCTCATTAAGGCTGAGACAGAGTTAGCATGCAGTTGAAACAATACTACCTATTTTGTAAGAATACATGCAAATGTATCCATCCATATTAAGCATATCAAATGCATCCCATTGGTGGAGCAGAAGTTTTCCCAGGAGGTGTGCAAGGCACTCAGCATTTTGGTTTTCCAACCTCAGCTTGTTTACTCCAATCTTTCCCCTGCTTACAACCTCAGTTCACAACCTTGAAGACAGGTAAATACCCAGACAGTTTGACCTACTTTGATCTTAACACTGGAGCAACTCTTGCCCAACTGGTCTGTGTGGCTGGCCCATCCTTCAGTGTTTCCTGGTTAAATAGTGAAATTTTCATATAGCAAATTTTGTTTTGCAATATTTCTTCCTTTTACAAAATCATTATATTTATTTAGATTGGACCGCTGATCATGCATTGCCTCTGTCTGCTTTTGTGTTTTTTTGTCTTAGGCAGTTTATGTTTTAATGTGTGTTAGTTTTTCAGTCACTTACTTAAGCTTTTTCTTCTTGACCAAATTATAAACCTCCTAAGGGAAAGCCTTTATGCCTTTAAAAAAATTCCACACAGTAACTGTTAAGATTCTTTTCATATAACAAGGACTTAATAACATTGATTAACTAACAGATTGATTGGTGGCGTTCTTGGATTTACTAAACCAATTTGGTCATCATTGTCATTCAGTAGCTAAGTCATGTCCGACTCTGTGAACTCCTGGATCGCAGCACGCAAGGCTCCCCTCTCCTTCAATTGAGTCAGTGATGCTATCCAACTATCTCATTCTCTGCTACCCCTTTCTCCTCCTGCCCTCAATCTTTCCTAACACCAGGGTCTTTTGCACTGAGTCAGTTCTTTGCATCAGGTGGCCAAAGTATTGGAGCTTCAGCTTCAGCATCAGTCCTTTCAATGAATATTTAGGGTTGATTTCCTTTAGGATTGACTGGTTTGATCTCCTTGCAGTCTAAGGGACTCTCAAGAGTCTTCTCCAACACCACAATTCGAAAGCATCTGTTGTTTGGCATTCAGCCTTCTTTATGGTCTAACTCTCACATCTATACATGACTACTGGAGAATCATACAAAAAAGAGGAATTTTTACAAAAATATCTCAGGGAGTTCTGTATATGTGTTTTAAAAAATCGAATTTTTAGTTTAATGGGAATTTTAATTCATATACTTTTTAATGTCTTCACATAACTTGGAAAGAGGTGACATGATTTGTAATGTAACAGCTGGACATTTCTCCAGTCACCTCATTGGATACTGTGCAGGATGTCAGAGATAGTCTCTGCTCTCAACAAGTTTGCCAAAACAAGTGTATGAAAATATAAAGTAATATAGCATGAGTTTAAAATTAATTAGCTCCATCTTCTGTTCCAATTAACCTTATTTTTGAAATTAAAAAAATATATATTTCTACATGACTTTTATTCGCAGAAGTCTGTAGCACTGGCCGCGAAAGACATCTCAAGACAATCCTGTTTCAGTAATTGTACTCTATCAACCACAACAAAAGCAGTCCTGAAGCTAAAGGGTATAGCTTTTTCGAAGGCTCATGTAACATATGCAGAAGGTTGTAGGTCTAAATTGCACAGGTGTCTCACATTCTCGCTTTGTGTCAGAGGATGTGAAGTGAAGTGTTAGTTGCTCAGTCATGTCTGACTCTTTGAGACCTCGTGGACTGCAGCCCACCAGGCTTCTCTGTCCATGGAATTCTCCAGGCAAGAATACTGGAGTGGTTTGCCATTACCTTCTCCCATGTCAGAGGATGGGAGGATGTAAATGAGTATCTCAATGTTAGGCTTCAGCCCTGTGGTACTTAATCATTTAACTGCTTGAAAGTGAAAGTGAAGTTGCTCAATAGTGTCCGACTCTTTGCGATCCCATGGACTGTAGCCTACCAGGCTCCTCTGTCCGTGGAATTTTCCAGGCAAGAGTACCACAGTGGGTTGCCATTTCCTTCTCCATGGGATCTTCCCAACCCAGGGATCAAACCCGGGTCTCCTGCATTGCAGGCAGACACTTTACCATCTGAGCTACCTGGTTAACTACTTGAGTGTTTGCTTTTTCAGTCTAGAATCTGATTCCTGAAACCAATGTGAAAACTTAGAACCTCTAGTAGCTTTTTTTGGTCATTTCTAAATTTTAAAATAATGGGTTGCTTTAAAGAACCCTTCAACTTAGCTGAGACAGCGTGCAACTGCCCCACAGACTATGATGTGTTCAGAGTACCAGCAGAGCAAAAGTATTGTTTCTCTATAAATAAACAAGTTAACTTTGACCTGTGCTGTGCTGTGCTTAGCTGCTCAGTAGCATTTGCTTCTTTGTGACATTGTGAGCCTGCCACGCTCCTCTGTCCATGGGGATTCTCCAGGCAAGAATACTGGAGTGGGTTGCCATGCCTTCCCCCAAAAGATCTTCCCAATCCAGGTCTCCCGCATTGCGGGCAGATTCTTTACTGACTGAGCCACCAGGGAAACCTAAGAATAGTGGAGTGGGTAGCCTAGCCCTTCTCCAGGGGATCTTCCCAACCCGGGAATTGAACTGGGGTCTCCTGCATTTGCAGGCAGTTTCTTTACCAGCTGAGCTACCTGGGAAGCCCAACTTTGACATAGTTTTCCAGAATTTCACACTCAAAAATGTAGAAAGGAACTTTTAATTTTAGCATGCATGGAAGTTTTGTGTCAAAGTAGAAATTTGAATTATCAACGAGGTAAAAGGACTCTATAATCTTTTCAATGTTTGTGGTGTCCAAAGGGCCCTGACTCTAAGAAGCCATACTCTATGTATATATACAAAATCAAGTGCCAATTTTCTAACTTCCCTCACATAAAATAGATAATCTAATTATTGCAGGTGAAATTGAGATAACATTTTAGAAGCTGGGCATAGGAAAACTTCGTCTTACCAGAAAGAAACCAACTGAACTTAAGGTCCATAGGTACCTCAAAGCTGAAAGTCAGTTATCCTGTTTCAGATATCTAAGAA
Organism: Cephalophus harveyi; assembly: GCA_006410635.1. Taxonomy (NCBI): domain Eukaryota; kingdom Metazoa; phylum Chordata; class Mammalia; order Artiodactyla; family Bovidae; genus Cephalophus; species Cephalophus harveyi. The sequence goes on from SJYT01047504.1 coordinate 205,974, forward strand.
TCCAAGTAAGTCCCCCAAATCCTCTAGAAAAGCCCCCAAGCACTAGACAGTCATTTCTGGCTTCATTCAAGTGGTGCATTCTGGATGGGTTCTTTGGGATTAATTATGTTTTTCTTTTTTTTATTCCACACCACATAAAGATGCAGAAAATTCTCTTCTCTGGTATTTACCCTATTCCAAAAACAACTAAAGAGATTTTAGTTGTATATATATTTTTGTTTTCTTCAAAATGTATAGATTTCGACATCATAGTGACAATTGACAAAAGTGAAGTTACTTTTCTATTATTAGTTTTTAAAATTTTTATTTATTTATTTTTAGTTGAAGGGTAGTTGCTTTACAGAATTTTGTTGTTTTCTGTCAAATCTCAACATGAATAAGCTATAGGTTTACCCATGTATTATTAGTTTTTAAGGAATGTGTTTCTCATAAGATGTGTATAAGAGACAGTGGCTCTTGTGGTAACAGCTGCAGTGTTACCATAACTAGCTGCAGTGAATTTCTTGACAAATCTTAGCAAATCTGTCATTTGATCATTTGGTAAATTGACTTAGAGCAAACTGACCTATGGCCTTCTCCTAATAGTAAAGCATTACATTAGATAATAACTAACCAGTTTTAATGTGTGCTGATATTTCACTGCTTTTGCTTCAAATATTTTTTTGAAGAAATAAAATTATATAATAGATAAAGATGAAAGCTTCCTTTTTTTATTCCCTTCCCTGAACCCCAAATCTCTATCCTGAAGTTATTTCATATTTTTATGTTCTTACTATGTGTGTTTGCATTGATAAACAAGATACAATATTGTTTCATGTTTTGTAAAAATTTTTATAAATCTCTCTTGAAATGTTGTTTTTGAGATTTAATCACTTTGATGAGTGCAGAGTTATTTTATATATTTTAAGACTCTATGGTGTTCTACAGTGTAAATATTCTTCAATTTTATTTTAATCTATTGTCCCATCATTGAACATTTAGATTACTTCCAAGTTTCCCTTTGTTAAACGATGCTACCTGGAATATCATTGTACAGCTTTTCAGTGAATATGTGAAAGAGGGAAAGTTTGGACTTGCAAAGTAAATAATCCATCCAGCTCAGTATTCTTGCCTGGAAAATCCCATGGACAGAGGAGCCTGGTAGGTTACAGTCCACGGGGTCGCAAAGAGTCGGATACGACTGATCGACTTCACTTTGTTACTTAAGGTCAGCTGGAGTGAAGACAGGCAGCAGAGAGGGTGAATCTGCACTTCTTGGGACAGTTTATTAGGCTAGTTCCATCCAGTAGAGCAAATGGAGCCCATGGAAGTCAAATAAATCAACTCTCTAATTAAAAACTCACTTGAGGAGTGAGAAGAAAGGCAGTGTTACTACAGAGACAATTACTACTGAACAATATGGTGGGAGATTTCCACCATATATTTAAGTCTTCATTTTTATCTGCAATAGATGCTTCTAATTTCCCTTATTTTAGACTTTGTTTTTTTCTGGTGAAATTAACATTTTTCGAAGAGCTAAATTTATTATCTTAAAGAAGCCCATAGAATCTCTTAGGATTTAAAAAAGTCTCTACTTTTCAAAAGTAATCAATGCTCTTTTTCCCATTCCTAGTTTTGGTCTGGGCTTTGTTCTTTCTCATTAAAAAGTTTGAATATTTTTTAGTCTTTTCAAAGAACTTTCAAAGAACTAGAGCTTGGTTTTATTGATATTCTCTTTGGTTTTCTGTTATTGATGTTTGTTCTTACCAAATTATTTCCTTCTGTCTATTCTCTTTGGGATTATTCTGTGGTTGTTTTCCTGATTTCTTGAATTGAAAACTAATTCATTAACGCTCAAATTTTCCTCAATATATGTATTTGAGTTTATGTATTTGTGTGGATTACAACAAACTATGGAAAATTCTTAAAGAGATGGGAATACCAGATCACCTTACCTGCCTCCTAAGAAACCTGTATGCAGGTCAGGAAGCAACAGTTAGAACTGGACATGGAACAAGAGACTGGTTCCAAATAGAGAAAGGAGTATGTCAAGGCTGTATATTGTCACCCTGCTTATTTAACTTATGTGCAGAGTATATCATGCGAAATGCTGGGCTGGATGAAGCACAAGCTGGAATCAAGGTTGCTGGGAGAAATATCAAAAACTTTAGGTATGCAGATGACACCACCATTATGGCAGAAAGTGAAGAAGAACTAAAGAGCCCCTTGATGAAAGTGAAGGAGGAGAGTGAAAAAGCTGACTTAAAACTCAACATTCAGAAAACTAAAACCATAGCATCTGGTCCCATCACTTCATGGCAAATAGATGGGGAAACAGAAGAAACAGTGACAGACCTTATTTTGGGGGGCTCCAAGTCACTGCAGATGGTGATTGCAGCCATGAAATCAAAAGACGCTTGCTCCTTGGAAGAAAAGCTTTGACCAACCTAGACAGCATATTAAAAAGCAGAGACATTACTTTGCCAACAAAAGTCCATCTAGTCAAAGCTATGGTTTTTCCAGTAATTGTGTATGAATGTGAGGGTTGGACTATAAAGAAAACTGAGTGCCAAAGAATTGATGCTTTTGAACTGTGGTGTTGGAGAAGACTGTTGAGAGTCCCTTGGACTGCAAGGAGATCCAACTAGTCCATTCTAAAGGAAATCAGTCCTGGGTGTTCAGTGGAAGGACTGATACTGAAGCTAAAACTGAATACTTTGGCCACCTGATGTGAAGAGCTGACTCATTTGAAAAGACCCTGATGCTGGGAAAGATTGAAGGCAGAAGGAGAAGGGGACGACAGAGGATGAGATGGTTGGATGGCATCACCGACTCGATAGACATGAATTTGAGAAAGCTTCGGGAGTTGGTGATGGACAGGGAGGCCTGGCGTGGTGCAGTCCATGGGGTCACAAAGAAGCAGACATGACAGAAAGACTGAACTGAACTGAACTGATTTTCCTCAAAGTTCTACTTCTCTGCATCCTACGTGTTTTTTTCTCATTATCTTTTATTTTATACAACTTTACTGAGATATGATTTACACACCATAATGAAATTATACAAGATTTAATCGGTCAGTTGTGTTCGACTCTTTGCAGCCCCATGGACTGAAGCCTGCCAGACCCTTCTGTTCATGGGATTTTCCAGGCAAGAATACTGGAGTGGGTTGCCATCTCCTTCTTCAGGGGATCTTCCCAACACAGGGGTCACACTTGGGTCTCCTATATTATAGGCAGATTCTTTACCTCCGAGCCACCAGGGAAGTCATACCATAATGTTCACCATTTAAAAGTATAAAATGCAGTGGTTTTCAGTATATTCACAGTGCAACCATTACCAGTGTCTAATTTTAAGACCATTTTATCACCCCAAACAAAGCCCATATCTATTAGCAGTAGATCTCCATTCCCTCCTACTCCCTACTCTTGGCAACCACTCAGCGGCTTTCTTTCTCTGTGGATTTGCCTATTCTGGACATTGCACATAAGTGAAATACTATAATAGATGGTTTGGGGACTGTTCTTGCACTTAACTATATTATTTTCAAGGTTCATCCAAGTTGTAGTATGTAGGAATATTCCATTCCTTTTTATTTATCCATTCTTTTATTTTTATTCCTTTTTATTTATAATATTAAATAATATTTCATTGTATAAATGTGTCATGCAGTTATCCATTCATCAGTTGATGGGCATTTGAATTCTACCTTTAGCTCTTATGAATACTGCTATTCCAAACTTCTTGTACAAGTTTTTGTATGAACATATTTTCAGTTCTCATAGGTATATACTTGGGAGTAGAGTTATGGGGTCACATGGTAGCTCTGTTTAGCATTTTGAGGAACTGCCAAGCTATTTTCCAACAAAATGGTTGCATTGTTTTACACTCACAGTTGAAATGTATCAGGGCTCTAATTTGTCCATACCTTTGCAAACATTTACTGTTACTGGTTTTTAAAATTGTAGCTGTCCTAGTGAGCATGAATTGATATTTCATTGTGATTTTTGTTTGTAGTCTCTATTGGTTAATGATGTTGAGCATGTTTTCTTATGCTCATTGGTCCTTCATTTTCCTCTTTAAAGAAATGTCTATTCCAGTTCTTCACTCATTTTTAAATTGGGCTGTCTTTATATTGTGCAGTTATAAGAAATTCTTTCTGGTTTCAGTTTCCTTTGCACTGAAGAACAGTCTTTAGTGGTTCTTTTGGCCAAGGACTTGGGATGGTAGACTCTCCTTCTTTGAAAATGTCTTTTTTTTTTTTTTATATACTGACGTTTTCTCTTTCTGTATTTGGGTGACTGTGAGATCTCCTGGGCTGTGGAGGGGGTTTTCTCGCAAGGGGTTTCATTTTTGCTTCTACTGGTCCAGGGAGTTTCAAGTATCTCACTTTGGGATTTCCACATCCTACAGTGTTAAGTCTCCATTCACACAAGGCCCACTGAGGATTGAAATCTCCCACATAATCTCTCTTTTTCTGCTCAGAACCTGAGGAAAAGACCAGCTTTCCTTGAGCAGAAAGCAGCTTTTCTGATCCTCCTGTCCCTGTGGGTGGAGGGTGTCTCAGCTTTATGAAGAGCCTCAGTTTTAGGTCCCTACTTCATTGGGCCCAAGTCACGTCTCTGTTCCCATGTAGGTAATAAACCCCACCCCCTGGGACATGCTGTGGCACTTGGTTACTCTTCCGCTTGTAGGTTCCCATATGCACGTATCACTTTTAAAAAATTATTATTACTCTGGTGGGTCTTTGTTGCCGTGCGAGGGCTTTCTCTGGTTGCAGCGAGTGAGGGTTCCTCTCTAGTTGTGGTGTGTGGGCTTCTCATTGCGGTGGCTTCTCTTGTTGCAGAGCACAGGTTCTAGGTACACGGGCTTCAGTAGTTGTAGTGTGTGGACTCAGTTGTGGTACACGGATCTAGTTGTCTCACGGCATGTGGAATCTTCCCAGACCAGGCATCGAAGCCATGTTCCCTGCATTGGCAGGCAGATTCTTAATTACTGGACCGCCAGGGAAGTCCTCCCGTCCCATTTTTTGCATCTTCAGATTTTCTATTATTTCTTTGGTGTTCAGTTTGTATTAAGCATTTCTACATGCTGTAATATGAGAGAGTCTCCAGTACCACAGTCCTCCATGTTCTTGGAACCAGTTTATTGCTTTTATACTGTTAAAAGGAACTTCCCTGGAAGTCAAGTGGTTGAGAATCTTCCTCCAAATGCTGGGGACATGACTTCAATCCCTGGTCAGGGAACTAACATCCCACATGCTGTGGGGCAACTAAGCTCATGAGCTGACTGCTGAGCCCAGACACCCTAGAGTTTATGTGCCACAACTACTGCTGCTAATTTGCATCATGCAAAACTAAGGAAAAGAAATATACTAACTCCCATGGTTTGAGGATAAATATCAGTTTGAAGCTTGGGCAGCTTTTGCTGTGACAAAGTTTATTGCTAAAAGAAATGTAACCACTTATGCTGAACTAAGACTTGATTGAAAACTAGATATCTCAACTCCACTTTTCAGAAGGCAAGCCCATCATTCATTCATTCACCCATCCATCCCTCAACCCGCCCCTCACCCCTAGTGATTTCCAGGCTAAGTTAGTAATGAAATAGTTTTCTGCTAACTCCAGAGCACAAGGGCAGCTTAGGTTTTTGTTTTGTTCTTTTCATGAGAGGAAGTGTGAATAAGGCTCCTGAGAGATATTATTTCCACAAACAACATTCCCATCTTTTCTTCTTTCACCTCTTCAGTTTCTCTGGGGTCAAGAATTGGAAGGCTCATGGGTGGGACAGTACTCCTATCTGAAGGGGCTTAGATAGCATCAGCAGGATGTTTTTTCCTATGTGTTGGTTTAGCAATGGAGTAACATCCCATTAGGAAGAAAGTCTGAGAGTATCTTTGTTGGTAGGATAGCTTCTTGTCCATATTTCAAGGACATTCAAATTTCAGTGACTAGTAATTTTGGGGAAAACTACCAATTGATCTATCCATTTAAAAAAACCTTTTTTCTTTCATATAGTCATCCATTCAACAAATGCTTTCTAAATATGAGGCACTATGCTCAAAGCTGTGATGCAAACATAAAAATACGTCAGTCCCCAAACTCAAGGAGTTTGCATTCTACTGGAAGAGAGGAACACTCAAAGCAACAATTCTAATATGGTAGGATACAGGCCATTAGGCTAGTATTCTGGAAACTCATGCACTGGAGCCTCTATCACTCACTAGTTAGAAGGATAACAACTTGCCAGGCTTTCAGATTTCCAGATTAGCTGGAGTCTAGCTTTAGACTGCCTCAGTTTAAATCACATCCCTTTTTGTAATTATTTGGCCACAGACAAGTTACGTGACCAGTCTGTTCTCAGTTTCATCATTTGGGAAGTGAAGATTATACCTCTTGCATAAGGCTGATACCAAGATAAAACAAGTTAATATATGTAAAGCACTAGAATTAATGATATTTAGCAGTATTTACCTATACTATGTAAATGTTAATTATAATTATCATCCTTTATTTTCAAGATAGAGTTAACATTCCCTTACAGCAGTAGACTATCTCTGAAGACTATCTATTGAAAGTAAGAAGAAACTGCTAAATTCTTATCCCTTTTCAACTTCTATTTTTGTTGTCATAATATATAATGCAATATATTATTAGAGAATATACATATTTAGTTTGTTAATGAATGAATAAAGACACATAGATATAGGCTTAAATGTTAATTTCTTCTTGCTGGTACTCAATCAAAAGCTTAGAAATAATTGCATTACTGAAATATATGATGTTCTTGTCTACAGATGAGAACTGCAATTTGTAATTTACAACATATGCTTTACATAAATTAGCTCAAGTGCCAAGAGGACCTGAGCATATCAGTAACTATGTGCTTTTCATCAACTCCTGATTCTCACCGAGTCCAAGAGGACAGAACTGAGTGGTGCAGAGAGGCATAGAGGAAATAACTTGAGAAGTCCATCCTACCTTGCACCCTTGAAGAGCCATTTGCTGAACTTTGCAGGGCATCAGCGAAATTGACTTGTGTTTTGCTAGCCTATGTGGTAATCACATACACTCAGGGATCACATGGCAATGACATACAAAAATAGAAAGTTCATTGGAATATAAATTGAATATATCATTGGCTAATGTTTTCTCCAGTGTAATGGTTAACAAATGATCTTTTTTGGTGTTTACTTTTCCGAAACCTTAAAAGTTCTATGAGACAAGAATATAATAACGTTTACCATGGAAAGCAATCTGGTCTTCCTGTCTACATGACTCATTTTCAGATTTTCTTGTGAAAAAGAAACTGAAGATGCTACCCAAACAACAGTTGCTTAGCTATAAATTACTAAAACAAGCCTCTCATTCAAGATTACTATTGAAAATCTTTATTTAGAGCAATTTAAAAATTCATGAAGGATTTTACTTAACATGTTCATACTTGATATAGCTTTTGAAGTCATTTAGGGAAATTCTGGGAATTACTCAGGAGCAATTGCTTTATTCTTGGCTGAAAATTTGAAGATTAATTTAAACAAAAAGGAAAGTCATGTTTGCTAGAAATTCCATCCATATATGTTAGGAATTCCATAAGCTCACTACATATTTAATTGGGGCTCCATAAAAACCTACTCAATGAAAAGTAAAGCATATCAGGTGGAAAGAATATTACGATCAACCTCTCATTGACTAGAAAGATAACCACAGTTTAGGTGGCGGTCATTAGCAGGAACCTTGGAGGCACACAAATTATTAGCTTGTGAAATCTTGTTCTTAGCTTAAAAAAAAAAACCCTATTCTTTTCACCAAAGCTTGTTTTTCCAAATTAAGTGTTTTTTCCCCTTTGGTTCTGTTTTGTATTTCTTGATTTTTAGGAGACAAAACTCCAAAGCAATTGTCTTAACATAGTGTCTACTCTGTATTTTGCGCAGCCTCATGCCTGCCTTGGGCAAGTCATTACATGCTCCTTCCTCAGTTTCTCCATCCACAAAACAAGGATAATCACGCCTACCTCACCAGCTTGCCGAGTAAGTTCATAAGCTAATGTTGGTAAAGCATTTCTAAAGATGGAATGTTCTGATTGTGACTCCTTTTGATTTGTACAATTTGGGGCACACTCTAAATTTTTAAGTGAGAATAAATAAACCACAAGTTTCTCTTCCTTTGATTGTGTATGAGGTGTGCAAATCAATGTGATTTGGTTGAGGGCTTACACCTGTGCACAAGGCTATTTAAAGGCCTTGGATAGGGCCACCAGCCTCTGAGAGCAGGTACAATGTTGGGTCAGCAGTAAGAGGGGCCACTCTGGTTTGTTGGTTTGTCCCTGTGCTTCTGGCTCTGGGCTTTTGGTTCATGCGGTTTACCTGAGTAGAGCTATTAGACTTTTCCTGCCAGATTCTGCCTTCCCGAGTGGATAAGATCTTTCCTGCCAGGCAATGTGGCTCCCTCCTCATGTTCAAGAGTATGTAACTGGAGTTCTGGTCCCTGCCAGGGAAAGAATGTTCTAAACATGTCTGGAGCATTTTGTGGGGCCAGTGTAGGAGTAGTGACCACAGCTTGAACCTCTTGGGTGATACAGCAAGGAGTTAGAGGCAGGAAATAACCTTGAGTGGGTCTAGCAGGAAAGAAGTGTGTTTCCTGGTCTCAGCTCTGCAGCTCTGGTGGGTGAGGCATTCTTAAGCTTTGTGGCTGATGTCCTTAATATTCTGTATGCATGGATGCTCTAAAATGTGAAGTGTACATTTACTAACCTGGGCAACTAGAGTGTGTTACGAGACATGACAGGGCTAGTGGCTTGTCCTGGGTCATGGTGACTGGGATGATGGTCCACTCCAGGGCTATCCTTCTTGGTCTTAATATGAGTGGTAGGTGATGGGATTAGAGGAAGCTCTTTCCATGCCAGACTGCTGAGGAGTCAAGAGCTGGCTTGGTGGGAGGTGGGTCGATGGGTGTACAAACCCTGGGTCTGCTAAGACTTGGCCCTATCGTTTGAGATAGGTGCATTAGAAGGCTTTTCCTTGGCTGGATACTTTGTGATGGCAGCCTCCCTCAGCATCCTCTGTTCTTCTTTGCAGGCTCCCGCATCCTATACAGATACTGGCTTCTTCATTTTGAATCAGCACCCTTCTCGGGGATTTCCTTGATACAGTTGCAGGCCTGAATGCCTGCTGCTCCCCACCCTCATCCAGCTGAGCTAATTCTAGAGTTTGAGGATCATTGGAGGAGCACCCACAGATTCCTTCTGGGTTCTTTTTCCATTGTCTCTCCATCCTACCAGTCGGAGAAAGGATCATTATTAGAGATCTATCTACTGTTTGCTAATATATTAGGTGGAGCTGGTACCCACTCTCATGGCCAAGGAAACGTTTCCATCACTTAGTTGCTGACACAGGCCTGAACAAGCGTGTCCACACCCGATGGCAAGTGGGATACAGGGCTGTTGGTTATGTCCTGGCTGCTCGAGCAGTGCCTTCTGTTTCACCTGTCTACCTGCAGGAGCCCTTTGTCCCTGATGTGGGTCCCCAGGCCAGTCACTGGTAGCTAGGGCGGCGGCCAGGCTAAGTGTCCAGCAGAGAAGCTCTGTCATCTGTAGGATCACAAGATGATACTTCACAGAGCTGCTTGCAGACAGGGTATTGTTGCATCCAATTTCCCTTCCTATCAGGAGACACCTGGCTCTTCCACAGAGGTCAGTGGTCCCTTTGAGGTCAGGTTTTTCTATTTGACGGTCCAAGATGATGAACACAATGAGTGTGTGTTGCATGAAAACATCCCTAATGGAAACGTGTGGCTGCTTTTGAGACACCCTGGGGCCTCCCACTGGCCCCACAGCCACTCAAGTTTTGGGACTCTATTGGGGACTCAGATTAGTCCTTATAGCAACTAGAGCTCTTTGAAGCTCTTTGGTATCTATTTCTCAAAGCACAGTAAGAAGGATGGAGCTATGAGAGTAACTGCTCCTTGGATGCTTGTCTTTGACGAGAGCAGAGGCCCCTCTAGTGCTATTCTTACCCCATCACTGAGTGAGCTGGGCCCACCGTGTGTCAGGACGTCTGCATACTGCTCCAGACAGTGAGTTGGCTGGGTGTAGTGTCACCTTGGGCATCACATAGGAGGGAAAGGAGGAGCTAGGATGGGTGTGTTTGCCCTTGGGGTTGGGGGAGAAATTTACTGGTGTTAAACAGGGCTCTGCTTTTGGACCCTTTCAATCTATTTCCCTCCACTTCTCTCTCTCTGTCTCATAGGCCTGCAGCTGGGCCAAGCTGTCTTAAGCCTCAGGTGGTCAACTTGTCCACACCTAATATTCCTAGCCCCTTTGGAGTAGGCGAGGACTCGATTCAAGGGAGCACTCTGCATGGGACAACCATGGTGGAGGACTCTAGGTCTTAGCTGCTGGTGAGTGTCAGCTGGGAGTCTGGGCACCACTGGACAGGGAAGACATTGCTGCAGACTGACCCTCGGTGGCAGAGAACTTTGACCTCACAGAGAGCTTGCATGCTCAGTCCTTTCAGTCGTGTCTGATTCTTTGTGACTCTATGGACTGCAGCCTGCCAGGCCCCTCTGTCCATGGTATTCTCCAGGCAAGAATACTAGAGTGGGTTGCCATGCCCTCCTCCAGGGGATCTTCCCACCCAGAGATCAAACCCGTATCTCCTGCATCTCCTGCACTGCAGGCAGATTCTTTACCCACTGAGCCACCTGGGAAGCCCCCCAACAGACAGCTTGTCTCTCATTATCATTTGAGCCACTTTCTGCCTAAAGATGGGCTTCCCTAGTAGCTCAGTCAGTAAAGAATCTGCCTGAAATGCAGAAGACCTGGCTTCGATTCCTGGGTTGGGAAGATCCCCTAGAGAAGGAAATGGTAACCCACTCTAGTATTCTTGCCTGGAGAATCCCATGGACAGAGGAGCCTGGCAGGCTTATAGTCCATGGGGTTGCAAGAGTCGGACATGACTTAGTGACTAAACCACCACCACCACTGCCTAAAGATGGTTTAACTTAGTTATATTAGCTCTTTTGCTCTCTTTAATAACCTTTTATAATCCATCTAGTAATGATTAGTATCTGGAACTGTTTTGTGAGTCTCGTGTTCTCTTTCGAGGTCCTTGAGTGTCTGAATCAGAATGAGTGAAATATTGGGTCTCAAGTCTTATTGTCAAGGATCCCAGAAAAGAGAAGCAATTCAAATTGCTCTTTGAAATGTTTGTCCTTTACAGTGTTTAGTTATGTCTTCTGGTTTTAGGTTCTGAAACCTAGCTACAAAAATATAAGGAAGTACTCCAGTGTGGCTTTAAATGCAAAAATTACTTGTTAGATGTTGGTGCAGAAGAGAAACTGAAAGTTCAAGTTGACATTCTGCATTTACTCAGTACCTTAATGTTATCTGATCGGTTATAAAATTCTAGGAAAGGGGAGGAATATACATCACTTACAGTTGGAAATCTTAATATAGCTGCATTCAACGTTCTCAGCAGATGGTCATAGTTTTCTATGTCAGCCTGCCCCTTGCAGCAGAATTTATGGAGCTGGCAATATGGAAGAATGGTGGTTGGGATGGGGACTCAATTAGAAGACAGGAAAGTTTCTGGCTCTTGTCTTTTCCAAGCTCTATCTCAGATTTATGGTATTTTGTAAAGCAGATGTACTAACTTGTTTGGTAGATATTTTTTTCGTACCTCTACCAGTGAAGTTCTAACACATTTATGGAAGTAGTTTGTGCTATAAATGTAAAGAATAGTAAAGTTTATGAATGAAAGGCCTGCCTTCCACCACCAATCCTATCCCAAAATCATTACCATTAGGCCTGATGTGTGCCCTGCCAGACTGCTTCTTTTGCATAGAAGTTCAGTTCAGTTCAGTCGCTCAGTCGTGTCCGACTCTTTGCGACCCCATGAATCGCAACACGCCAGGCCTCCCTGTTCATCATCATCTCTCGGAGTTCACTCAGACTCACATCCATCGAGTCAGTGATGCCATCCAGCCATCTCATCCTCGGTCGTCCCCTTCTTCTCCTGCCCCCAATCCCTCCCAGCATCAGAGTCTTTTCCAATGAGTCAACACTTTGCATGAGGTGGCCAAAGTACTGGAGTTTCAGCTTTAGCATCATTCCTTCCAAAGAAATCCCAGGGCTGATCTCCTTCAGAATGGACTGGTTGGATCTCCTTGCAGTCCAAGGGACTCTCAACAGTCTTCTC
>SJYT01047504.1:228840-282720 GCA_006410635.1 Cephalophus harveyi
CTGGGATTTCTTTGGAAGGAATGATGCTAAAGCTGAAACTCCAGTACTTTGGCCACCTCATGCGAAGAGTTGACTCATTGGAAAAGACTCTGATGCTGGGAGGGATTGGGGGCAGGAGGAGAGGGGGACGGCCGAGGATGAGATGGCTGGATGGCATCACTGACTCAATGGATGTGAGTCTGAGTGAACTCCGAGAGATGGTGGTGAACAGGGGGGCCTGGCGTGCTGCGATTCATGGGGTCGCAAAGAGTCGGACACGACTGAGCGACTGAACTGAACTGAATCATCTCTATACCTATATTATGTGGTCATACAGTATTTACAATTTGAGGAACTGAACTTCTTTTCCTTTTTTTTTTTTTTTGCTTAGTATATTGTAAACACATCATGATATTAAACACACTTAGGCATTATTTTCATGACTACATAAGAGATCACGTATACAGTTTACTGAACTATTATCCTATTTTTCTACTTTTTTTTGTGATCATTAATGAAGTATTAAACCTGTTTGTTTGTGAGCCTTGGTCTATATTCCAGAATATTTTCTAGGTTCTTAAAATTACTGGGTTAAAGTGAATGATCATAATTTGGCTATCTGTTGCTGTGTAACAAACTGATCCTAAAATGAATGACTTAATTTATTTATTATTCAGGAGTCTCTGGGTAGAATGGTTTGAACCTGGCAGTTCTTGTTTGGGATTTCATACAGTCAAGTGGAGGCTGGGGCTGGAGTCACTGGGAGACTTAACCAGGCTGGACATTCAGCAGAGCTTCCTCAAATGTGAGTCTAATGTCTCCATGCTCCTCCACCACGTGGCCTGTCCAGTAAAGTGGAGTGGCCTGGATTTGTTCGTCCCACTTGGGGGTCCCAGAGGTGGGAGGAGAAGCGGTCAGTTCCTTCAAGGCTAGGGCCCCGGCTGGCACAATGTCCTTTCTCTACTGTTCAGAGCAGAGGCCAGCCCCGATCCCAGGGTAAGTACGGCTAGATTCCACCTCCCAGGCGGAGAGTGGCCAGTGCCTATGGGGAGGGTAAAAGCTGATGGCAGCCCTCTTGGGAGTTAAGTTACTACCCACCACTTTTGAAAACGTACTCAATTTAGACTGGTAGTGTTTTAAGTGTCAGAAGTGGCTGAATGCTTAAAAAAATTCTGCAGAAAGAAATTTCAATCAGAAGAAATCTTGCTAACGCCCCTTGAAGGATGAGTGGAGGGCAGCAGCCTGTTAAGACGTGCCCTCCTCAGCAGGTCTGGATGTATGCCGAGGGCTCTCCTGGGATGGAGAACGAGGAGTTACTGTTGAGTGGCTTGCCAGGCCTCAGGCCAACACTGAACTTTCCCATTCTCCGAGGTTCAGCTTGGGCTGTCCCCAGCCAGTCCACACCTCGGGGGCCCAACTGCAGCCTGGCCAGAGGTGCCAGGCGAGAGGGTGTGGGGAATGCCGGCAGGGCGGTGTCCTGGGGCAGCCCTCACTGGGAAGGGATCTGAGATAGAAAGGGCTGTGAGGGGAAGGAAGAGGGAGGCCCGGGACACCACGGCTAACTGAGACAGAGACCTTCTACTCTGCCCTAAAGACTCTGTATCCACAGTGCTCGTCAGTGCTGGGCATGCCAGCCAGTATTGCCTTTCCGGAAAGGTTGTCATTTTGCTTGGTGTGAACCCTCCACCCAAAGACCAGAAATCTAGAATTCCACCCTGGTATTGTGAGGCCCTGAAATACTTCAGGAATGGGAAAAGTGAAGACTTGTTCTTCACCTGCCTCTATCGCTTCCCTGTCCCTCTCTTGGCACTCTTGAGCTTCCCTCCTCCCCACCCACCCCTGCCCATCTCAGGAAGTAATCCCTCCATCCTTAGCTTTCCACACCTCCTGGGGGGCAGGCAACAGACAATAGAAGTGAGGAGTGTGACTTCTGGAGGGTTCACTACTCAAGTTCACAGGCTGGTTCCACTCATTATTAACAGCTGTGACTTTTGGTAACTTGTGCAGCTTCTCCGGCCCTGGGTTTCCTTATCTGCAAGAGGGGGATTTAAAGACAGTCTCGTTGCATTTGGTTGTAGTGAGGACTGAATGAGTTAACTCATAGAGTTTCTGAGAACTGTGTGCTGCACAGAGTAAACACAAAGCATTCGTTGTTTTAAATTTCTGTGACTTTTTTCACACTATTAATTTTTAATTTTTTAAATTTCACTTTTCAGAGCAGTTTTACATTTACCACAAAACTGAGTAGGAGGTACAGAGCTTGCTTTTATATCCCCTGCTCCCGAGTCTGCAAAGCCTCCCCTCCCTCACTCTCAATATCTCCCATCAGCGTGTTGTACATTTGTTACAATTGATAAACCTAGAAGTGAGTCATCATAATTGCCCAGAGTCCATTATTTACATCAGGGTTCAAGCTTGGTGTTGAACCATCTGTGGGTTTTACCAAATGTATAACCTGGTATCATACAGCTTAGTTTCACTGCCTTAAAATCCTCTGTGCTCCATTGTATCACTTCTAATTGCAGCTTGCCTCAAACAGTACACAAGAAGACATTTCTTAGATGTGCTTTGTTTTTGCTTCTAAACTAACCAAAATTGGATGGTTTTTGTGACTTGTTCTATTTCACTTGTTCTACAGAGTCAAGTGTAGCACAAGGCAAAAGTATACTGAATACTTGGGTAGGTGGGCAGATGAATGAGTGAAACTGGTGGGTGGGGTGAAAGAACTCAGATTTACATGAGATATGTTTTATTTTTTATACTTTGTTATTTTTTCATGTTTTCTATAAGCATCTTATTTTCTTAGTCAGCAGTAAACAACACCAGGGATGGAGTTTTTTGCGACTTAAAACCAAACAAACAAATCTCTGTTCCTCCTCCTTCTCTACTCACTGATTCTTAGCCCTGGTTCATCTTTTTGGAAGTAAGCACCATGTTATTTCTGGTGGGAGGCACTGAATTTTCTGGTTAGCGTTCACTTGCATAGTTAAGGGCACAGACTCTGGAATCAGATGTGAGTCCAAATCTTGATTCCTCCCTGCCTGCTGTGTGAATTTGAGCAAATTATTCCTTTGTGCCTGCCTTGCCTCATTTGTAAAATGGGGATGATGATGGTAACATACTTGAGGAGATGTGTGAGGATTACCTGAGTTAATATGTATAAAGTGCTGAGATGGTGATTGGCACGTAACACAAGCTCATGAAGACTTAGCTCATGTTGGTTACACCTTAAAGCGGTTTAGGACACCCTGAGTCAGCCCAGAAGTTTCTGTTCCAATTTAGAACTGTCCAGGGTCTGTGTGTGCCTGCCTTTTTTACTGCCACACCCACACACTGAAGAAATAACATTGTAACAAAAGGAGCAACATTTTAAATTTTTGTACACATCTAACTTTAGGCTTCTGCTAACTTATGAACTAAAATTCTCTTGGAGTATAATAAACATATCAATAAGTAACAAAATGTAAAGATTGATTATATGCTACATTGTAAAGGGGGGAATCTGCTTGCTCCCTTGATCCCCCTTTCATCCTTTAATTGCATAAGCAACATGTAATAAGCAAGACCAGAATGAGAGTTGAGCCACTGCTGAGAGTGTCTGGTTGGAGGTGGTCCTGGCAGGTATGGGTTACCCCATACCCCAGTGCATCCTGGCACAAGATATGAGAATGTGCATGACTGGAAGATATCACCCTTTGGCCAAGGCACCGGTCACTAAACCCTTCTTAGAGAAACGTGCAATGTTTTGTGTTATGACTTGTTGCAATTAAAGTCAAACCTGAAGTTTGGCCCAAATCTAAACCTCTTTGGTTATGATTATGCTTCTGTTAGCCTGAGGTTTCCTTAGAGCTCCTAGATCAAGCAAGGTTTGATTTGATCAGTCTCAAAACAAAATAATCCTATTTACAAGAAATGGCTGACATGTCTTACGCAAAGTAGACTTCATTTCACAAACGTTTTTGAGCAGATATAGGATTTCAGACACTGACGTAGGTGCTGAGGATAGAGTAGCGAACAGGTTATTAAAGGCTCTCTCCTCAGGGAGGTTCCAGTCCGGCTGAGAGTCAGAGTCTGACTTGTGAATCAACAACGTCCAAGGCCTCAACACCGATAGAGAAAACAAAAGCCCCACGCCTTTTGTCATTTTGTAAAACCATACGATGCTTTCCTGTGACTCCAGGTCAAATCTCAACTAGGAGTGTTTAATCAACTCTCTTCTTCCTCTTCTTCTCTTCACTAACCCTCCTTTCCAGGTCCTCCTTTGACACACTGGCTTTCTGTTCAAAATCTGGGGATGGTGTTTTTGGGCTGTGGATAATATTAATATAGATATGGCAGAGAAACAGGAAAAATATATTTTTATATGTGTGTGTATACATGTGTGTGTGTATATATATAATTTCCTGTATGTTTATGGTTTACTGTAAGGGGCTGGCTCACACGATGATGGAGGCTAGGAAGTTCCAGATGCTGCAGCTGGCAAGCCTGGAGACCCAGGAAAGCTGATGGTATAGTTTCAGTCTGAGTTTGAAGCCCTGAGAACCAGGAAAGCCAGTGATATAAGTTCCAATCTGAATTTGAAAGCAGGACGAGACCAGTGTCCCAGCTTGAGGAAGCGCAGGCAGAAAGAGCAAATTCTCTCTTACCTGATTCTTGCTCTCTTCAGACTCTCCAGGGATTAGACGAGGCATTCCTAAGCTATAGAAGGCAATCGATCTGCTTTCCTCAGACTACTGACTCAAATGTTAATCTCACCCAGAAACTCCCTCCCAGACGTATACTCACAGACACACCCCGAGTATCATTTAACTGAATCTCTGGGCACACCGTGGTCCAGTAGGTTGACAAATCAGATTAACCCTCAGAGTGGAACTTAAAATGATAGCTGCAAAGGAGGCTGGGAAAATAAGTATCTGGCTTTTAAAACTTACACAATGAGATATTCCACATCCTGTAAAGAAAGGGTTAAATCACTGGGTGATTGAAAGGAATGGCAAAAGTGTCCTTCAAGCTAGAGCCCAGTGTTCCTGAAAGTCTAAGGCTTTCTTTACTATATTGTGGTTGTCCCATTTCCACCCCCCGCCCCTTTACGTTCAGAAAACAGGGTGGTGGGGTGAGAGCCCTGAGAATTCCATTCTTCAGAGTGTATTTAATTATTTCTACATTGGAGCAAATGCCATGGAGTGATGTTTTTTCATGGGAATTGAAGTCCCATTCTTTTTGGCAGAAAGTCCTAACTATTTTTGGAAGTTGGAAAAAAAAATTCAGAGAATCTGGCTCACTTTTGGTCATGTACAGTAATGTTATTTTTATGTATCTAGGACAGTGACATTGTCAAAGCTTACTTTTCATTGGCTTTCTGGGAACACAGGACGGGCTAAGAGATCAGGAACCAGGGAGGAGAGTCACTGATAACTGGCTGGAATTCTGTCCTGAAGGGATCCTCACTCACTAGCAGAAGCCCTCTCTCCTGAGGGCCTGGGCTTGTTTCCCTTCAGAGCCAGGCCCCTCTCCAGCCATCTCACTTCCTTTCAATCCCAGCTAGAATGTTCTCTAAGGTTTGGTACAAAGTGCTTTAGTCCAAGAGTCAGGACGTCTGTATTTGAGTTGTAGTCCTGTCACTTAATCACCGTGGGTGTTGAGCAAGCTACTTACTCAGCGTCTCAGTTTCTTGATCTGTGAAACCCAACTATTAGATTAGATAATTCATAATCAGGGTGCTTTGGCTATGAATCAGAGTGCTGTGTTGTGCTCAGTTGCTCAGTCCTTTCTGAGTCTTTGTGAGCCCACTGACTGTAGCCCTCCAGGCTCCTCTGTCCTTGGGATTCTCCAGGCAAGAATACTGCAGTGGGTTGCCATGCCCTCCTCCAGAGGATCTTTCCAACCCAGAGATTGAACCTGGGTCTCCTGCATTGCAGATGGATTCTTTACCATCTGAGCCACTAGGGAAGCCCAAGAATACTGGAGAGGGTAGCCTATCCCTTCTCCAGGGGATCTTCCTGACCCAGGAATCGAACAGGGGTCTCCTGCATTGCAGGTGGATTCTCTACCAGCTGAGCTACCAGGGAAGCCCATGAATCAGAGTATCCAAGTATAAAAATGACTTTTAAAATAAGGAACGTATTCTGTCAAAATCAAAATCTGGACTTATGCTTATTTCATGGATTGGTTTGATAGCTCAAGGAAATATTCACAGATATCAGCTTTGTCTTACTGAACTGTCATATTTACAATGATGTCTCTCCCAACAGCAGTAAAAAACCCGCCTGCCCATGCAGGAGACCTATGAGACATGGGTTTGATCCCTGGGTTGGGAAGATCCCCTGAAGGAGGGCTTGGCAACCCATTCCAGTATTCTTGCCTGGAGAATCCCCAATGGACAGAGGAGCCTGGTGGGCTACAGTCCCTAGGATTGCACAGAGTCAGACATGACTGAAGTGATTTAGTATGCCAAGGGTTCAGGTCCATCAGATCGAAGAGGAGAATTCACTGTTGCTTTTGAGTCTTGTGAGTCTTTTTGAGTCTTTTTATTAGGGCAAGAGCCTTTCCTAGAAGACCCCCATAGATTTCCTCTTGGGTCTCAAGGCATAGCTCCAAAGGAAGGTGGGAAAAGATCTGAAAAATCTTTTCCATCCTCAGTATTCTGTGGTTCTTCGGTTCTTTGATAGCCTTCATCAGTAAATACAAGTATAAGGCTTTGCTGCTGTTGCTTGAGTGCTGGGTCTTGTGTGACTTTGGAAAGATAAAGAACAGTGGCCTCCTTCTATGAAAGGTACACGGAGCAAATTTTAGCAATATTCTTCAGAACGTGTTTCATGGGGGGGAAGTAACGAGTTGTTTGTTTATGGAAGTAATTTTTCTTCTCTAAATACAGAAACATCATATATAAATAGACCTAAAATATATGCTTATAAAGTTTGTGTTTTTACCTAATTTCTCTTTCTATCTTGCCTCCTAACCCTGGGGCAATGTTAGAAATATCCCATTTACTGCAGCCGTAGGTTGGATTTCCTAGAAGCAGACACCGAGTCAGGGATTAACACCTGTAACAGCTGTAGTATAATTCTCCCACTGAGACTTGTTATCAGTTCCACACGGCATCTTCTATTATGGATACTTCCAACATCATAGTGTGTGCAGATCACTTGGCCCTAGTTAGTGGCGGGGTTACTTTTATCATAGGCTAGACCTGCTGCTCTGGGCCCCACAAAAATAGGGTAGCTTTTTGGGTCCCCCAGTATATGGACTGACCAAGCGTCCCTCAATGTGGGATCTTATGAACCTCAAAAGCCTTCTCAGGGCTTGTGCTTCCTTCTTAATAGTGTAACAGTGTTCTCTTTTCTGGAGACTTGTCCACATCTTCAATCAGTAGGTTCTGAAGAGTGGCTCAAGTCCAGAAACCGGGCAAGAACTGTGACCTTTTCCTGGGCTGAGTGCCCCCAGTCTCCAGCATCTGTCCTTAACATTATCTGCCGGTACAAACTGAGGAGCACCCTTGCCTCTCGTCTACGATTTTGACCCTTCGGATGTTTTGCTGAGTTAGGCACCCTAGAATGCCACTACAGCCTTGTTGGTTCCTGCAGTCATCGCAACCCCCGGCTTCTGGCAGTTAAGGGCTGCTACCCGGACGGCAGGTTTTCAGGTGCTGTCATTTCCTTTGGCTCAGTAAGCTCAGCTCTGCAACGGTGCCTCCCACCTTGGCCAGCCCTGCCCTACGAGGGGAGCCACCGCTAAGTTTTCACCCCTCTTGCCAGTGTATCCTTGTTGTTTAGTCGCTCAGTCACGTCTGACTCTCTTGCAGCCCTATGGACTGGAGCCCACCAGGTTCCTCTGTCCATGAGTTTTCCAGGCAAGAATACTGGAGTGCAGTGCCATTTCCCACTCCAGGGAATCTTCCTGACCCAGCGATCCAACCCAAATCTCCTGCATCGGTAGGCGGATTCTTTACCACTGAGCCAGCGAGAAGCCCAGGGTATACCTTACGGCTTGACAAATGGTGTATTCTTTGGGCCATCCTGCGGTAATCTTCTAATAAGTCTTCTGGTTGTGTCTAATATATCCATTCCAGCAGGCCCACTTCCCTGGGCTTCTTAATCCCTTCATCTATCAACCACCGTGGTAATTCTGGATTCAACTTTACTTAGCATGTCCGCCACCTTTTCCAAACTTCTGGGAGCCAAGATACTAGAAAGTTTACACTATCTCATGGTTCACTCAAGGTGTTGAATCCTGTTTCTCCGAAAAATAATCCCAAGTAAGCATGCCATTCACGATCCGATTTTGAGTCTCAGCCCTCTGGATCAAGGACCTCAGAATCCGGTCCTGCACATCCTCCATGGACCTGCCAGGAGACGCAGGCTTCGTTTTGGTGCTCCTTTGTGGTACCGTTCCTGTTAGTCCCTTTCCTCCCTTATCATCTTAGCACCAAATGATCTTTGGGTGACATGACTCCAGGTCTCCCACAATCTCTCTCCCCGTTGTTTATTATTCTAAGCATCAAACAGTGGTTTCCTGAAGAAAAACATTGCTGGTATTTGCTAAGTTTGCTGAAAGTCCTGGAGCTTCCTCCAAGGGACAAAGTCAGTCAGGATAGATCAAACAGTGCTTTGGTAACACAACTCCCCAACTCTCATTGGCTTCATGGAACAAAGATTTATTTCTTTGCTCAGGCTAGGGTTTAACTCAGGTTAGGAGGCTTTACTCAGCATCTCATCTCCAGTGAAAGACTCAAAAATTCAGACTTCTTTCCTTGTTTGATTATGGTATCTGAACATGGGGTTTCCAAGACCTCCATGAAGGAGAAAGAGCAAGCTGGAGGATGGAAGGAGATGTTTTTACTGACCAGAGTAACAAATGGCTTAATTATTCTCATCCATATTCCCTCAGTTCTCAACTTGTCTGCAGAAGAAGCCAGACAATGCATTCTTTCTATGTTCAGAAAGATAAATTAGTATAGTGAACATATGATATTTTCTGTGTAACAGAAACCAAGCTCAAAAATTCCCTATCTTCCTAAAAAAAAAATCTTCCCCATTCCATATTTGCATAAACTTCTCTTATTTATAATTCAAGTTCCAAAGACATGAATGCCCTTATTAATGACTGAGATTTGGGAAACCAGTTTCAATCTGTGAGTGTGTATGTAAATGACCATCTCTGAGAATACTCCAAAATTAAATATAAGTTAGTGGAATTATTTGTGTGTCCTCTTAACACTATTGATATAGCCAGCTGAGAGTCTTTCATTATACCAAGGGGATGACTCCTTGTTCTTCAAAGTCAACTTCTAACTCTTCAAGTTCTGTAGAGCCCTGGTTGATAGGGCTGTTTGAGGGTATGTGTGAGATTGCATCTCTTTTTGTAAATTCCGGAAATAATAGGGGAAGGGGCAGCCTGACACTCTCTGGGTACAGTGAAACAAAACAGGATTTGTGCATTATTGATATTTCTGTGACTTCTTTTTCTATCGATGGACTAGAAAGTTGTAGGAACGTTTTAGATAGGTTCATTGTAATTTGGGGGGGGGGAATGTTTTACTATTTTAAGTTTTTACACTACATAGCATTATAGGTAATTTTAGAATCAAAGAGGCATAAATTTAAGTCATAACACAAGCACTTAAATTTTTTTGGTAAATTGTTTACTCTTTCTGAACCTCAATTTCTTTGCTGGTAAAATGGGGTTGATAATACCTACCCAAATAGTTGGGAGGAAAATGCAATAATGTACATACAGCATTTAGAACAATATTTTCAGGATAAGCCTTGACATATAAGCTATAATTATTATTTTCCTGTATCTATTTTAGGCTAATAAGGCAAGGAGCAGGACTTACATCCCCTACAATAGCTAGAATAATGTCAGGAACACAAAAAGCACTGAATCAATATTAAGATGATTAAAGATATCTTCAGGAGTGCTTTGATTTTCACTGTTAGAAATGCCCTGTACAAATTCAAGACAAAATAAGAATCACATATTCTTTTAAGGATATGCTGTTGATTCCCTATCAATAGATTAAGCATTTTGGAAGTGGTTTGATAGCAGTGTTGGGTTTTTTTTTTTTTAATTGAGTCAGCTCTGTTTGCTGACTACCCTTTGTGAACCTATGAAGGGCAGGATGCAAGATGGCAGGCTGGGGCGAGTGAAGAGAAACTGCTATCAACAGACACAACTGTGTCACAAGGTCCTAATAAAGGGCTAATTAGTTGCTATTGATAATTCAGGTATCTATAATGAGCTAAATGCCCAGGTGAGAGATGGAAGTCCAATGACAAAAGCAAAAATATAGGCAGCAGAAACCATCACTGTTCCAAGAAATATTCCACCCAGTATGAATGTCATCTGCACTGCAGGAAGGTTCATTTTATTTCTACCTTTAATTGAATGAAGCCTTAAGAACACTGGGGCTTTGGCTTAGTTCTGTCAGAGTATATTTAGTACTATAAATCAAAATCCAACAGAAGCTCTTTTTATAGAACAAAAATAGGGTGAACAAAGCAACTAGGTTCACAGATCAATTCAAAGTAGCATGTTTTATATCCTGGCTATTGTAAATACTGCTGTAATTAACCCTGAGGATACATGTGTCTTTTAGAATTATAGTTTTCTTAGGGTATATGCCTGTGGGATTGCTGGGGCATATGACAGAATTCTACCTTCCTTTTTTTTTTTCGAAGAATCTCTACACTGCTCTCCATAATGCCGCTATCAGCTTACATTCCCACCAATAGTGCAAGAGGATTCCTGTTTCTCCACACCCTCTCTAGAATTTAATGTTTGTAGATTTTTTTGATGATGGCCATTCTGACCAGTGTGAGATGATACCTCATTCTAGTTCTGATTTGCAGTTCTCTAATAAGGAGCGATGTTGAGCATCTTTGCCTGTGTTTATTGGCCATCTGTATGTCTTCTTTGGAGAAATGTCTGTTTAGGTCTTTTGCCCATTTTTTGATTGGGTTGTTTTTCTGATATCCAGCCATATGAGCTGATATATTTTGGACATTAATCCTTTGTCAGTTGCTTTTTTTGCAATTATTTTCTCCCATTCTGAGGGTTGTATTTTCATTTTGTTTATAGTTTACTTTGCTGTGCAAAAGCTTTTAAGTTTAAATTAGGTCCAATGTGTTTATTTTTGTTTTTACCCTTATAACCTGGAGGTAGGTCAGAGAGGCTTTCGCTGCAATGTCAGAGAATTGACACCTATGTTTTCCCCTAAGAGCTTATAGTTTCTGGCCTTACATTTAAGTCTTTAATCCATTTGAGTTTATTTTTTAGGACACATATACTTTTTAAAACAATTTTTTTAAAGTATTTTTTTTTTACCATAGAAAAACTTTTCTTGTAAACTTTCATTTCCTTTCTTGTGGCTGACAGATATTTAGTGTTCCCTGTCATTATTACTCTCCTAATTAATACCTCAGATATAGTCAGCAATATGTATAAAAAATCAGGCTGAATTTTTTTGGGGGGGTATAACCACTGACGTAGGAGAGAAAACATTGGGCTGATAGTATTCATGTCTATATCTTATCCACTGATTTACCCAAGTCATCTAAGCCCTAGGTGCCTCAATTTCTCCATCTATAAAGTGGAAATTGCTTACAGATGTTAAAAATATAAGACTTGCTTATGGATAAAATTATGTAGCACTGGTGAAAGAACTTTTCACAGTGCCCCTTAAGTATTTTATGTTCACAAAAGACATTGTATACACCTGTTCCCTCAACTGTTCCTTCTTGTTACCCAAACAATGAAAATCTCATCAGAACCCATGGAGAGAGAGATGCCACTTTTGAATAATAAGATTATGAGTTTTAAAAACACAACATTACAAAGGAAGTGATTCACATCAGAAACAGATGTTTTAAACATGAATTCTTGGATTCTAACCTCAAGATATAATCCAAGAATGTCCAATCTCAAGATGTTTGTTCAGATAATGGGTTCCCAGTTTGGGGTACGAGGAGGCGAGCAGCTACTTTGTTCCTCTCTTGAAACTTCACTGTCCATTTGGGGCTGGAGCGTGGAGGTGTGTGTTGAAAGGGATCCAGAAGGCTGGTGAACAAAGAAGTCCTACCAACTAAGCCACAGTGATGGGAAGGGGCCCCAGGGCTTAACAACGTCCTCTTTGGAAATGCTCAGCACACAGATCCAGCAATCCCATGCCAGCTCTCTCTTGCCTGAGGCCCTTTGGAATGCCAGATGCCAGGCTCTCTTCCCTCTCAGTGGCTCCCCGCGTTGCTATGGCCTGCCAGATGTGGGGCTCAGGCCCCGGCTCTGAATCAACTAGGTTAGGTCTGTCGGTGAGATTCCTACATCCTTCCAATCTCATCTCCCTGACTCCCTGCTGCAGTTCGCCTCTCCCCACATTCATGGTTACCATCATCTATCTCGTAGACAATGACATACAAGCAGAGTGACAAGTTTTCAAATGAAAGTGGCACTGCAGCATAAAACATTTGGTCCTCATCAAGAGCCTTCTTCCTGAACAACGTCTGCTCAGTAACCACATGCTACAGAACTGCAGAGTCATTATCCCTAAAGAACACACATTCGAGCAAGACAAGTATTTATGTGGGCTGGAGTCCACTCTGGTGGTTCTCGAAGTGTGACCCTGGAACCGTAGGGGTGATTCTGAGAACTCTGCAGGGAGTCTGCAAGGTCAGAGCAATGTTTTATTAAAAACTTGCCTTTTCAATTGCATTGACGTTTGCACTGATGACACAAAAGCTATGGTGAGTAAAGGTGAGAGCGCCTTAACACAAATCAGAGTGGTGGCACCATATTACACTAGTTGTGTTCATTCTTCACCATCATACAGTTAGTATGACTTTTTAATATTCTGTGTGATGATATGGGAAGCCTGCTTTATGAAGCACTTCTGTCATCAATGACAGCATGTTGTCTTGAAAAAAAAAAAAAGAATGCATGCAATTGTTTGAATTAGAACTTTATTTTGGAACACTGCTTTTACTTGAAGGAATGACTGACAGACAAATCATGGATATTCAAATTCGGGTATTTGGCTGACATTATTTTCCCAAGTAAACAAAGGGAAAATGCCACTTTAGGGAAAACAAATTATGTTTTGCTAATGTTAAAATCTGAGCTTTGCCAATTAAAAATAAGTTTTAGAAACTCTGAGATTTGAAGCAAAAATTGAAAGTCTAATCACCGAGCTTGATAGCATCCCAACATCTAGATTTTATGAGATCAGTGTTACTATGTATTAATAGGTACATTTTTGTTATTGCATAAAGAAATGTCCAACAATTTGGAAGATTTGCATAATTTTAGTGAACGAACACTTCCTAAACAACGTGTAGTGTTACATTATAACATAGGTAAAAGATCTATGAAAGTGCATAAAATCAATGAATTTTAATGTACCAGTATGAAAAGTTTATTCATGCAGTTTTAAATTCCACATTGCAACTAATCTTCAGAAAACTATTTATTGAATTTTGGTATAATATCAAAAAAAGGAATATCTACAATTACCAGCAAAATTATTGATGTTCCCCTTTTCTAGTTGTATATGTGAATGAGGGTGGAAATTTTTCATTACTTCAACCAAAACATGTCAGAACAGTTGTTCTGGACTCAGCTGTATTATATTAAGCTAGACATTAACACTGACAAAAATATAAAACAAAACCACTCTTCTCACTGATTTTTTTGTTTGTTTTGGAAAATAGGTTTTTTTTTTTTAGTATAACATTATATTAACATATAATGGGTTTATTTTTAATGAATAAATATTTTTAAATGTTCTGTTTTAATTTTTACACAGTAAATATTGATAGATATAACTTGCCTAAAAACAAGCTCTTTGGGGTTTGAAGTAATTTAAGAGTGCGAAAAGATTCCAAGACCAAAATTCTTGACAAACCCTAGTCTATTAGAATAATCGGTTGAATTCTACAAGGTAATCATGAAGTTTGGAAATATGGTGAGTATAATAATAAATGATCTTTGTTTTACAGTATCTGTGTTTCCTATGTTTCCTCATCAGTTAAGCACTGGCCAGTGCTCTGCGCAGAATTGCCATGAGCCTGTGTATTAACCCAGCATTTCCATCAATCTCTGCTCATACATCTGTGGCGAGTGGCCTCGAGATGATCTCTAACTCTGCTTTTCATTAAATAAACCCGTGCCTTTAGCATAACCCCAAAGAGGTAATTAAGGTGGCTCAATCTGTAAATAAACAAACTAAGAAATATAGTATGTTCCATATCTCATGGCCTTGCTGTAGCTCTGACTCTTCTCAGGATGCAACTTTTATCTGCAATTTTCTCTCCGTATATGTGGGGTTAAAGAAAATTAAGAGAAATGTACTTTAGGCCCTGTAATTGCTTTTTTTCTCTTTGATATTTTTTTGTTGTGTTTCTAATTGCTAATTTGAAAACAATGATCACTCATTTTTCTGTATTGTTAGGAAGCCTCTTGGTCCCCTAATCTTAAGATAAATAAATCTTTAGTGTCTTCAGATCCTGAGAAATATGTGCTCTGTGAATCCAGAAGAGTCAGCCATTGGCCTCTGACAAGCAAATTGCCCCTGAATTATGTTTAATTGAGGAATGTCTTTTTGAAATAGTGACTCCATCAGTAAAAGCTATAATTTAAGACTACAAGTGGGATTGAAATATATTGGGCTTTCTGTTTTCTGACTTGATACTATCAATATTTTTGAGCTCTTTCCTCCTCTGACCTACCCAGAGTGTGAGCTCTCTGACACTCACATAGCAAGTGGATAGATGATTCTTGATTCAGCATGACCTCCTTTTGAACTATTAATATTTCACATGTATATAGAGTTCTTCTACTTGCCAATGAAGTATCAAGCCCAGGAAGGAAGAACCTAGATTTTGTGCAGAAAGTTAAGTCATTTGGAAGGGAATTCAATTGCCTTAGAAATAAAAACATGCTGATACCATCCAAGCCCCTGCTTTTTATTTCCAGGCCCACGCTATAGCCAGCCATTCTTCAGAAAGAAACTTCAGCACACCCTTAGATTTTAGCCCTCCTAATATTAACTACCTTGAGTGGCTAAACTGAGCTAAGTAATTCAATAGAGGTTCTAGTGAACTTTTACTTAAATATTGCAGACTCTGCCAAAAATCAAAAAAATTTGACAGCGATTAGTAGCAGGCCCATATGTTTCTAATGACTGCTCCAAATGAGCATGAATAAAGACAGGAGGAGAATGATCACTGTAAGAAAGGGGCATGCTTCCAACTTAGTGGAGTTCTACTAAGTATTTTGGTGCAGCCCTGTTTGACACCATTCATGACTGGGATTCGCAATTACAATTAACACTAGCAATTGAGCATGACGGTGGAAAGAAACTGCTACTTACTTTGTGGCTTTGGATATATTTTTTTATTTTCTGAATCTGTTTTTGCTGTGGGTATTTTTTTTTTTTTTGAGGTAGAGTTGAGGTTGTTGTTCAGTCGCTAAGCTGTGACCTCACGGACTGCAGCATGCCGGGCTCCTCTGTCCTCCACTATCTCCTG
The DNA here is from genome assembly GCA_006410635.1 of Cephalophus harveyi. NCBI lineage: Eukaryota > Metazoa > Chordata > Mammalia > Artiodactyla > Bovidae > Cephalophus > Cephalophus harveyi. The sequence goes on from SJYT01047504.1 coordinate 244,338, forward strand.
GAGTTTGCTCAAATTCATGTCGGTACAATATTATAAGTTTCAGGTGTACAACATAGTGATTTGAATCCGTTTTCTTAACTGTGAGTTGATGATAGTCATACCTGTCTCACAGGGTTGTTATATAAGGATTTAATGAGAGAACTCATGTGAAGTAGGTAGAACAAGGCTTGGCACAGAAGTAGGGCACCATAAAAGTTAGCTGTACGTATGTATTATTATAATTATTCTGTTTGGAAGAGCAAACAATCATTGACCTAGGGTATTTGTCAAAATTTTCAGTTTGGACTAAAGACAATTCATGCCTCCGAAGCACAGGCTGATGAAATATTAGTGAATGTTACGCATAGCCTTACATTACTTAAAACTTTACTGGATTTGAAAAAAAAACACAAGCTCATAGTGGGATGATTGTGCCTGACTTTGCTTACTCTTAATCAACTACACACCTAGAGAATCTCACCTTTTGATTCTGGGGGCTTCCCAGGTGGTGCTAGTGGTAAAGAAACTGCCTGCCAGTGCAGGAGACGTGCGAGGCAAGGAGAATTTGACTCCCAGGTCAGGAAGATTCTCTGAGGGCATGGCAACCTACTCCAGTATTCTTGCCTGGAGAATCCCATGGATAGAAAAGTCTGGTGGGCTACTGTCCACAGGGTTGCAAAGAGCTGGACATGACTGATGTGACTTGGCACACACGCAGGCACTATTTGGTTCTTAAGAGGAGTCCAGCAGGCCGGTGGTTAAGTGGAGGATACAAAGGATCTCTTTTTGGCAATGAGGTGGATCACATTTAAGCCTATTCTGGCAGTATTATCTCCTGAAGCTTTAATTCACTTAACTAGATTAGCACCTAGCAGCCCACCAGACAGAACAGATCCTAAACAATTCTGGCAAGAAATCTTCGTTGTTTTTTTTTTCAGTTTTGGGCAGTTAATCAGTCTTCTTATGGTAGGTGAAATTATTAGCTCCCAACCTAGGATTATCCTGGAATTTACAAAATAAAGAGCTGGTTTAAGGACCATATAATTAAGTGAAGTAACTTGCCATCAGTGTATGCTAAAACAATTCCTATTTCACAACTCATTTGGGGAAGGCAGATTAGTATGTTCTAAAGTATGCATTTATTATAGATTTTGACAGTTGAGTCAAAGTTTCCAGTTTAGGATTTTTAAACATATAGTCTTTGTGAAATATCTTCAATAATGATTAGGGTTTGTTTACTTTTGCTTTACAGTAATCTATCAAACAGATTATAAGATAGCAAATTTTTCCATTTAAGAATAATCAAATCTAGCTTCAATTGTCTATCTAGAAGTACATAATTAAGAAAACTTTTAAATGAAGATAATATATGTAGAATGTTATCATTCTTTCTGTCCTTGCTACTCAAAATGTATCTGAGGACTGGCAGAACTGGCATCACCTGGGAGCTTTTAGAAATGGAAATTTACCTCAGACCAACTAAATCAGAATTTGCATTTTGGCACTAGTGGTAAAGAACCTGCCTGCCAATGAAGGAGACTTAAGAGATGGGGTTTGATTCCTGGGTCGGGAAGATCCCCTGGAGTAGGAAATGGCAACCCTGTCCAGTATTCTTGCTTGGAAAACTCTATGGACAGAGGAGCCTGGCAGGCTACAGTCCATTGGATCGTAAAAAGTCAGATATGACTGAAGTGACTTAGCACACAACCCAGCCCACCTGAATCAGAATCTGCATTTTAATAAGATCTCTAGGTAATTTGTTTGCAAGCTAAATTTGAGAAGCATTGTTTTAGATCACAGGAATCTAATCAAGTAATTAGAGAGCCAACCTTCAGTCTCTAGTACCTTATTATATATTCTCATCATTCTACCTGACAGTGGGGGTCAGAATAATTTTAAGAAAACTGTTATTTTGAAGTTTATAAAAATTAACAGCTGAGACAATTCAAATACACAGAAAAGTACAGAAACTAATGTAACAGACCATCGTAGATTGAGTTTTAAAAAGATTTTAATTTTAGCATTTTGCCATATTTGATTCATCTCTCTCCCACACTAGAAAAAAATCATTGTGATAAGTATACATAACACAAAAATGATAGGTTCAACCTGTTTGAGTGTACAATTAGTGACATTAAGTACCTTTACATTGTTGTGTAACAGCACTTTCCATATCCAGAATTTTTCCTCTCAAACTGAAATTCTGAACCCATTAAACAACAACTCCCCCAGCCTTTGGTAACCACTATCCAAACCTAGACAGCACATCACTTTGCCAATAAAGGTCCATATCGTCAAAGCTATGGTTTTTCCAGTAGTCATGTACAGATGTGAGAGGTGGCCCATACAAAAGACTGAGGGCAGAAGAATTGATGCTTTTGAACTGTGGTGCTGGATATGACTCTGAGACTCTCTTGGACTGCAAGAAGATCAAGCCAATAAATCCGAAAGGAAATTAATCCTGAATATTCATTGGAAAACTGAAGATAAGGCTCTAATACTTTGGCCATCTGATGCAAAGAGCTGACTCATTGGAAAATACCCTGATACTGGGAAAGACTGAGGGCAGGAGGAGAAGGGGCAACAGAGGATGAGATGGTTGAATGGCATCACTGGCTCAATGGACATGAGTTTGAGCAAGGTCTGGGAGATGGTGAACGACAGGGAAGCCCAGCATGCTACAGTCCATGGGATCGCAGAGAATTGAACATGACTTAACAACTGAATAACAATAACACCTTCCTTTATGTTTTGGTCCTTCTAGGTAACTTACATAATTGGGATCATATAACATTTGTCCTTTTGTAACTGGCTTATTTCAATGAGCATAATGTTTTCAAGAGCTACTCATGTTGTAGCATGAATCAGAATTTCATTCCTTTTTAAGGGAGAATAATATTCCATTATGTGTGTGTACACAGTTTTTTTTATCCATCTGTCCGTCAGTCGACAATTGGGTTGCTGCCGTCTCTCAGCTGTTATGAACATTAGTGTGCAAGTAACTATTTAATCCTTGCTTTTACCTTTTACTGAGGGATATAAGGCAATGCCAAAGAATGCTCAAACTGCCGCACAATTGCACTTATCTCATGTGCTAGTAAAGTAATGCTCAAAATTCTCCAAGCCAGGCTTCAGCAGTACACAAACCATGAACTTCCAGATGTTCAAGCTGGCTTTAGAAAAGGCAGAGGAACCAGAGATCAAATTGCCATCATCCACTGGATCATGGAAAAAGCAAGAGAGTTCCAGAAAAACATGTATTTCGGCTTTACTGACTATGCCAAAGCCTTTGACTGTGTGGATCACAATAAACTGTGGAAAATTCTGAAAGAGATGGGAATACCAGACCACCTGATCTGCCTCTTGGGAAACCTGTATGCAGGTCAGGAAGCAACAGTTAGAACTGGACATGGAACAACAGACTGGTTCCAAATAGGAAAAGGAGTACGTCAAGGCTGTATATTGTCACTCTGCTTGTTTAACTTATATGCGGAGTACATCATGAAAAATATTGGGCTGGAAGAAGCACAAGCTGGAATCAAGATTTCCAGGAGAAATATCAATAACCTCAGATATGCAGATGACACCACCCTTATGGCAGAAAGTGAAGAGGAGCTAAAAAGCCTCTTGATGAAAGTGAAAGAGGAGAGTGAAAAAGTTGGCTTAAAGCTCAACATTCAGAAAACTAAGATCATGGTGTCTGGTCCCATCACTTCCTGGGAAATAGATGGGGAAACAGTGGAAACAGAGTCAGACTTTATTTTGGGGGGCTCTAAAATCACTACAGATGGTGATTGCAGCCATGAAATTAAAAGACGCTTACTCCCTGGAAGGAAAGTTATGATCAACCCAGATAGCATATTGAAAAGCAGAGACATTACTTTGTCAACAAAGGTCCGTCTAGTCAAGGCTATGGTTTTTCCAGTGGTCATGATGGATGTGAGAGTTGGACTGTGAAGAAAGCTGAGCACCGAAAAATTGATGCTTTTGAACTGTGGTGTTGGAGAAGACTCCTGAGAGTCTCTTGGACTGCAAGGGGATCCAACCAGTCCATCCTAAAGGAGACCAGTCCTGGGTGTTCTTTGGAAGCTGATGTTGAAGCTGAAACTCCAGTACTTTGGCCACCTCATGCGACGAGTTGACTCACTGGAAAAGACTCTGAGGCTGGGAGGGATTGGGGGCAGGAGGAGAAGGGGACGACAGAGGATGAGATGGCTGGATGGCATCACTGACTCAATGGACCTGGGTTTGGGTGGACTCCGGGAGTTGGTGATGGACAGGGAGGCCTGGCATGCTGCAGTCCGTGAGGTGGCAAAGAGTCGGACATGACTGAGTGACTGAACTGAACTGATATACTTAGAAGTGAAATTGTTGGATTATTTGACAATTCTAAGTTTAATTGTAAGTTTAAGGTAGCCTTTCACAGTGGCTGCACCATTTTACATTTCTACCAGGAATGCATCAGGATTCCAGTTTCTCTGCATTTTCCCTAATATTTACAGTTTTGTCTTGTTTTTAAAAATAACTATCCTGATGGATTTGAAGTGGTATCTCATTTGTTTAACTTGCAGTCCCCTCTGAAGCGACTTAGGAGCTACCCCACGTCTGAGGTCAGGGGCGGCGGCCAAGAGGAGCTACCTCACCTAATGTGAAGAGTTGACTCGTTTGAAAAGACCCTGATGCTGGGAGGGATTGAGGGCAGGAGGAGAAGGGGACGACAGAGGATGAGATGGTTGGATGGCATCACCGACTCAATGGACATGAGTTTGGGTGAACTCTGGGAGTTGATGATGGACAGGGAGGCCTGGCGTGCTGCGATTCATGGAGTCGCAGAGTCAGACTTGACTGAGCGACTGAACTGAACTGATGAAGTGACTTAGCATGCATACATACATTGGAGAAGGAAATGACAGCCCACTCCAGTATTCTTGCCTGGCGAATCCCAGGGACAGAGGAGCCTGGTGGGCTTCAGTTGGACACGACTGAAGAGACTTAGCAGCAGCAGCAGCAGTAGCAATGATTAGTGATGTTGAATATGTTTTTATGTGCTTGTTGCGCATTAGTATATCTTCTTTGGAGTACTATCTATTCAAGTCCTTTGCCCTTTAAAATTGGATTTGTTGTTGACTTGTAAGCATTCTTTATATTTTATAGATATTTATCTCTTATCAAGTATATGAGTTTTAAATATTTTCTCCCATTCTGTGAGTTGCCTTTGCACTTTGTTGATAGTGCTATTTGATATACAAAATTTTAAATTTTGATGAAGAATAATTTATCTTTTCTTTTGTTGCCTATGCTTTAGATGTCATATCCGAGGAGTCATTGCCAAATTTGATGCCATGAAACTTTTCTCCCACACTTTCTCCTGAGAGTTTTGTAGTTTTCATTCTTATGTTTAGATCTTTAATCCATTTGGAGTTAATCTTATATAGTTGCTGCTGCTAAGTCACTTCAGTCGTGTCCGACTCTGTGTGACCCCATAGACGGCAGCCCACCAGGCTCCCCCGTCCCTGGGATTCTCCAGGCAAGAACACTGGAGTGGGTTGCCATTTCCTTCTCCAATGCATGAAAGTGAAAAGTGAAAGGGAAGTCGCTCAGTCGTGTCCGACTCTCTGCGACCCCATGGACTGCAGCCTACCAGGCTCCTCCGTCCATGGGATTTTCCAGGCAAGAGTACTGGAGTGGGGTGCCATCGCCTTCTCCAATCTTATATAGTTAGCTTTATATATAGTATAAAGTATAAATCCAACATCATTCTTTTGCACATAAATATCCAGTTCTCCCTTTTCTTTCATTGAAAAGACTATCGTTTCCCCTCATTGAGTGGTTTTGGCAACTGTGTTAAAAGTTATTTAACCAAATAGACAGAGATGTTTATTTCTGGGCTTCCTTTTCCAATCCACTGGTTGATATGCCTGTCTTTATGCCAGTAGCATACTGTTTTGATTCCTGTGAAAAGAATTTTAAATCTATCTAAAGATGAATAGAATTATAAGTAAAGCTCTCCTCATCTCTTTTACCCTTCGCCAGAGATAAGCATTTGTGATGTCGACGTGCGTAATTTCTATGAATGTTTTGATACAATTATTTCATGTTTGTAGGTACTCATAGCTTATTTTTTATGCTTTAAGTTTTTGCTTAGATAGTAGTGCTATGGTCTGAGTACTTGTGAGACACCTCCCTCAAATGCACATGGAAATCGTAATCTCCCAGGATGATGGTATTAGAAGGTGGAGGCTTTAGGAAGTGATTTCATCTTGAGGGCAGAGCCCTCACAAATAGAGTTTAAGTGGCTCCAGAGAGGTCCCTGGCCCCTTCCATGTGAGATCACAGTGAAAGGTTGGAAATCTGCCACCCGGAAGAGGTCTTAACCAGAACCTGGTCATGCAGGCACAATAACTTTGGACTTTCCAGCCTCCAGAACTGTAAGAAATACATTCTGGCTGTTTGTAAGCTACCCAGTCTGTGGTTATATTGTTGTAGCAGCCTGAATAAATTACAACAATTAGCACACTCAACATAGTCTTTTTCAGTTTGCTTCTCTTCATTCAACAATATTTTGAGATTTATCCATCGTAAAATGTGTACATCAGTCCATTCATTGTATTCATTATCATTCGTCTGTATTCACGCTGAGTCAAAACACTTAAATCCATTTCTCCTATGAGGGCCAGTTAGGTTGTTTCTAACTTAAAAAAAAAATAACAAACGGTACTGCCATGAACATTTTTGCATGCATCTCATAAAAACGAGAATTTTTCTAGGTTAGAGAACTGCAAGTGGAACTGGTATCATAGAGTAGGTTGGGAAATGATATTTTTAAACAACGTAATTTGGACACGCAGGACTGAAGATAAGCAGTATGGCTCTACTTATTGGAACTATTACTTGATACTTGGTTAGATTGTACGTGTCATTTACACTAGATTTATTCTAAGGGCCGATGCTTTTATTGTAAAGATGTGATGATAGCTAGTCTGGCCATCTGTCATCATCGTTTGGTTTCATGGCTGAAATCTTTGAGGAAGCAGGCCTTCTCACGGATCACTGCCATCCTTGACCTTACAATGTCCCAAAGTATATCAGTACTTGTTAGACAACTTGAGATAATGATATTCTATAGCCACTCAAATGGATTTCAGACTCTTTAAAGGGTAAAGAGGCATCTTCAGTTTTGAAAAATACTTTTTAAATCAGCAATCTGAATTAAGATAGAGAGGATGTTATAGAAACAGACAACTCAGAGACTGTTGTCAGCTGAAACCAGTTATCATCTTACTTCTCCAAAAATGTGTTTGGCAGAGGAACTGTCTGAAGGATCTTAATCTTCGCCTTTAACATGAAGTTACTGATCTGGCTGCTGAGCTGGCACATATGACTGTACTCTTACTCGGATGGTTTGTCAAATAATAAGTGATCAACTATGCACCCACCTTCAGAATCAGCCTCAACCATGGGTTCCCTGCAAGACTTATTTTAAACTTCCTTAAACATTTTCCTGTTAAAATCACCTCACACTGGTCAGAATGGCCATCATCAAAAAGTCTACAAATTATAAATGCTGAAGAGGGTATGGAGAAAAGGGAATCCTCCTACACTGTTGGTGGGACTGTAAATTGGTACAACCACTACGGAGAACAGTATTGGAGGCTCCTTAAAAAACTTAAAAATAGAATTACTATATGATCCAGCAACTCCACTCCTGGGCATATATCCAGAGAAAACCATAATTCAAAAGGATACATGAACCCGTCTTCATAGTAACTCTTATTTACAGTAGCCAAGATATGGAAGCAACCTAAATGTCCATTGACAGAGGAATGGATGAAGAAGATGTGGCATGCATACACATGGAATATTACTCAGCCAAAAAAAGAGTGAAATAATGCCATGTGCAGCAACGTGGATGGACCTAGAGATTATCATACTATGTGAAGTGTCAGACAGAGAAAGATATATATCATCTGATATCACTTATATGTGGAATCTAATTAAAAAATTAAACAAATAAACTTATTTGGGATCATTGCTGATCCCATCCCACATCAGGCTGTTTTTCATCCCAGAAATAGGTAGACCAGTCCATGATGCAGAAGACCATCTTCAGAGACAACGCCTGTTTGAACTAAAAAGCCAGCATATTAGCAAGGCTGCTTGTTTGAGCCAGAAGGCCTGGAATTGAAGCCTGGCCTGTCATTCACTATTTGGATGGTCTTGGGCAAGTCTCTCAGCTTGTATGAATTCTCAGTTTTTTCATCTATCAAAAGGTGATGACAAACCACGCATACTTCAGAGGACTGTTACGAGGATTTGACAAGATGGTGCATGGACAGTGATTGAGGAGCTATCAAATCTGTAAATTGTCACCATTAATGTTTCCCTAGTGGTCACTGAATGCTCTGAGTGAGAATAGTGCATTGCTACATACTGATTATGTTATAGGTATGAAATGTCACATTCTGTTTCTTCTCTTCTCTATTTGCTATGAGATTTTCATTTTTTCCTCACTTCAGTTTTCCTAACCATGATGCAATTCATGGACTTAACTCAGACAGATTTGATAAGGAATTATATTACAAATTGGGGCCATGACCTTGGGAAAACAATCTGTCTGAGGAGTGGAGATTTTTGTATTTTTTTGTTTGGCTGAAGTTTAACCAGTTATTTCAATAAGACATTCAAGGGTTTTGAGATCAAGGCTGTAACGAGTCCCCAACTGTTCATCCTGTGAAATCCAAGTGTTTTTAGGTCTTGGCTGAGGGCTGTGCTCAGATTATAACTAGTTACAGCAATTTTTGCCTAGGCACGGATTGTGATCCTGACAAATATAGATTGTATTAATCCTTGATGTTATTCATTAGATGTGATGAATGCAAAGCTCTTATGAGATGAATGATACATGTATCATGTAAAACATGACAGAGGATAAAAAGCTCCACTGTCCGTTTTGATATAGCTAGTTTGGATAAATCAAATTTGCCAACCATCCTCCCCCACCCACAACCGTCAGCAAAGATCTATGATTCAAAACAGGATTTCCTGTATGCTACCAGAAGCATCAGTGACTTTTTTTTTGGTCAGTTTTTCCTTTGGGCCTTGCAGTCTCTTGCACACATTTTTCCCGAGCACCACATATGTTATACACAGGTTCTGCCTTTCAGAAGGGCACCTGGCCAAACCAGCCCTGTGCCCTCACAGGTCCGTGTGCACTCAGCAAAAGGGGCACATCCTTCTAATTTGCATCAAGTTGTATGGCTTGCAGAGGCTCTGTCTTCTCAATGTCTGTTTTATCTGCATTCTCCCCATCCCCTAGTTTCCAACCTCAGGCTTTTAAGCTGCCTCAACCTCCTTCTAGTAACCCTCTTATCTTCTGTGCCTCTCCAGCAGTCCCAAAGCCGTTCCGAAGCTCCGTCACTCTCTTCTAACACCAATACCTCTTATAAGATATATTCAAGTGTATTTTTAATAGCATCATTCAAAGCACATGAGATATAACCAGTTTTGTTGGTTCGGTGTGTTGATTTTCATTACTACAAAAACAAAAAGAGGAAAGCTAGCTTGAGTTGAAATGTAAAATCATCAAAAGCAAAACAGGAAACAAATGTTTGCTCAGCCAACCATTTCCTGCTGAGGACGCTGTGCAGAACGTGGCCTGTGAAGGGTTCACTGTGCAGCCTTAAACAGATTGAAGTGATTCATGGGGGGAAGTAGCACCCAAGCCAAGGCCTCGTGGAAGGTATGTGGAGCTCCAGACCTCTGAGCTGCTGCAGAAGGGCAGGCTCTGAAGGCCTCCGTGTCTGTGTGGAGGGGTTGTCTTTGGAAGCTATCTTTTTAACAGGCTGAATGTGAAAGCCACTGGGAAGGGGGACAGAAAAAAAAAGGCAGCACAAAACTGCCACTTGAGCATTGCTTCCTGCCCATGTCGCTCTAGCTTGTTGCTGATGGTTATTCTTAGGCCTCCTTTGCTTTCAAAGGTTTCCTCTTTTCTATTTTTGGTAGCAGAATATGGATTTAGATCTGAGTTACTCCTCTCAACTACTAATCCATGCCCCAAAGAAAGTAGGGCTGCTGCTTCTTGTTAGTGATCAGTTCTCTTTCTTTTCAGCACCTCTAAATGATTTTTAATATTAAGGACACAGATTTATGGGAAGGAGTCATTGAGTTTTCAAACTGATTTGTAGTCTCCTAATTTGCACATTCCTTTCTCCAGCAGGGGCATCTCAGAGATCATCTCCGGTAACGGGGGCTTGACTTTTGTGATGAGTGAGAGAATCCAGGTTGGTAAAACAGATAGCCATCCAGTGACGAAAAAGTAAGCGAGGATGCTTTGCCTGAAGTAATACGAAACTGATGAAGCACAATCCCACTATGGAAGGAAATAACTGATGCCTGTGCAATGTAAGATTAGCCTAATCTATATGGGCTGCAACAAAAAGCTACAAGTTTTTGGAATGCTCCAGAAAGCTGAGGACCTTGCCCTTTGCAAAGAAAGACACGTTGTGTCAGAGCAACATTTCTAGTATCACAGGTGTTTAATTTCATGCTCTCTGACTCTGTTTTTTGAATCACTTCAGTTTCTTCTGATTTCATGACCACCTAACTTTGCTCGAACATGAATAATAATCTTGCCTGGGTTGTCTTTTATAGCCAGATAATGCAACTTTTCTATTTTTAAAAGAGAAGAAACATCAAGCCCTTGAGTCCTCTCCTAAAAGTATGGGTCCGCCTCCTTGGCTGAAGGCAGAGCTGGGGCTCAGGAATGCTGCCCCTTGAGTCCAGCTGCCTGCCCACGTGGTCTTCCTCAGGGTCTCCCCCAGGGCTTTAAAAGGGTGACAATCTTCTGCTTGAGGAGGATTACCATGGCAAGCTGTAAACCGAAGCATCAAGCCGGCTGCCCCACCACCCCAAGGTTATCCACACACGTCTGGTTTGACCTTCACAACCCTTTAGAAACCAGGAACCCACACTCCACGAATATTCTACTTGTGCCATAGATTTATTTTGTTTTGCATAGAGCAAAATGAACAGAAACATGTTGGGGTTGGGGGCAGGGGTGGAATTTTAAGAATTAATTCTAGGCACTTTACAGATGGATAATTTGACAAGGAAAAAAAAAAAATTCTAGGTCACATAGTGCATTTCCAGCACCGAAGATGGTATTTTAAAATATATTTTACATAATGGGTTCAAGCAGCCGGCAGCATTATCTGCTAAGCGGCTGTGCTGACAGTGAGCTAAAAAGCTACATAATAGAGTTAAAAAAAAAAAAGCCTTCCCTGAGTTTTCTCCAGAGCATTTTTACCCTGAGGAATTTTTTTAGGGGTTATTTTAAATGTGTCCCAATGTCAGACTTGTTCAGAAAGAGAGCATTGTGTATCCCAAGAGAATGATGCTTTGCTGTCTGTTTTTTTTTCTTTTAAGTAGAGCAAAATGCTAACTTTTAATAGATCATCTAGCCTTTTCTGTACAGAATATGTCCTCCCTCAGAATTCCTATGCAAATATTCAAACTCCCGGACCGGGAAAAGGTTAAAAGGAACTGAAAAAGTCTATAGTGCCTCTTTCTGAGACGTACTCCAACACTTGGCAGGATGAGGTGTTCATAGCAGGTGCTGGATTTGCTATAAATGGACAATTTATAAACAGAGCTGACAACTGGGAAAACAGAGCAGTGGGGAATGCTGGCATTCCAGGGGCCAGTGGTTGATTTCCTATCAGATGGTCCTCAGCATGGAATTATTGATAGCCGCTGCTCTGAAAGAAAGCCAGTTGGCTGACGCATAAAAGGGCTGTGCCTCAATGCCTGCCTGATCTGCTGCTAGATATTTTAAATAGGTCAGTGCAAATTAGCTTCTTCAGGTTGGTAGTTCCTTAATTAGCAATTTAATTGCAAAGTCTCCCCCCACCCCACCCCACCTTGAGTGAATCTAACGCCCTTCCCTGTCTGTAAGGCCTGATCACTGGGACCCGGGAGAAGTCGGACTGAAACAAAAGAGCCTGAGGGCGGCGGCGGCGAACTCAGAAGAGTCTAGCGCCCAAGGCCAACACAGAAGCTGGCTGGGGCAGGCCCTCTGTGCCTGCGAGGGCAGTGTCTTTGGCCGCGTGTCCTGGGAGAGAAAAAAGCAGGGCCTTGGAGCTCTGAGCCCTGTCGTTTCTCTTTTGCTGTTTGTCGAGGGCTGCCAGTACACTGGGACGCTCCTGAGACCTCCTAGCAAGGTTCTGCTTTCCAAGGATTCCCATGGTACATTCCAAGAATCACATGGTAATTTCCATTGTTGTTTTCCTTTTTTGGGAAAAGTTTCCTCCCGTTGAAAAGTCTGGTGGTGGTTCCTGGCTGGTCGGCACTGGATGGTGTTCCTCTGTGTACCCTGCACCGGTGCAGAGTTCTGCTCAGGGCTGGTGGAGTGGCTATATCTGTTTGTTCTAGCTGTGTGAGTGGTTTTTCTCCGAGACGGTTGTTTGGCAGGGTCTCTACTTTTCTGCCAACCACACCCTATTGTTTTCCTGTCCAGAGGAACGAGCTGAGGGCCTGATCCTGCAAAGACCTTTGACTTCTTTACAAAGAGTGAAAATCATGTAGGCCCGAGGTTCAGTTTTTGAACTGAGTGAACATCCTAGCACGAGGGTTGGCCTGGACTGGACCGGCTGGATTGAAGCCCAGACTCGGGGAATGTAGGGGAGGGATGGTTTGGTGCTACCTCATGCTGAACACACCTGGATTCAGAGGCATCTGAGGCAGTGAGGCGGCTGAGGCTTTTGTTAGTGGTGGGGAGGCTTGTCTGTCAGTGAACACAACCGAGAATCTGGCCTCCGGGAACCTCAGCTTCATCCACTCTCTGTAAACAGGTGACAAATCTTACTGAGCATCTGTTTACAAAGAACTGCCCCAGGGACAGGAGGTACTAGAAAGTACAGACACCGTGCTGCCGGCCAGTTTGTGATGAGCTGAAGGAGAAACGCCATATTCTTGTGAAAAGATAGTAAGTCGGGAGCAGCAGGGCATGTATTAATGGAAGCTGTAGCTGACAAGGGAAGGTTCTAGAAGTGTCCAGGAAGGTGTAGGGGCTGGTAGCTGAGGGTGGGATTGACAAGAAAGATAGGACTGAAGCAGGACCCTGGAAAGTAGGAGTGTTTTGGTCACTGGAAATGTGAAAGGGAGACTTTCCAGGTGGGGGATTCCATCCTGAGAGCTCTGGTGGAGCAGACAGCTCCCCCTGCCTTGGGAGGAGAAACAAGAATATCCTGGGAGGTAAGGCTGAAGGATCGCACAGATCTGGAGGTCAGACAGGGTTTGCAGTTCCTCTTGCTCAAGGTGTCTGATCAGGGAGGGACGGGAGGAGAGCAGGTTGTCAGGAAGGTGAAGGCGGAGGAGATAGCGGTACCCACTGCAGGAGGACCTCACCGGGTCCCCTCACAGGGGCCAAGGCTTAGTCCGCAGAGGTCTGTGGACAGTGAGGGGAGCCCTGCCAAGCCACCGTGCATCAAGGGGGCCCTCTTCCTCCCTTGCAGCCCCTGCTCACCATCTGACGGGGTGAGGGCCACACAAGCTTCTGCTTATGGAGTTTCCCCAACAAGCCCAGAGCCAGAGTGAAACAAAGGCAGATTCATTTTTTTGTTGTTTAAAGTTCACTGCTTGACTCCTGGATTCCCATTAGTGTCGTCTTGATTGATTTGAGGCCTTCCTGGGCATTTGGATAATTGCTTACTTTCATAGTGAACTCAGAAGGTCATCTTTGAGATCTGGGAGAATCTGGTCAACTTGGCAGACAGTTCAAGAAAAAGCCACAGAGCTGTGGTGGAGGTGGAGTTTGCTTTGGTCAGGCAGGGCTCGCCTACCTACTCCCCTACCCGTGGGAGGAAATGAGGGTGAAACCCTCTTTTCTGACACTATCCCCCATTTTCTGACATGTCAATATATGGCCTATAGACAAACAGCTTGGGCATCACCTGGGTAATAGTTAAAGATACACAATTTGAAGCTCCACCTTAGACCTATTGGGTTGGGGTCTGTAAGTTTTGAAAGATCCTGAGGGATTCAGCTGTATGTTAATAGTGTGAGAAGGGCTAAGGTTCACCTGAAGAGCTTTTGAAACGTTCTCTGGCATATTGCCTACCCCATACACATTAAGTCAGAATCTCTAGGGGTGAAGCCCTAATTCTGATGATTTTTTTTTTACGTTTTCAGATGATTCCACGAGCAGCCTGAAAAACATTGTTCTGAGCAAGCTGCTCTGTTTGCAAGAAACCAAATTCCCCTGAAGTTTTAAAACAAAATGCCACTAACCTTTTAGTCATTGACCCAGACAGAGTGAGAATAATGTTAACTAAGCATTTATCCAGAAGCTGGTTAGGAAATTCCTGCTCAAGATCAGATGTAACCACTGGGTTCCCTGGAAGTGTCAAGACTGGAGCTTGATAAAATTCCTAGTCTTGTGTATTCTCTACTGGCTTTGGAGGGTGGTTCCATGTAGAACCTGGAAGACAGTTGTCCCTGTTGCTAAACTTGATATCTAAGGAGACAGTTCCCAGGCCCATGCCCCAAGAAGCCATGTTCCCCGTCTACTGATAGTGGAAACACACTGATGAATTCAGAGGTATTGATTTTTCATGTACATGCTCACTTTCAGGAAGCACAAAGATCTAAACAGTTTTCCACTAACTGTCAGTGCTAGGGTAGATGTCAAATGTTAACTATCATGGTACTTATCTCAATACATTTGCTTTCCTACTGGGGCTTTTCAATTACTTAATGCCAGGGAGCTGAGAACCTTCACTGGTAAATTTCAATGAATCTCAAGGCAGTCCCTCATTTCACTTTCTCATTTCCCTATAGTGCATTTGCTATAATATCAAGGATCTTCCACTGATAAATTCCAAACCAGAGCCATCTTGATCAAGGCTTGGAGGGTATTAGCAATTCTGTTTTCTCTTCCTGCCTTACACCTGGCTCCCCTTGATCCTGGGATGGTAGTGGGTCTGAGCATTGTGGTAAGAGCTGTGGTCTTTCTCCTCATGATTACTTTTCAACCTTGGAATTAGGTTTGAAGTGTAACTTGATTAACTGGAGACAATATGTACTCCTTAACCCTTTCCAACCAACCAGTCCATTCTGAAGGAGATCAGCCCTGGGATTTCTTTGGAAGGAATGATGCTGAAGCTGAGGCTCCAATACTTTGGCCACCTCATGCGAAGAGTTGACTCATTGGAAAAGACTCTGATGCTGGGAGGGATTGGGGGCAGGAGGAGAAGGGGTCGACCGAGGATGAGATAGCTGGATGGCATCACTGACTCGATGGGCGTGAGTCTGAGTGAACTCCGGGAGATGGTTATGAACAGGGAGGCCTGGCGTGCTGCAATTCATGGGGTCGCAAAGAGTCGGACACGACTGAGCGACTGAACTGAACTGAACTAACCCTTTCCAGATTTTTTTTTTCCCCTGAGTTAGATCCTGCTTTGCACCAGGACATCCTAAATTGGTGTGCTGGTACTTGTTTGTCTGGGGTCTCTAGGTGCTATGTCCACTCAGCATCAGTGTATTATGCATACTGGTGTGTGCTGAGTTTGAGGTCACCTTGCCCCTTTGCACACTATAGTTCTGGCTGCTGGCTGCTACCCTTGAGGGCTCATTTTCTGCCCAGCTATGTTCCCTTAGCTTCGGCTCCTCCCTCCCTTGGTTTTTCCTGGGCATTAGGATCTCAGCATAGCTCACTGCTCCTGCACCACGCAAGATACCACAGTAGCAGCACCTTCTCAAACAAGACTGTGGGGACAATGCCACCAGGACCATCCTCCTCAACAACAGCAGTAACATTATTTTTTGCTGATGAAAGTGAAAAGCGAAAGTGAAGTCGCTCAGTTGTGTCTGACTCTTTGCGACCCCATGGACTGTAGCCTACCAGGCTCCTCCATCCATGGGATTTTCCAGGCAAGAGCACTGGAGTGGGGTGCCATTTCCTTCTCCAGGGGATCTTCCCGACCCAGGGATCAAACCCGGTTCTCCCACATTGTAGGCAGATGCTTTACCATCTGAGCCACCAGGGAATTTTTGCTGATGAGGAAACAGATTTGGAGATGAACCAGATAGGGGTGGTGAGACGATCCCAACTGTCTCACTTCTAGTCTGAAACATTTAAGGCTTCTCCATTGTAACACTGCAAGTCAGAAGGACCATGGAAAATTACTTGAATAAATTGAAATCCAGCATTGGTGTAAACCAAAGTGGCATTTATGTTTGGCTTTGTGCTTAGTTCATTATATATATTTAATATATATGCATGTGAGTGTGTATATATCAATATCTTTATAGAAACATACTGAAATACATACATATGTATACACATATCTTGGAGAAGGGAATGGCAACCCACTCCAGTATTCTTGCCTGGAGAATCCCATGGACAGAGGAGCCTGGTGGGCTACGGTCCAGGGGATCACAAAGAGTCCGACATGACTGAAGCGACTTAGTACATACATATACACAAATATATATATATTTATATATGGGTGTACACACATATACACAAATATATACATATATATGGGTGTGCACACATATACACAAATATATATATATGGGTGTATACACATATACACAAATGTAGACAAATATATATATAGGTGTACACACATATACACAAATATATACATATATATGGATGTACACACATATACACAAATATATACATATATATGGATGTACACACATATACACATATATATGTGTGTTTGTGTGTGTGTGTGTGTGTTTGTGAAAGCGATAGTCAGTCAGTCATGTCTGACTCTTTGCAACCCGTGGATTGCAGTCTGCCAGGCTCTTCTCTGTCTATGGAATTCTCTAGGCAAGAATACTAGAGTGGGTAGCCATTCCCTTCTCCAGAGGATCCTCCTGACCCAGGGATCAAATCTGGGTCTCCTGCGTTGCAGGCAGATTCTTTACTCTCTGAGCCACCAGAGAAGCCTGTGTCTATGTGTGTGTGTGTACACTGAAAGCACACTGGTGTTTGTGAAGTTGTGCCCCTTCATGGGCACCAAGTCCAGGAATAAACCTTGTGGCTTCCACTAAAGGTGAAGAACTGCTTGCTAACTGCCCTGGGAAGCTGCTAGGTTGCCAGACCAGGTGGCTCCTTCAGGGAGAGCAGAACACTTACTACTCTCGGGGAGCAAATTCATGAGGAAGATCAGAGGATTTGAGACATCATTGCTGTCTATAAAAAATTTCATAATTTGTGCCTTGCTGTGCTTCTAGGCAGTCTCGTTCTGGTGCCTAAAGATGGTATGCCTTCTGTCCAGACAAGTAGCTTCATGGGCTATTAATTATGGAATTAAAAGTCTAAGCCTTCTCATTTTAAAAGATAATAAAATGTTTTAAGGTATGTTGCTTATAAACCTCTTTTAGTTTCTATCTTTCCATTTATTCCCATTTTATTGCCTTTTACTGTGGGCTGGCTGACTGGCCAAGCCAAGCTAATTACTGCCCTATTGTTTTTGAAAGACTAGGTAACACCGAGACTATTAATGAGTCCATAAACTGTGGCTACAGAAGAGCTTGGCTGCTTTCTTCTTGCCCTGTCTCTCTCGTTAGATGTGTTCTGCTATGGCAAATCTGAGGGAGTGGGCACCGAGACGCTGGCTGTCAACATGACTGAGGGCCCCGGTGGATAAAGAAAATATCAGAGGGGCAGAGACTCCAGGGACCAGGAGAGTGAGACGGTCAAGGGGACCACCATAATGGGAGAAAGGAAAGGGGGAGAATTCCAGACTGAGAATTCCACCCTATATTCATTAGAAAAGTGTCCTGGCTCTGATCAAGACTCATGCTGCTGCTGCTGCTAAGTCGCTTCAGTCGTGTCCGACTCTGTGTGACCCCACAGACGGCAGCCCACCAGGCTCCCCCATCCCTGGGATTCTCCAGGCAAGAACACTGGAGTGGGTTGCCATTTCCTTCTCCAATGCATGAAAGTGAAAAGTGAAAGTGAAGTTGCTCAGTCGTGTCCGACCCTCAGCGACCCCATGGATTGCAGCCCACCAGGCTCCTCTGTCCATGGGATTTTCCAGGCAGGAGTGGCCTGCCCCCAAATTGAGTCAGTGTTAAGTTGACTCTGACACACACCTGAGTTAGACTGAAACCCAGCAGTTACACGGTGTCTATGGAAAATACACATGCTTCAGGGTCAGGGTAGGTCTCTCTTCTTCCTCTCTTCTCATTAAATCTAACCCATTTTTAAAGTGAAATAAAATCTTGTAATCATTGACTCTTGTTTTTAAGCTTTATAAAGACTAATCATCTGGGTTTTTTTAGAGGAATAATATAGTGCTTAACACATTGCCATTGTTGTTGTTCAGTTGCTCAGTTGTGTCTGACTCTTTGCAAACCCATGGACTGCAGCATTGCAGGCTTCCCTGTCCTTCACCATCTCCTGGAGCTTGCTCAAACTCATGTCCATTGAGTCAGTGATGCCATTCAACCATCTTGTCTTCTGTCATCCCCTTCTCCTCCTGCCTTCAATCTTTCCCAGCATCAGGGTCTTTTCCAATGAGTCAGCTCTTCATATCCAGCATCAGTCCTTCCAATGTATTCAAGATTGATTTTCTTGAGGATTGATGGTTTGATCTCCTTGCTGTCCAAGGGACTCCCAAGAGTCTTCTTCAAATCCACAGTCCAAAAGTGTCAGTTCTTTGGCACTCAGTTTTCTTTATGGTTCAGCTTTCACATCCATACATGATTACTGGAAAAACCATAGCTTTGACTATAAGTACTTTTGTCAGGAAAGTAATGTCTCTGCTTTTTAATATGTTGTCTAGGTTTGCCATAGCTTTTCTTCCAAGGAGCAAGTGTCTTTTAATTTCACGGCTGCAGTTACCATATGCAGTGATTTTGGAGCCCAAGAAAATTAAGTCTGTCCTGTTTCCATTGTTTCCCCATCTATTTGCCATGAAATGATGGGACCGGATGCCATGATCTTCATTTTTTTGAATGTTGGGTTTTAAGCCAGCTTTTTCACGCCTCTTTCACTTTCAACTGAAGAGGCTCTTCAGTTCCTCTTTGCTTTCTGCCTTAAGAGTGGTGTCATCTGCACATCTGAGGTTATTGATATTTCTTCTAGCAATCTTGATTGCAGCTTGTGCTTCATCCAGCCCAGAATTTTGCATGATGTACTGTGCGTATAGTTGAATAAGCAGAGTGACAGTATACAGCCTTGAGGTACTTTTTTCCCAATTTGAAACCAGTTCATTGTTCCATGTCCGGTTCTAACTATTGCTTCTTGACTAACACATAATGGTATTTAAAAAATAATAGAACAGATGAATTGTTGCTTTCCCTAAGAGTTATGTTGGCTGTATCTTTATTTTTAGATTTATTTTTAAAATAAAGTGTATCATTATAAAAGTAATATAGTATGTACAGAGTAAAAAAATTTTAAAAATTATCCCAAATCTCACAAACCACCTCTGTTAATATTTTTGTGTGTTTTCTTGCAGATTTTTCTATCAGTAGGTGTTCTGGGTTTATTTTTTGGTGGTGGGGGTTGGGTAAGTGGAATGTAAGATATACACAGTTATTTTTTAATTTCATTGAAATTGGTTTGGAAGCTTTTGCCATCATTTTGGGAGTCTTTGGCACATTGTAAATATCTATTCTGAAAATTTAGAACAATAGAGTGAGAGCTAGAACAGAAAGAATGCTCTTTGTTAAAGAAGTGAGATGTAGAGAGATTTGATCTCTCATTAGCTGAGTGTGGAATCTAATCTAGGCCTCTCAGTCCGTCTGGGATCCTTCAAATAAGTATTCTCACAGTGTAGTCACAGCAAGGGAGGTAACCAGAGAAAATTAAGAATGGCCTGGAATTCCTGCAAAATATCTTGATGTGAAATAAGCTGATTCCTTAGAGAAAATGAAGTGACCTCAAGTAATAGCAAAATGTTTAAAAGTTCATGCTCAAGAGATGTAGTCCTGGATCCAAGTGCTAGGTCCACCAAATACTAGCTTAGTGGCCTTAGACAGGTTTCTTTAATAATTTCATCATTGAACAAATATTTATTAGGCACCAACTATGGGCCTAGTACTCTTCTGTGCTGGGGATATAGCCGTGAGCAAAGTAAAGCCCATGAGGCTTATAAGCAAGAACGGTGAGACAAACAACAAAGGTGTAAATATATGATGTGTCAGGCTGGAAGTAAGTGGCAAGGAGAAAAACAAAGCAAGATGAGGAGGAGATTGAAGGGAGTGCCAGGGAGGGATTTCTATTTAAGAAGGAAACACCTCACAGATGACATTTGAGGGGAGATCTGAAGGAAGTCTTAGTATTTTCCAGTCTCAGTTTTCTAATCTGTAAATGGGATAGTGTCTCCCTCACAAAGTAGCACTGAGAATTGGAGAGTGCATTAAAGCAAATGCTCTATTTAATGGCAGCCCTAGTAATTTGTTTCCTCCTCTGTTAAATGGAAAAATGAAATAGATTTGTAAAGACCTGGGTGGAAATAACACTCTTATGATTATTGGTCTTTGACTTGTGTGATAACACATGCTCTTGTTGGAATATCGGACCTAATTCTCACTCTCTGTTTACTTTTAGCATATCTGCCCAAAAAGGGAAGTTGCTCAGTCGTGTCCGACTCTTTGCGACCCCATGGCACCAGGCTCCTCCATCCATGGAATTTTCTAGGCACAGGAGTGGGTTGCTATTTACTTCTCCAGGGGATCTTCCCAACCCAGGGATCAAACCAGAGTCTCCTGCATTTCGGGCAGACGCTTTACAGTCTGAGCCATCAGGGAATCTCTATATCTGCCCAAACTGCCCACCTATTTGACGTCAGATAGAGATTTTTCAGTGGCAGCTGAGAACTAAGCCATACACGAAGGATGAGAATACATGGTTTAATTTCCTATGCAATGCAACTTTTCATTGCAACCTTTCAACCAAGGTTCTATCTAGAGGGGGAAATTAAGATACTTCTGTTCAGATTTATAAGGAAGTTTCAGTGGATACAGATGAACCCTTACTTGAAGGGATAACATTAAAACTCATTAAATTTTGAGAAGACAAAGTGTATAGTGGCACTTATGATGAGGAAACTGAAAAAAAAATAAAAAATAAAAACAAACCAGCTAAGGGCTTTGCTGGGTTGGCATTTCTAAAGTTAATGCTTTATTTAAAAACCATCATTTCCTTATTTCCATGGTTCCACAAGACTCTGGAGTCTTTGTGTTTTTCAGCCAGTATCTGAGGAATGATTTTATTGCGTTTGAAAGTGGATTAAAGGGCTTAAATCTGTACGAAAATGTTCTTTTATCAGGATATGTGTTCTTTAAAAAGTGATAGGAAATTGTCATCTAAAGCAAGCATAGATGTTTTTCTATAAACTGTGGAAAATTCTGAAAGAGATGGGAATACCAGACCACCTGACCTGCCTCTTGAGAAATCTGTATGCAGGTCAGGAAGCAACAGTTAGAACTGGACATGGAACAACAGACTGGTTCCAAATAGGAAAAAGAAGAATTGATGCTTTTGAACTGTGATGTTGGAGAAGACTCTTGAGAGTCCCTTGGACTGCAAGGAGATCCAACCAGTCCATTCTGAAGGAGATCAGCCCTGGGATTTCTTTGGAAGGAATGATGCTAAAGCTGAAGCTCCAGTACTTTGGCCACCTCATGCGAAGAGTTGACTCACTGGAAAAGACTCTGATGCTGAGAGGGATTGGGGGCAGGAGGAGAAGGGGACGACCGAGGATGAGATGGTTGGATGGCATCACGGACTCGATGGACGTGAGTCTGAGTGAACTCCGGGAGTTGGTGATGGACAGGGAGGCCTGGCGTGCTGTGATTCATGGGGTCGCAAAGAGTCGGACACGACTGAGCGACTGAACTGAACTGAAAGCAAGCATTTGGAGAATTCCTCTCATGACTTTTGAGCTTTATTTTGAATAAGAAGTGCTTTCTCTAAACCCTGTGTTATGACTTTGGTCAGCAGCATGGGTCTAAACCTCACTGAGAGGCACTTGCATCCATGAGTGTTTTGACTTCTTCATTGGTATTATGCTAGATCTTTTTATTATTATTATCATTGTGTGGGTGCTCAATTGCTTCAATCATGTCTGAGTCTTTGCAGCCCCATGGACTATAGCTCGCTAGTATCTTCTGTCCATGGAATTCTCCAGTCAAGAATAGTGGAGTGGATTGCCATTTCCTCCTGCAGGGGATCTTCCTGACCCAGGGATCAAACCCACGTTTCCTGTGACTTCTGCATTGGCAGGTAGATTCTTTACCACTGAGCCACCTGAGGAGCTAACTCATAGTCAGTGTCTATCTGAGAATGCACCTTCCCTGACCATTTCTTTCTTGGCCTCTTCACCACGAGCCCTCCTGGAACACCACCTGATCTTTAGTAGCTAAAAATGATTTGAACCTAAAGATCGTTCAGCCTGTATTTGTAGAAATTTGTAACAGAAGGAGATCTCAATACATTTGGGCTACTTTTTTTTTTTTTAAACTTAGTGAATCTAAGGGGAAAACAAAAAAGGTACTGTTTTCTCAGTGGTAATAGAAATACCCAGTGTGCCTCTGCCATAGCAATTAGCAAGGATCTCCAAGACAGAAAACAATATACAACAAAGACACAAGAAAGACATGAATTTTTTTGGTTGCTTGATCTTTGTATCTGGTCGATTTTATAGTTCGATGTAGGAGTAAATGCAGGCTTGCACAGTGAGAGCCTGTGATATTTTAACTTCTGTGGCAGCAGCAGGTTCATATGATACTTCCTGTTTTCCTTTTAAATTTATTTTATTGAAGTATAGTTGATTTACCGATGTGTTAATTTTTGCTCTACAGGAAACTGATTCAGTTATACACACACACACACACTCTTTTTTTAAAATTCTTTTCCTTTATGGTTTATTATAAGGATTTCCTGATGGCTCAGAGGTTAAAGCGTCTGCCTGCAATGCTGGAGACCTGGGTTCGATCCCTGGGTTGGGAAGATCCCCTGGAAAAGGAAATGGCAACCTACTCCAGTATTCTTTCCTGGAGAATCCCATGGACAGAGGAGCCTGGTGGGCTACAGTCCTTGGTTTATTATAGGATATTGAATATAGTTCCCTGTGCTATAGTAGGACCTTGTTGTTTATCCATTCTATATATAGTAGTTTGTATCAGCTAATGCCAAACTCCCAATCCATCCCTCTGCCTCCCCTCCCACTGCTGACAACCACAAGTCTGTTCTCAATGTCTAAGAGTCTGTTTCTGTTTCATAGATAAGTTCATATGTGTCATATTTTAGATTTTATATGTAAGTGATATCATATGATATTTGCTCTTCCTGACTTACTTCACTTAATATGATAATCTCTAGGTCCGTCCATATTGCTGCTGCAAATGGCATTATTTCATTCTCCTTTTTAGTAGCTGAATAAGGTTCCATTGTACATGTATACCACATCTTTTTATCCATTTATCTGTCAGTAGGATGCTTCCGTGTCTTGGCTACTGTGAATAGTGCTGGTATGAACATAGGGGTGCATGTATCCTGTTGAACTAGAGTTTTGTCTAGATATATGCCCAGGAGTGAGTTTTCTAGATCAGGTGACAACTTTATTTCTAATCTTTTGAAGAAACTATAGTCTGTTTTCCATGACACTTTTCTTCTTAATGTACACCTCAGTGTGATCTACTAGCCTTAGTCATGGACTTTATGTACCCAGGATTTATAGTTTCACAATAATTCCAGATTGCTTTTCTAGCCTTATTAGCATAGCCATTAATTACACAAAGAGGCGTGTGGCTAGGGACAGAGGTCACCAGTAATGTGATTAGGAGGCCCACAGTGCTTCAACAATTTTCATGGATTAACATATGTCTTTTTAGTGTCTGTTGACTGAGAAATAACACAATGTAAAAAAAAAAAAAAAGCTATTGTGAGTTCAGTTACATAGCCTCTTTTTGAAAGCACTTAAATACTGCTTATGAATTTCAGTTATACAGCCTCTAAACATAGAGCCTGCTTTCCATCTCCTGACCTGAGCTCCATTTCCAGACCCCTCCCTGGAGGGAACTGCTATTAGTAGCGTAGCTTGTATCCACCCTTAACTTTTCTCTGCTCTCATATACAGATGTGCATCTATAAAAAGACTTGGTACTGCTTTTTATGTGTGGTATATGCATTTTTAACAAACTACATCATTCTGTATTATGCTGCAGCTCAACACTGTCTTGAAAGTTGCTTCATGTCAGTTTACACAGAGCCACACTTTTTTTAACCCCTATGTAATATCATAGTTTATTCATTGCCCTATTATTGGTCATGTACATTTTCTCTCACATTTTGCTACTATGGGAACTATTGCACAATCATCCTTTGTTATATATTTGTGTGTGTGTGTGTATGCCTGTGTGTGTGTGTATATATATATATACACATATGTAATCTCTATGTAATCTCCTTGGAGAAGGCAGTGGCACCCCACTCCAGTACTCTTGCCTGGAAAATCCCATGGACTGAGGAGCCTGGTAGGCTGCAGTCCATGGGGTCGCGAAGAGTCGAACACGACTGAGCGGCTTCACTTTCACTTTTCACTTTCAAACATGGGAGAAGGAAATGGCAGCCCACTCCAGTGTTCTTGCTTGGAGAATCCCAGGGATGGGGGAGCCTGGTGGGCTTCTGTCTATGGGGTCACACAGAGTCGGACACGACTGAAGTGACTTAGCAGTAGCAATCTCCTTAGGACTATGTGGCCAATATCTCTGAATTAGGCACCAAGTAGATTTACTTGGAGTTTTACTTTTAAATGAAGTTACATTTCATTATTTACAAAATTTAGATATAATTGAAACATAATAGGATATATGTGTTAAGGCATTGTTTATTGAGCCTGAAGACAGTTTCTAGTGCCAAAATGTTGCAAGACTTCAACCTTTTGATTAGGAATCTCTAGCAGACTGGATCTGAGCCACAGTTCCGAATGGAAAAAACACTGGCCTAGTTGTCACTGGTCTTATTTCATCATGAATTGATTCTATGACTTAAAACATCTGAATTTCTACTCTCCTCTAAAATTGGGGAAATATGTTTACTTCCCTGTCCTGATGAATTAATGAGAAAATTACATAAAGGTTTTTTAGATTGTTGGTTCCAGCAACATGACAGGTTATTGTAGAAGCTCTGTACACACAAAAAACACGTAACAATAATGAATTTTTTTAAATGAAATAATGTCATTTTCAACAACAGGGATGGATCTGGAGATTATCATATTATGTAAAGTAAGTCAGATAGAGAAAGACAAATATATGATATTGTTTACATGCAGAATCCAAAAAAATGATACAGATGAACTTATTTACAAAACAGAAACAGACTCACAAACTTAGAATTTATGGTTACTGGGGAAGAAGGGTGGCAGGGGAGGAATAGATTGGGAGTTTGGGATTGATACGTATACACTGCTGCTGCTGGTGCTGCTGCTAAGTCGCTTCAGTCGTGTCCGATTCCATGCGACCCCATAGACAGCAGCCCACCAGGCTCCCCTGTCCCTGGGATTCTCCAGGCAAGAACACTGGAGTGGGCTGCCATTTCCTCCTCCGATGTTACATTTCAAATAGATAACAGCAAGTATCTACTCTATAGCACAGGGAACTCTGCTCAATATTCTGTAATGACCTAAGTGGGAAAAGAATTTGAAAAAGAATCGATACAAGTATATGTATAACTGAATCACTTTGCTGTACACATGAAAGAAGCACAACATTGTTAATCAACTCTACTTCAATATAAAATTAAAAAATTTTTAAATAAAATAGAAATTTTAACATAAAATGTTAAAAATAGAAAGATTTACTTGGAAGGAAGAAGGGGAAATCTCTAGGTATCAGAAAAAAAAAGAGGGAATTCAAAACTAAGATGATAAGCTCATGAGGAGCTGTCATCATGGCCCAGAAGAGAATTAGACTTTGATACATGCCCCAGATGCCTAGGGAGATGGTAGGGTTTCAATGCCTAAAAACCTGTCCTTGGCCTGCTCCTGGCTGCTGAGATCCTAGCCTGAAGCCAGAGCTATGGATGCCTTTCCTTTTAGTAAAAGGTAAGCTTTAAAAATTCCCCACAGGCCCAGGGAAGCTCCAAGGAAGCTCAGGAGTACCCAGGGTCCTGGTGGAAAAAGTACTTCTCGTGACAAATTGAAATTCTATGTTTTTGTTATTGTTGTTCAGTCGTTAAGTCGTAGCCAACTCTTGCAACCCCGTGGACTGTGGCACGTCAGGCTCATACGTCCTCCACTGTCTCCCAGAGTGTGCTCTAACTCCTGTTCATTGAGTTGGTGTGCTGTCTAACCATCTCATTCTAGAAATCCAAATTTACCCTACCTGTTTCTTGGGGACCCCCAAGCTGAAAAATCGATATAGGAACTTACTGTAGACTAATGAAACCCATTGGGCTTCCTTTAGAGAAAAAAATAAAAATAAGCATATTTCTACAATCCACAGCATACAGAATCCATTCACACACATACACACACACCACATATCACAAGATGAAACAATAAAAATTAGGAAAATGTATATCGTGGGAACTTATTAAGGCAATATGAAAATTAGGATACTATAAAATAAGTATGCTTAAAATAAAGGGAAATCATAATAATGGAACTGGATACTTTAAAATGCAGGCTCATTTGAAAGATATCATGTAATTCTTTAAAAAGAAAAATTACAGTTATTGAAAACTTGTGCTTTGTAAATATTCACGATGAAAGATAGGGCTTATTATTTTAAAACATAATTATTAGTGACTGAATGGGGAAAGTAAAGCAATGATGCATGGTATAGCATAATAGGTCATACGAACATGCTATAAATGCATTGACTTGTCATAATTTTACATTCATCTAATTTTAAGGATAATTTTTTAAAAAGAAAGAACAAGTTCTCCATATCCACAATAACCTAATCCACATAGATAATAACCCCAAGGCACAAAATAGAAATCGAATCCGAAGTCTTCAGAAATCTTTGGACCTGAAGTCTTTGAACTCGTTAGACTTTGACTTTTTGTTCCAGTTTTAACAAATAAATTTGCCTGTGGGAATGAAGGGACTGTACCTTGTAAATACAGAGTAACTCTGAAGGCCAAGGGAAGTGCTGTAAAAGTTGAACTGTAAGCCTTAGAGACATCTTGCATCCCATCACAATAAGGAAGGCAGTCTTGTTTTGCCTCTGGGATTTGGCATGGCTGTAGCCTGAGGAGCTAGACCCTGCTTTTCTTCAGCAATAAAGTTGTCCAGTGTGCTTAGACTGCGAAGAAGCAGCCTCACTGAGGGTAGTGCTAATGAAGCTGCTGCTTATTTCCATGCTTAGGGACAGTGGGGACAGGAAGAAACCCAAGGAATTTTTTTCTATATACTAGGCAGTCCAAAGACTTCTGAAATGTCCGTTTTTGTTGATGTTGGTGCTGGTAGGAACTTCACACTCCTGATTCACTGTTGAAAGGTTTGGAGCTTTTCTGCATGATTGTCAAGTGTTTTCCTGCTTTTCAAAAATAAGACTCTCCCTGGAATGCTCATGTTTTTGTTTCGCCAACGTTTGTAATGCTGAGTTCTAAACTGAGCAGAATATGACTTTGCTAAGTATCAGAGAATATTTACTAAGATATCAGTTCCTGTCTGAGCTTTCTAGTCCATCTCCTTCACTTAGGAATGGGTTTTGTTGTTGCTGTTAATATTACCTATCAGTGAGAATAATGCCAAGTGATTTATTAAAATAAGATACTAGACTAAGTCACTTCAGTTGTGTCCGACTCTTTGTGACCCTATGGGCTGTAGCCCTCCAGGCTCCTCTATCCATGGGATTCTCCAGACAAGAATACTGGACTGGGTTGCCATGACCTTCTCCAGGGGATCTTCCCCATCCAAGGATTGAACTGTCTCTTAGCTCTCCTGCATTGGTAAGTGGGTTCTTTACTACTAATGCCACTTGGGAAGCCCCAAAATAAGATGAGAAAGCTCTAAATTATCATAGGAAAGATAACTTTCCTAGAGATTAGGAAAGACTCTCCTAGGGGAGAGACCCTAAAACTTCGATTTGTTAGAAGGCTTTAAAACAAATTAGCTTAAAATCTTAAACTGATATAACCAGCTAAAGGGAAAGAAATGAAATTTAGAGTTTGGTTATGTCCCAGGTTGAAAAAAAAGTCCTGTTTACATAAGAACAACTGAAAGTAAGGCATACATGATCCATTTTGAAAATAGTTGAATTCATGTTTAAACCACAACTTGTTTGCAGAATTAAAAACTTCAGACTTAAGTGGGATCTTGG
Source organism: Cephalophus harveyi (assembly GCA_006410635.1). Lineage (NCBI taxonomy): Eukaryota > Metazoa > Chordata > Mammalia > Artiodactyla > Bovidae > Cephalophus > Cephalophus harveyi. The sequence continues at coordinate 272,619 of SJYT01047504.1, forward strand.
AACAAAATTCAGTTTGACAGTGCAGGATGAGCAGGGAGGGAAGAACGAATGCCTGGATAGAAACATTTAACTGTAAGTAATTTTTTCTGAGCCTCTTTTGATAGAAACTGAAACATATCACGGTGGTGTAAACATGATGCCAAATCAGAATACAGCCCCATCAACAGATCCACACCTTAATTTCATTCCGTATGTAGGAATGGTCTTTGGAATGGCAGCCCCATTGTAAGCAGGGCTAGGGAATGGCAGACAGGGAACAGAGAGCCATTTCCCCTTCCCAGCTGACACTCTCCGGGGCTTCCTTCTGTCCTCCCACTTGCTCTTCTTGGCTTCACTCTTGCTAAGAGCTTCATCCTCTTCTTGCTTCTCTCTGTTTCTAACTTAACCTCCTTGAGGCTCAGTTTCTTCATTTGTAAAAGCCCCAGTGCCTGGACAATGGTAGGAATTTAGGAACCGTTGCCTCCCTGTTTGCTATCCACGTAAGTGGTGATATTATAATAGCAAAATGGAGGAAAATAAGACGGGAAGCTGATTCTCCAATAGATTTCTCCTGTAATATTCCTGAGGTCCCTCGTGGAAGAAGCCTAGTCTCTACTTGACCCTTTCACTCTTCCTTCTTGCTCTCCAGCGGCCCTGATATTCAGGAGAGTCACTGGAATGGAGTGTTCCTCTGAAATGTAGATGCCTGTTTTCCCCTAGATCTCTGTATTCTCTAATCCCACTTTGTATCCTCACTGCCGCTGCCCTCCTTGTCTTTCTATAGAATGCTAAAATTGTGGTTGGACTTGGCAGGGAAGCTTTCACTTTTTCTTAGTATTCTTGGAAGCACCAACTCCTAGGCAAACTTCAAAAAAGATTTTAAATTTTTCAGAGGAAAAGTAAGGCTTAAAATTTTTGGCAAGAGGGCGAGTGTAGGGAGTCAAGCTTGAGGAGTGTCCACAGATGGTAATGGCAGAAAGTTGAAGCAGGTAGATCACCCTGAGGTGCTCAGAGCAGAGGGTCTGGAAGGTGAACCACACTGAGAAGGCTCTGAGGAGCAGACACACTTCCCTGGAGCCCTTGGGCCTTTTTTTTTTTTTTTTTTTTCAGGACTTTGATTCTTTGAATGTTCTGAGATTGCTCTCTGGAATCCTTACTGCTGCTGCTGGGTTGTTGGGGTGAAAAGTGAAAAAAGTCAGTGGTCCCACTAAAGTACTCTGAATTGATGTTCTCCCAGATTACATTGTTATATGGTACCCCTTGGAAAACCACTTCAGTATTCATGCTTGAGAGCCCCATGAACAGTATGATAAGGCAAAAAGATATGACACTGAAAGATGAACTCCCCAGGTTGGTAGGTGCCCAATATGCTACTGGAGAAGAGTGGAGAAATAACTCCAGAAAGAATGAAGAGATGGAGCCAAAGCAAAAACAATACCCAGTTGTGGATATGACTGATGATGGAAGTAAAGTCTGATACTGTAAAGAATATTGCATAAGAACCTGGAATGTTAGGTCCATGAATGAAGGGAAATTGGAAGTGGTCAAAAAGAAGATGGCAAGAGTGAACATTGACATTTTAGGAATCAGTGAACTAAAATGGACAGGAATGGACAAATTTAATTCAGATGACCACTATATCTACTACTGTGGGCAAGAATCCCTTAGATGAAATGGAGTAGCCCTCATAGTCAACAAAAGAGCCTGAAATGCAGTACTTGGGTGCAATCTCAAAAATGACAGAATGATCTCTGTTCATTTTCAATGAAAACCATTCAGTATCCCAGTAATCCAAGCCTATGCCCCAACCAGTAATGCTGAAGAAGCTGAAGTTGAACGGTTCTTTGAAGACCTGCAAGACCTTCTAGAACTAACACCAAAAAGAGATGTCCTTTTCATCATAGGGGTCTGGAATGCAAAGGTAGGAAGTCAAGAGATAACTGGAGTAACAGGCAAGTTTGGCCTTGGAGTACAAAATGAGGCAGGGCAAAGACTAACAGTTTTGCTAAGAGAATGCACTGTTCATAGCAAACACCCTCTTCCAACAACACAAGAGAAGACTTTACACCTGTACATCACCAATAACGAAATCAGATTGATTGTATTCTCTGCAACCAAAGATGGAGAAGCTCTATACAGTCAACAAAAACAAGACCAGGAACTGACTGTGGCTCAGATCATGAACACCTTATTGCCAAATTCAGACTTAAATTGAAGAAAAGTAGGAAAAACCACTAGATCATTCAGGTATGACCTAAATCAAATCCCTAATGATTATGCAGTGGAAGTGAGAAATAGATTCAAGGGATTAGATCTGATAGACAGAGTGCCTAAAGAAATATGGATGGAGGTTTGTAACATTGTACGGGAGGCGGTAATCAAGACCATCCCCAAGAAAAATAAATGCAAAAAGACAAAATGGTTGTCCGAGGAGGCCTTACAAACAGCTGAAAAAAAGAAGAGAAGCTAAAGGCAAAGGAGAAAAGGAAATATATACTCATCTGAATGCAGAGTTCCAAAGAATAGCAAGGAGAGATAAGAAAGCCTTCCTCAGCAATCAATGCAAAGAAATAGAGGAAAACAACAGAATGGGAAACACTAGAGATCTCTTCAAGAAAATTAGAGATACCAAGGGAACATTTCATGCAAAGATGGGCTTGATAAAGGACAGAAATGGTATGGACCCTACAGAAACAAAAGATATTAAGAAGAGGTGCAAGAATACACAGAAGAACTATACAGAAAAGATCTTCATGACCCAGATAGCCATGATGGTGTGATCACTCACCTAGAGCCAGACATCCTGCTTATTTAACTTATATGCAGAGTACATCATGAGAAACGCTGAGCTAGATGAAGCACAAGCTGGAATCAAGATTGCCAGGGGAAATATCAATAACCTCGGATACACAGATGACACCACTCTTATGGCAGAAAATGAAGAGTAACTAAAGAGCCTCTTGATGAAGGTGAAAGAAGAGAGTGAGAAAGTTGGCTTAAAACTCAACATTCAAAAATTAAAGATCATGGCATCTGGTCCCATCACTTCATGGGAAATAGATGGGGAAACAATGGAAACAGGACAGACTTTATTTTGGGGGTGGGGCTCCAAAATCCGGAGAAGGCAATAGCAAGCCACTCCAGTACTCTTGCCTGGAAAATCCCATGGATGGAGGAGCCTGGTAGGCTGCAGTCCATGGGGTCGCTAGGAGTCGGTCGTGACTGAGCGACTTCACTTTCACTTTTCGCTTTCACACAATGGAGAAGGAAATGGCAACCCACTCCAGTGTTCTTGCCTGGAGAATCCCAGGGACAGGGGAGCCTGTTGGGCTGCCGTCTATGGGGTCGCACAGAGTTGGACACGACTGAAGCGACTTAGCAGCAGCAGCAGCAGCAGCTCCAAAATCACTGCAGATGGTGATTGCAGTCATGAAATTAAAAGACGCTTTTACCCGTTGGAAGAAAAGCTATGACCAATCTAGATAGTATATTAAAAAGTAGAGACATTACTTTGCCAACAAAGGTCCACTAGAAAAGCTGTGGTTTTTCTGGCAGTCATGTATGGATGTGGAGAAGGCAATAGCAACCCACTCCAGTACTCTTGCCTGGAAAATCCCATGGACGGAGGAGCCTGGTAGGCTGCAGTCCATGGGGTCGCTAGGAGTCGGACACGACTGATCAACTTTACTTTCACTTTACACTTTCATGCATTGGAGAAGGAAATGGCAGCCCACTCCAGTGTTCTTGCCTGGAGAATCCCAGGACAGGGAAGCCTGGTGGGCTGCCGTCTCTGGGGTCGCTCAGAGTTGGGCACGACTGAAGCGACTTAGCAGCAGCAGCAACAGCATGTATGGATATGAGAGTTGGATTATAAAGAAAGCTGAGTGCTGATGAATTGATATTTTTGAACTGTGGTGTTAGAGAAGACTCTTAAGAGTCCCTTAGACTGCAGGAAGATCCAACCAGTCAATCTTAAAGGAAATCATTCCTGAATATTCACTGGAATTACTGATGCTGAAGCTAAAATTCCAATACTTTGGCTACCTGATGTGATGAACTGACTCATTTGAAAAGACCCCGATGATGGGAAAGATTGAAGGCAGGAGGAGAAGGGGATGACAGAGAATAAGATGGTTGGATGGCATCACCAGCAACTCAATGGACATGAGTTTGAGTAGAATCCGTGAGTTGGCAATGGACAGGGAAGCCTGGTGTACTGCAGTCCATGAGTCACAAAGAGTCAGACACTACTGAGCAACTGAACTGAACTGAGTATGGCATGTAATGCCTCTGGTTCCTTGTCAGCTACCACTTAGAGCCTATTTCTCTGGGAGAATGTTTCCTGAGAGCTCCAAACAACCAGGTTGAAGCCAAACACATGGAATCAAACATTGGGAATAAAAGCTGTTCAAAAGTTAAGTCATACTGATAATGCAGTCAATTATCCAGATTTTTCTAGATGACCAGATGGTGTCATGCTAACAAATAACATCTAATGGGATAAAAGTTTCCAGATGTTTGCAAGTCAATATCCAGTAGCTAGCACAGTGCCATCCCAGGTCATGACTTGACTAAATCAGCCTACTGTAATATCTAAAATCATAAAAAATAAGTTATCTCTTATTTAAAGGAGATAAACTTTATTTGATTGTAGATATGGTTGTTTTGAGAAATATAGCTGGCTTAGGCTTCCTTGATAGTTTATACCAGCAATAAATCTTTCCTGATGTTCTCAGTCTTAGTATTTTCAATTTAATTGGTTGCACTTAAATTGTCTGATCTTGAAAAACAATAGGAAAGTGCATTAAGATGAGTGCAATCAAATACAAATGGCTCAAAGTTACATTAAAAAGGGGGAGCAATCCATATATCACTCCATTTAATGTACTATGCTCAATGTCAAAGGCTGAATAGAAAGAGTAATTATAGTCATTTAAAAAAATGTGTTTCCAGAGAATATGTAATGGCTTGAGAATATGCTGCCATCATACTGAGTGGAAAAAAGCAGATCACAATACTGTACCTTGGAGTGATCCCAATTTTATAAAATAACTGACTATATGTACAAACATTTGCACAATATATGTGCATATATACATACAAACAAAGAAAAATTAAAAGACTTGAATTCAATAAAGACAAAGATTAGCAGTGGTAATCAGGTGGTGGGATTAGGTAGAATTTAATTTTCTTCTCTGTGTTTTTTTTCCTGTATATTCTATAATAGACAACTTTTATTTTTATAGAAATGTTTTTAAAGAAAAAACACTGTAGGACAAATGAAAATGAAAATGAATGTAATCTGACCCTAAGATGAAAATCCCATTGCAAAGGAAAAAAATACTTTCATGGAAGGAAAAAGGCTACTGAACAGGCAGGGGATAAAAGAATTAAAAAGATGGTCACAGAGTTGGAAACATACACAACTTCCCCTGCATCCAACCTCTCCAGAGCTGATTTCCCCTGATTTCCAGAAGGCAAGTTTCTGAACTACTCGAAAGAAAGATGGCGCTTGCTCCTGAGAGGTGGCCCATCTGGCATTACGTTTGTGAGCAGTATTTGTTCCAGGGTTGCTGACTGTACAGGCTGCCTTATGGACCACATTTTGGGCAGCTCTCCTGAGCTGGTTTTGTGAGGTGCTGCCCTAGGCTTTGCTGGTTTCCTCGGTGCACCAACAGGCACGTTGGAAGACCCGATCTGATTCTGCCAGGATCCACGGCTGTCACGCCTCCTCTCAGCCTGAACTGGCCTCCAGACTCGACACTTGTTCCACATTAACCTGCAGGCAGGTCTCCCTTTTTTTCGCAGATATTCTGCTTTTCAGCTTATTTAGATCCTCAGCTTTCAGCCTGAGATCCGTATGCTAGCCACACGGAGACATTGCTCTGAAGTTGCCCCAAATGCTGATCCCCAAAATGAAATGTGCACCTCTCCTGTCTGGGCCTGCCAGTCACACCCAGTGAAGTCGTACTTTTATGTCAAGTCTGGCTTTTCAAGCAAGAGCAAGAAATTGAGACAAGGACAGTTTTAAGGTTGGATTTAGACGACTGTGCTATGCTTTTCTGGCTTGTTTCTGAGCCAGTCTTAAAGAAAAAAAAAAAAATTAGTGTTTACAAAGCAGCTGATAAAGTGACTACAATTATTTTGGTGAAATAATTTCTTTGAACATAATCTCTAGCATAGATTCTGTGCTCTAGGCATGAAAGTAAATCTTTGTTCCAAACACAATTTTTCAAAAGAGATAATGCATGTAGGTGCTTAGCCTGTATAGTAAGCACTCGATAATTATTAACTCCTTGTGGTTAGCTGAAACACTAGGGCTGTAAGTTGGCAGCACTGGGCTGTGGTTCCTCTGTTAGAGAACAATTTTAATTATGGCAGTGGTGCTTTTGATCCTAGACTAGAAATATGTCTCAGCTCTAAGGTTTTTTTATGCTATTCACATTTTAAGCTCCTTACAGAAAGCATTTTCTCTTGGGTTGCTGTCAATTTCTTCTTGCTTTATGTCTGTTAATATTTGCTTATATATTTGGTTACTCCTATGTTGGATGTATATATATTCATATTCTTCTCTGATTAATCCCTTAATCATTATTAATGTCTTCTTTGTCTCTTACAATTCTTTACTTTAAAATCTATTTTGTCTGATATAAGTACTGCCCTGGCTTTCTTTTGATTTCCATTTGCATGGGATAACTTTTCCCATCCCTTCACTTTCAGTTTCTGTGTGTCTTTAGATCTAAAGTGAATCTCTTGTAGGCAGCATATATACAGATCTTGTTTTTGTATCCATTCAGCCACTTGGTGTCTTTTGGTTGGATTATTTAGCCAATTTACAGTAAATTGTTAATTAAAGTATTAGTAACTATTGATATGTATGTTCTTATTGCCATTTTGTTAATGTTTTGGGATTGTTTTTATAAATAACATTTTCTCTCCTGAGTATCATTTACAAAGTTTTTATGAGTGGGAGAGAAAGTATGATGGAGACTGTTTTTTAGAACTGGAATTCTTTTTTTGGTTTGTTGAAGTATAGTTGATTTAATTTTTGTGCCAGTTTCTGCTATATAGCAAATTGACTCAGTTATACACATATATACTCTTTCTTTTTGGAGTATAATTGCTTTACAATGTTGTGTTAGTTTCTTCTGTACAACAAAGCGATCAGCTGTATGTATACATACATCCCCTCCCTCTTAGCGTCCCTCCCACTGGCCCCAATTCTGCTCCTCTAGGTTGTCCCAAAGCACCGGGTTGAGCTTTCTGTGCTATTAGTAGCTTTCCACTAGCTATCTGTTTTACACATGTCAGGGTACATATGTCAGTACTTCACACAAATGAAGGAAGATACTGAAGTCTTCTTAATTCTGAGCCCCAATTTTTTCTTTATGAAACAAGTCTTTGTTAGACCAGAAAATTATCTTTAAAGGATTTTTGGGGGTCAAAAACCTTGCTTCTTCATCTCATTTCCCCTGTTCTTTATAAGTCCATGCATTATGGCACTAATTATATTTCATTGTTCTATATTTAGAAGGGACATTTTCTTCTATCTCCTACCACTAGACATGAAGGAAGGCAAAGCCAGATACTAACCCAGGACATGGTTTCTGGAGGGTGTATATATGTGTTTGTTTTGGTATACAAATGAAAGAAAACTGTAAATATAACTTTATTACACTGTTTTCTTTAATCATTTATTTTACACAGGCATCTGAATCTTCTTAAATATCTTAGTCACTAGGATTATTATACCATCTTTTAATAACCTGGTGGGTTGTTTATATAAGTTGGCTTGATCAGCACACATGTGCTTCCCTAAAACACAATTTCCCAGCTACTGAGGACCAGCTGTATAGGGCTATGGAGTTAGTGTCAGAGTTCAGCTATCAGGTTCTGCTATCTGAAACCTCATGCTTTTATGAAAATAAATGCATTTTGGTACAGGATTTGATAATATTTTGACTGGTGGCATATTTAAAACCTGGGCTTCCCTGGTGGCTCAGTGGTAAAGAGTCCACCTGTCAATTGATCCCTGGCTTGGGAAGATCCCCTAGAGAAGGAAATGGTAACCCACTCCACTATTCTTGCCTGGGAAATCCCATGGACAGAGGAGCCTGGTTGGATACAAAAGAGTTGGATACAACTTAGTGGCTGAACAAAAACAAAAAGAATATTTAAAACTTAAGTTCCCAAGGCAAAGCAGCAACAAACAAAAACTGAAATAAAAAGAAATAAAAGAAATACTTCTCTACACTACTTGTAAGTCCCTAGTAGGGTTGCAGACAGGCAAGGAATGATCCTTTGAACTCTGTATTTCTATGGATAGCACCCCAGTTGACTTTTGAGTAGGAGGCTCCCAGAGCAAGGCCACATAACATAGATACTCAGGGACAGAAAGCTTCCTTCAAGGGTGAAATTGAAGCAGTTAGCAATTGTGAAATCTCTTTCCTGGCAAGCTCTAATCTGGGGCTGCTGCTGCTGCTGCTAAGTTGCGTCAGTCGTGTCCGACTCTGTGCGACCCCGTAGACGGCAGGCCACCAGTCTCCCCCGTCCCTGGGATTCTCCAGGCAACAACACTGGAGTGGGTTGCCATTTCCTTCTCCAGTGCATGAAAGTGAAAAGTGAAAGTGAAGTCACTCAGTCCTGTCCAACCCTCAGCGACCCCATGGACTGCAACCTACCAGGCTCCTCCGTCCATGGGATTTTCCAGGCAAGATATAGAAGGTCTTAACGGTTCATAGCAGAGTCCCTAGTCATATTATTTTTAAAACACAGAGCAGTTAACAAAATTTAGCGTAGGTAAAGTGCACAACTGTGTGATTTTGCCTAATTCAAATGTTAACCTCTAATCTGGGTCTTGAGGGCAAAGCAGAAACATGATGAATGTTGATAATCTGTCTTCCCAAGAGTCTCTTTCTTTAAACTCAATAGGAATCAGCTAGCTTTGCCTATCTGCTCTCAGAAAGGAAAGATGGAGTTGTTAATTTGCTAAATACTTTTGGATAAATTCCCAACTTTGTTTTGGGCAACTGGACCAATTATGAATTACTTGGAGAGCACTACACAGAACAAACTGGTAGAATAAAACATCAGAGTGTTCCATTCTGATTTAGGGATTTTGGAATAGGCCCAGGAGTTAGGAGGCCTGGGTTCAATTTCCTGCAGTGTAGGGGTGGATGGGACTTAACAGGAAGTGTTTGAATTAGACCCAGCTTTGTAGAATACCTGTCACATTCTAGTTGGGTGAACTTGAACTTACTTAGCTTTTGAAGTGGCAGATTTTTCATCTATAGAAGGTGCTTGGGAAGTATCAGTGATTGAATCCTTACTTCACTAGGTGGTTAAGAGAATTAAAGGAATGAATTCATGAGTGGCATTTTGGACAGGGCATGGCTCAAATGTAGCATATGGTCAATAAGTGGTAATTATTTTTCCTATTACTAGCTGACAGCTTTGCACAAGTCATTTTATCTGTATTAATCTCTCTTTCCTCTACCTGAAACAAATGCATGGAGTTTTGGGGATGAGAATTAATGGAAAGAATTTTATGAAAGTGCCTGGCTCATAGTAGGTCCTTAATAGAATGAAGAAAAAAGACAAATGGAATTTGCCCCTGGGTATCTGGGGTGCTCAGATCTTCTAAACGTGGAGTTTTGGATCGTTCACTCTTTGTTCAATCCTTCAGTTATCACTACTCGAAAGTGGAGATGGAATGCAAAGATTCGACCAAGAAAAGGAAGATCCACCACATTTGGGAACAGTAAGTGAAGCCACTCAGAGCGAGTGGATTAGGAAGGTGGCCTTAAAGGCTCTAGTTTAGTTATTTAGCAGGGCCTAGCAGAAGTAGCTTTCAATCTAAACATGTCAAATAGGTAGGAGAAAAGAAAATATCATTGTTCTTTTGGTAGTTTCTACAGTTAAAGGAGAAAAGGAAAGATATAAGCACCTGAATGCAGAGTTCCAAAGAATAGCAAGAAGAGATAAGAAAGCCTTCTTCAGTGATCAATGCAAAGAAATAGAGGAAAACAACAGAATGGGAAAGACTAGAGATCTCTTCAAGAAAATTAGAGATACCAAGGGAACATTTCATGCAAGGATGGGCTCGATAAAGGACAGAAATGGT
>SJYT01047504.1:283037-362152 GCA_006410635.1 Cephalophus harveyi
CCTGGCGTGCTGCGATTCATGGGGTCGCAAAGAGTCGGACACGACTGAGCGACTGAACTGAACTGAACTGAACTGACAGTTTCATTAGGAGCACAAGTTGAGCATGTAGCAGGCAACAAATGAATGCTTGTTGATGACACACACCATTGGTCGTACACCCAGTGGTTATTCTTTTTTTCCCCTTGGTGATAGAAACCTGGTCTTGATCAGGCAACAAAAGGCCCAGCCCCAGAAAAGTGACTCATGGTTAGTCTAAATCAATCATGGCAATTGTATTCTTTCCCAGTGATTGGTCTAGAAGTGGTCATGTGACACAGTTCTGGCCAATAAGACATAAAGAAGACATCTATTGACTATTTCTGGGAGATGTTTTTCTTCTGAAAAGATAAATATTAATCAGGAGATGAATATATTTTTTTTAATTTTGCCCTCATCCTATTGAGGCAGCCGTAGAGGCATACTTTGAGGGGAAATTTTGCCAATACAATGAGAACGGCAACGCAGACAGATGGGAGGAGCCAGACTGCTTCGTGGTATCTTTGAGTTGAAAACCAGCCCCAAGGCCAACACACTTCTTCAGTAAATATTAATAGCATGTGTTCTTATGGTGCTGTTGTTGTTCAGTCACCCAGTTGTGTCTGACTCTTTGCCACTCCATGGACTATATATAGCATGTCAGGCCTCCCTGTCCCTCACCATCTCCTGGAATTTGCCCAAATTCATGTTCATTGCACCAGTGATGCCATCCAGCCATCTCCTCCTCTGATGTCCTCTTCTCATTCTGCCCTTGATCTTTCCCAGCATCAGTGACTTGTCCAATGAGTCGTCTGTTAGCATCAGATGACCAAAATACTGGAGCTTTAGCTTCAGCATCAGTCCTTCCAGTGAATATTCAGGGTTGATCTCCCTTAAGGTTGACTAGTTTGATCTTGCTGTCCAAGGGACTTTCAGGAGTTTTCTCCAGCACCACAGTTTGAAGGCATCAGTTCTTTGGTGTTCTGCCTTTTTTTACGGTCCAGCTTTCACAGTTGTTCATGACCATTGGGAAGAGCATAGCCTTGACTATATGGACCTTTGCCAGCAGAGTAATGTCTTTGCTTTTCAATACACTGTCTAGGTTTGTCATTGCTTTCCTGCCAAGAAGCAATCGTCTTCTTTTTTCATGGCTGTAGTCATCATCCACAGTGATTTTGAAGCCCCAGAAGAGGAAATCTGTCGCTACTTCCACCTTTTCCCCTTCTATTTGCCATCCAGTAATGGAGCCAAATGCCATGATCTTAGTTTTTTTAATATTTAGTCTTAAGCTGGCTCTTTAACTCTCCTCCTTCACCCTCATCAAGAGGCTCTTTAGTTCCTCTTCACTTTCTGCTATTAGAGTGGTGTTATCTGCTTAGTTGGTAAAGAATCTCATGGTTTAAGCCACTGTTAACTAAGTTGTCTCTTAATTAGGATTAACCCTGGTAATAATAATAGTGAGAACACTTAGGGTCCTTACTATGTGCTAGGAACTTACTAAGTGCTTTGTATGTATTCCTTTAATCCTCACAATAACTAAAAGATAGTTATTATTATTATCATCCCTATTTTATATCTGAGGAAAGAGAGGCACAAAAATATTAACTTGCCCAGTGCTACAAATAGAGTAAATTGCAGAGTCAGCATTTACATCTAGTTATTTGGTTCTACTACTATATTAAGCTATGTCAATATAGTTCAAATATATATATAAAACATATAAAGTTGTCAGATTGAATTGCCTTTTGTTGGCCAGAGAGCAACAAGAAAACACATGAATCATAATTTATTAATATAATATTAGGAATGTAATAGCCAAGAGCCTATAAATGGCTATTACATACATCTACTAAATAAACATAGTTTTTCCTATATCTTCAAAAATATGTACAAATGTAACCAATGTACAATGTACCAGGAAGCATGTAGTGAAAATGTTATTTTATCGGGGAATATTTTACTAATGAACAAATAATTTGAAATGGTCCAAAAATCATAAAATCATAAAAATTAAAAGACTGGATTTCACTCACTAACTATGCAGTCAGAGTCCTGAGATGAAAAATTGAAGAATCTCTCATTGCTTCAGCAAATGATACTCCTAAGTGAAATAATGCAAGCTTGGAAAGAGCTATTTGTACATCTTTGTACTGAAAATGTACTTCAAATTCATTTACTTACAAGGTGATTTTTCATGAATAAAGCTAATAATAAGGTATCCTAATAATAAATCTTGGGTTTCCCTGGTGGTTCAGTGGTGAAGAATCTGCCTATAATGCAGGAGATAAAGAGGATGTGGATTCGATCCCTGGTTCAGGAATATGCCCTGTAGGAGGGCATGGCAACCCACTCCAGTATTCCTGCCTGCAAAATCCCATGGACAGAGGAGCCTGGAAGGATACAATCCACTAGGTCACAAAGAGTCATTCATGACCGAAGCAACTGAGCATGCACACACACACAATAATAAATCTAACATGAAAATGAGAATTTTTCTCCTCTGCCTCCTCTTTTTCACTCAAAGTAATGATAAGAAAAAACTCTTATAGAGACTTCCTGGTGGTCCAGTGGTTAAAACTTCACTTTCCAACTCAGGGGGTGCAAGTTCAATCCCTGGTCAGGGAGTTAAGATCCCACAAGCCTTGTAGCCAAAAAACAAAAAAGAGAAACAATATTGGACCGAATTCAATAAAGACTTTAAAAACGTTCCACATAAAAAAAATCTGAAAAAACTCTTATAGGAATTAGGAAGGAAAGAATTGCCATTTGCTATCTTTGTATACATGTTGAAATGGGATTCTAAAGAGAAGAGAACAAATTAATTGGAATATTAGTTCCAATGTTTGTAGTGACAAGTAATAGAAAATTCAAATCAAAATGACTTAAACCATGAAGAAAATTAATTATCTCACTTTTCAAGAAGACATGATGTAGGGACAGATATAGACCTTATATTATAGAATTGTATTGAAAGAAAAAAGAATGAGTTCCTGTAAAATCCTTGGAGGAGGGCACATAGCTATCATTCAGTAAATATTAGTTACCATTATCTCACTGGCTAGATTTAGACAAGAACATGTCTGTACCAATCACTGAAAAAGGGAATGGCATTTTCATGATTATCTTAAATTCATCTTTTTTTTTTTCTTGAGCTGGTGAGCTAGGGATGGGGGTCACCTTGTTGACAGAACCCTGAATAATCAGGGTTCTGTCAACAAAGAAGTAGGAAAATGGCTGCTGGTTGAAAACAAATAGTGCTGGTACAACTGTGTTTAACGCTACTGGGAGGAAGATCTTTTAAAGTGCTGTATTATATTTAGGTGTACTGACTGTCTGAGGGGTCCAGGAAACCAATAAGACCAGTGTGAAATTAGAAGAGGCCCTATTGACTTAGGTACTGTGCATGCGTGTGTGGTGGTCAGTTGCTCAGTTACATCTGACCCCTGGCGATCCCCATGGACTGTAATCCACCAGACCCCTCCATCCATGGAATTTTCCAGGCAAGAATACTAGAGTGGGTTGCCATGTCCTACTCCACACTTAAATACTGACCCACCCCTAAAATATGGGAGTTCACATTGTGAAAATTCACATGAGAGTTCAATTTGTGAAAATTCATGTTCACAAATTAGATTGCTTTGTTAATTTGGTTTGGAATGACCAGGGTAAATCTAGATTTGGAAGTGGGCAGAAAATGCACCACTCAGAACCTATATATTTGTCGTATCAAGGGACTGCTACTAAACTGACTTAACAAGTTGGAGATCTCAGCCTCTTTTCCCCCAACATGACAGTCTCTAACCACAGGTGGCATTTGGCTAAACTTAGTCTCTTGCATTATTTCAGTCCTTTGTGCTGATCCCAAAGGCTATTCTTACTATCCCATTATTCAATACTCACCTTTATAGTTGCTTAGTTTAGAAGCAAAAAGAGGGAAGAGCCTTCTACTCAGAGACTTTTGTTACAAGGGAAGGGAAATCTACTTAAGCTGGTTCAAGTAAGCTCATTGAGGGATATTACTTTAAAATACAAATAACCAGGACATGGAAACAACCTAGATGTCCATCAGCAGATGAATGGATAAGAAAGCTGTGGTACATATACACAATGGAGTATTACTCAGCCATTAAAAAGAATTCATTTGAATCAGTTCTAATGAGATGAATGAAACTGGAACCTATTATACAGAGTGAAGCAAGCCAGAAAGAAAAACACCAATACAGTATGCTGACACATATATATGGAATTTAGAAAGATGGCAATGATGACCCTGTATGCAAGACAGCAAAAGAGACACAGATGTATAGAACGGACTTTTGGACTCTGTGGGAGAGGGAGAGAGTGGGATGATTTGGGAGAATGGCATTGAAACATATATACTATCATGTAAGAAAGAAGCAACAGCCTATGTTCGATACAGGATACAAGATGCTTGGGGCTGGTGCACGGGGATGATCCAGAGAGAGGATATGGGGTGGGAGGTGGGATATGAGGGGGATTCAGGATTGGGAGCTCATATACACCCGTGGTGGATTCATGTCGATGTATGGCAAAACCAATGCGGTATTGTAAAGTAAAATAAAGTAAAAATAAAATTAAAAATAAAAATACAAATAAGCTTCATGAAGTCCAAATGTCACCAGACTCCAGAAAAACTTTGGGAAAGTGAAACTCAGGCTACTCTCTATCCTTTGGGACTCTGTGGTAACTTACACTAATTTTTTGTATAGGCCCAAAATGGCACCTAATGTTAATTCTATACTATTTAGCATAGTCTTTCAGTTCAGTTTCTCTCTGCTGACTCAGTCTCTTGTCCTAATTTTAAATTCCTGAGACATAAATTTTATTAGTTTCGTTTACCAAACCAGGTGCTGATTATCATGGAGATGAATTTGTGACTCCATATGTAAAGATACTCTATTGTAAATGTATGGAAAGTGAATTATTCAGGATATGTGACAGATTATGATAAATAGATTAAGCATTGAATTGAGAGCTTAGAAACCCAAGTTCTAGTTCTGATTATGTTACTACCTGTTTGTATCGTCTTACTTCTGCAAAAGAGGAAATCGAAATAGATGTTCTCTGATGTTCTTCTTACCCTAATATTCTGTAAGCTGTCATCTCATAATCTGTGACATAATTCCTGAAGTTATCAATTTTTAACATTGACTATGTTGTACCTGGGCTTCCCTGGTGGCTCAGAAGGTAAAGAAACTGCCTGCACTGCAGGAGACCTGGGTTTGATCCCTGGGTTGGGAAGATCCCCTGGAGAAGGAAACAGCAACCCACTTCAGTATTATTGGCTAGAAAATCCATGGACAGAGGAGCCTAGTGGGCTACAGTCCATGGGGTCGCAAAGAGTTAGACACAACTGAGTGATTAACACACACACACACACACACACACACTGTACCTAGATTGATTCCTTGTACCTAGATTGATTCCAGTTCAAGAACTTTAAACTTATTAAAGATGTTTTACACAACCTGCTCTGAAGTGCTTACTTCTAGGAGTACTTTCTATTGAATTCATCTCTGAGACCTGAATTTTTATTTATAGCCCATCTGGAAGATGCTAGAGAAATTACATCAGAAGAAAATCCAGGACCTCTAATGATGAGGGTGCATTGAGTAAGATGCACAGTAGGAGTCTATTAGAGTGTTCATTGTTATTTTGTTAATGAACAAATAGTAGGTGTTCAATATTTATATCTTGCTAAATCTATAAGAACTTATGAACATAATCATTACTGGTATTGCCATATTTAATAAGATTCACTGTAATCAGTTCAACATTGTGCCTATTTGGATGCTATTTTGAACATAAAAATAGTCCTAGGAATTTTTTTTTCATATTAAAATAGGGTTAAAATTGAATGGCTTACTAGAATTCTCTGCTTCTACAATAACACAGGATTAAGAAAAATGTGGATATAATTATGAAAGGTTTAAAGCAGAAAAAAATTCATATGTTTAATTGTAAGTGGAGAATTTGAAGCTAGACAGGGTGCCTCATGAGGGGGCAATGTGCATGGAAACCACGTTTGTAACAGTCACGGGAGAAAGGTTAGGAGCTGCTTGAACTGTCTTCATGTGTTTGGTTATAGAGGAAGGAGAAAATGGCATTTCTTTCTCCAGTGGGGAGCCTGGGTGGGAAAGCAGTATAGGCTAGTGGAGACAAGTGTGGGCCCTGCAGTGAGACATCATCCTGGGCGTGTCCCTACATCTCTGTGCTTTGGCTCCCTGTCTTCATTAGGGTGTCCAGAAGTAGACCCAGTTTCAATGCAAATATTGGGAGGTGATCTTCAGAAAAGACTGGTAGGGTGATGAGGAAGTGAGCAGATGAAGGGAAGATGGCCAAGGAAAGTGGAGTTATCACGTGTGTTACTACTGTGGGACCAGAGCTTCGCCCCACTGGGGAACTCTGAGAGCCAATGTAGACCACCCACTGCAGAGCCAATCCACTTGAGGAGCGGTCCTCTTGACCATTGGTTGAAGGATGCTTCTAAGGCAGTGTTAATTCTCTGGCACTTCTGGCCAAATATAGTCCAGGAAACTCAGCTCTGGCCCAGAGATGCAGGTGTGGGCACAGGGGAGTCTGCCAGCTTGCACTAAAATGAGGAGTCTGGAGCAGATGGGCAAGCACAGGCAGCATCTGGTACAGTCTTCACCTAGAAGATGGAGGTGATGACTGTATCTACCAGAGAAGGTACTGATTATGGTACATGCCAAGATTATGGTACATGCCAAGCTCTTAGTATAGTACTTGGCATATACTAAGCATTCAAGGTTTCCCAGGTGGCGCTAGTGGTAAAGAACCTGCCTGCCAATGCAAGAGATGTAAGAGATGTTGGTTCGGTCCCTGGGTTGGGAAGAACCCCTGGAGAGGGAAATGACAACCCACTCCAGTGTTCTTACCTGGAAAATCCCATGGACAGAAGAGCCTGGTGGGCTATAGTTCAGTGGGTCGCAAAGAGTTGGACATGACTGAAGTGACTTAGCACGCACACAGTGTTACTTTATTTAATTTTTAAATATTATTAAAATCAGATCAATTTGTTTGATGAAAAGTGATGAAGAATCTACTTGCTAATGCAGGAGATGTGGGTTTGATCCCCGGGTGGGGAAGACCCCCTGGAGAAGGAAATGGCAACCCACTCCAGTATTTTTGCCTGGGAAATCCCATGGACAGAGAGGAGTTTGGTCGGCTCCAGTCTGCGGGGTCGTAAAGAGTCAGGCACCACTTAGTGAATGAGAAGGCAGGCAGGCAGAGATGCCAAGCAGCGAGCTGTCTGGTGATAACATTTTGCTAGGTCAAGGGAGGAGAGGGGCAGAAGCTGCCCGCTGTCAGTGATCTGGGAAAGCATCCTTGCCCTATGTGAGAGGCTCGGCCCAGGGTCTCTGCGGTGCTCTCCTACTCTGAGTTTCCATGGTTACTCAGATCTGAGTGACTGCAGCAAACACATCTTACGCCCTTGGCGTGCACCCTCAGCTCACACAATTTCCGCTGCAGCTGTGCTGGACAGGCCCCAGTGTTGCTCCTGGGGGCCCATCCTGAGCACCTGTTACAGCACCTCTCAGCTTCTTGGGGTTTCTTCAAGGCAGGGTAGATTGGATGTGGAGGGGAGTTAGTGCCCCTGAGGGAGGGGATTTTAAAGGAAGACCCAGTTTTTATCTTCTGTGGGATGGTGGGACCTGGGGAGAGGTGGTAGAACAAATGAAGTTAAAATATACTTGCTAAGTTAGAGCTCCGTTTGAAGTGCTCTGAGTGGAGCTGGGGTGGAGTGGGGATGTTTGAGTGAGGGGCACTGAATTGTGAAAGAATTCAAGCATCAGCCAAACAGGCAGAGAGAAGGTGGGGATGGGTTGCATTGGGAGAGGCCAGGAGGTGCACAGGTGAGGTGGAGAGAGGGTAGGGCCTGGAGTACAGGGGGCAATGGAAGAGAAATATAACCCAGGTCCTATGAAAAGGACCTGTCCTGCAGGCATGGGAAGCCTCTGAGACTTTTAATTAGGAAAGGGATTGGACCAGGTCTGTGCTTTGCTGAGTTTGCTCTGGCAGCAGTAGGAAGGTAGACCTGAGAGAGGAGATGTTAGACAGGCAGTTCCAGCAAAGGGGAAGACAGAAAGGAAAGCCTGACCCAGGGCCATGGAGCAAGTGGGGGCTGAAGTGATTTGCATCATCAGTCCTTTTAAAGGACAGAAATAAGGAGGCAGAGGAAGTGAACAGAGGGAAGCAGCAGAGGGCCAGAGGCCACAGGAAAGCATTTAAAAAGAACTGCCTTGTCAGTGGCTTCCTCAGATGGTTTGCAGATGAAACAAGCCTTTCCTCCCAACTACCTCCCTTGACATGGGCCCTGGAAGGACAGCTCTGCATCTTCCTTCTAAATCCGTTACTAACTTACACCCGGATTCATTTCTAGAAGCTTTTAGTTCAAGTGAACAAACATCAGCATCTTCTTCAAAGGTCTTTGGATTGAGTATCAGATTCTTGGTTGTTTCTTGGCGTGTGGAGCCCTTTCCTACATGGTACGGAAAGATGCCTTGGAACAACATGTGTTGGAATGTGAGGGAAATAATGTGGACTGATGCCGCCAGCCATTTGCAAGCATGATGAATGGGTTGAGGAAAGACTCTTTCCAAGTTCATCCTTCTCCTTGGAGATTGGGTAAAATATGAGGTGCAGTATAAATAGAATCCTTTAGGGAAAAGGGCTTCCCTGGTGGCTTAGAGGGTAAAGCATCTGCCTGCAATGCAGGAGACCCGGGTTCAGTCTCTGAGTTGGGAAGATCCTCTGGAGAAGGAAACGGCAACCCACTCCAGTACTCTTGCCTGGAAAATCCCATAGACAGAGGAGCCTAGGAGGCTGCAGTCCATGGGGTTGCAAAGAGTCAGACACGACTGAGCAACTTCACTTCACTTTAGGGAAAAGTCAGGGAGGGGGTCTGTCCATCACAGATGAGCTAAAAATTGATAAGTACTCCCTGAATTACACAAAGACTGAAAGACAAGGCAAGGGAGAGTTCTTTGCATGTGATCCATAGAACCCCGGAAACCCATATGTAACAGTTTATGATTAGAAGAGAGCAGAGATATCAACCCTTGAAAGCATCTTTGTGATACATTCCAGAGCAATAACGTTGCATCTTATTCTTAATGAAAAATGACATAATGCAGTAAAGGGAAACTTGTCTCAGTAATCCACTGATTTGTGTTCAATGATAGTAACTTCATTCTTGGATCTTGCCATCCCCAGTTTTCTTAGATTGCACTATTTTGTCTCCAGATGTGCTCAACATCTTGAAAATTACAACAAGTAAACTGAATGTGTGATACTTGAATACAACTTTGTAATACATGCTTGCTTATTGCGATGTAAAAAAATATTTTAATCATCTTTATGTATCTTAAAAATTCTGCATTTGATGTAGAATATTATGGTCTGTAGCCCTGGTAGGTCTTCAAGTCACTGCTGGCTCTGGTTCTGCTAATTAATTCTGCAGGGCTTTTGGCCCTGTTTTCTAAACTAGGGTACTCAGTGCATTTGGGGTGTTCAGTTCAGTTCAGTTCAGTCGCTCAGTCGTGTCCGACTCTTTACGACCCCATGAATCGCAGCACGCCAAGCCTCCCTGTCCATCACCAACTCCTGGAGTTCACTCAGACTCACGTCCATCGAGTCCGTGATGCCATCCAGCCATCTCATCCTTGGTCGTCCCCTTCTCCTCCTGCCCCCAATCCCTCCCAGCATCAGAGTCTTTTCCAATGAGTCAAGTCTTCGCATGAGGTGGCCAAAGTACTGGAGTTTCAGCTTTAGCATCATTCCTTCCAAAGAAATCCCAGGGTTGATCTCCTTGAGAATGGACTGGTTGGATCTGCTTGCAGTCCAAGGGACTCTCAAGAGTCTTCTCCATCACCACAGTTCAAAAGCATCAATTCTTCGGCGCTCAGCCTTCTTCACAGTCCAACTCTCACATCCATACATGACCACAGGAAAAACCATAGCCTTGACTAGACAGACCTTAGTCAGCAAAGTGATGTCTCTGCTTTTCAATATGCTGTCTTGGTTGGTCATAACTTTTCTTCCAAGGAGTAAGCGTCTTTTAATTTCATGGGGCGTGGTAGATGGTAACTCAGTGGTAAAGAATCTGCTTGCAATACAGGGGCCTCAGGAGCTGTGGGTTTGATCCCTGGGTTGGAAAGATCCCCTGCAGGAGGGCATGGCAACCCACTCCAGTATTCTTGCTTGGAGAATCCCATGGACAGAGGAACCTGGTGGGCTACATTCCATGAGGCTGCAAAATTGCCGGACACAGCTGAAGTGACTTAGCAGACGCACAGGCAAAATTAAGCAGTAAAAATGACACATTGGTTCTCTGTGATGATGTAGATGGAGGATGGGGGTGGGTGGGTGGGAGGCGGGTCCAAGAGGGAGGGGATATGTGTATAATATAGCTTGTTCACTTCATTGTACAGTAGAAACTAACATAGCATTGTAAAGCAATTATAGTAGTACTAATTAGTTGCTTAATCGTGTCCAACTCTGAGACCCCATGGACTGTAGCCCACCAGGCTCCTTTGTCCATGGGATTTTCCAGGCAAGAATACTGGAGTGGGTTGCCACTTCTTTCTCCAGGGGATTTCCCCACCCGGGAATCAAACTGGTTATACCCAGTTTAAAAAAAGCAAAAGCCAAAAAAAAAAAAAAAAAAACCAAAAAAACAAATCAGCACATCTTCTTGTAGTATGTTTATTTGACCCAAATTGAAAGATTACAGATACATTAAGGAACAGATGTAAAATGCGTTTGTATTTCAAAGATGACATGAGATCATGAAGAAACTTTGTATCTAGAGCTAATGCTCAAAAACACCTTCTGGCCCTCTAAAACTCTGTACCACCTCACTTCCTCCCCCAGGTTTGCTCACACTCTGCTCTTGTTACAGGTGCTGCCGAGGAGGAACAGTATTAAAGCTCTAGCCTTGGAAAGATGCTGGGACTGGAGTCAGATTAGCCTTGTCTGGTTTTGTCTACTTAGTAACCATGCTGCCATAAGCAAGGGCTTTTATTAACTGTTCTGTCTTACTTTTCTATTATAGAATGGAGATAATGTTCGCTATTCCATAAGGTTGCTAAGATTGAAAAGTAATTTGATTACTAGTATCAAACTGAATTTTTGTCTTTAGTGAACTGAATATAAACTTAGAAATCATTTCGTTTAGAAAGCAGACTTTTTGAAAACTGGGCCTTAGGTTTTCTGTGTGTTGCTCTGTAATTTTTACCTTGATTTATTTCATAGTAATGTCACGGGCTCTTCTGACACAAAAGCCCTTTGCATATTAAATACAGTGAAAGACTTTTTTTTCCCCTTCCACAAAGAAATACATCTCAATGCTCACTCCTCCAGTTCATTCTGCTGTCTGTTCAAATGTCACCTCATTGGAGCAGCCTTCTGTGACTAACATATCTGTCCCTACCCACCCCGCCCAACCCGGCCCCGCCACCGACCCTCCAACGACCCTCCACCAGTACCCTATCCTTGCTTTTTTATCTTCTCATATTGTGTACCATCCTCTGAAGTGCAAGTATATTTCTGATGATTGTCTATCGCTCACAAATAAGAAACAACTTGACACAGAAGGAACATGTCCACACCACCTACCCCTATATCCTTAGTGTTTAAAACAGTACCTGGCTCACAATAGGTACTAATTGTGAATGAAGCAAATAATTGTAGAATGAAGCCAATGATATTTGGGGCTTTTTTTCCCCCCTTGATACATAGTCCTTCAGGTCTGTCATGTCCCCATATTTGACAGTGACATTAAAAGAAGATATTTTTTTGCTATAAAATACCAGTGTTGTAACTCTCATAAGAAATGGCATCTGATGGATGACTTCAGAGTAGACGATGCTGCAGGAAGTGGTGGGGACTGTGTGTGGGGAAGGCAAGGCCTGCCTACCCTGGATGGTGAGGTGGAGGTCAGAAATTTAAGCTCTGGACTCAAATTTCCATGGTTCATGCCGAGTGTTGTCATATTTTCTAGTTTCTTTTAAAGAGGACAGAAATCTCCATTGATTTTTTTTTCTTTTTTTAAGAATTAATTTATTTTAATTGGAGGCTAATTACTTTACAATATTGCAGTGTACATGTGTCCCCCATCCTGTTTCTAAAATTTTTTTAATTTTAGTGCCACAGGTACTTTGTTTTTGGTTGCTATGGTTTTTTATTTTAAAAATTAATTTTTATCTCCATTGATTTTGAAATGTTGACTCAGAAAACCAAAACCAAAACCAAAAACTTTGCAGGCCAAACACAATACTTCTTTGAGTTGCTTTTGACCCCTGAGGTACATACTTTTCAGCCTCTAGGAAGCCTCAGAGATGGAGTTCGACACATACACATGGTTAAAATGGTCCTGATGGGCTCTGACCCTCAGTGATGGCCTGTTGGGCCCGGCAGGAATTTATACAGCGCGGCAGGGACCTGGGCTGCCCGCCCTAAACTTCCAATTCAAAGTTAGCCAATCCCAAACCACCCTTCTGGGTTGATCTCATCTTACCATGCTCCCTTCTGCAACTCTTCAGCCACTTCCCAACTGGTACCTATTTGGTTTTCTCTGTATGTTTATTAGTCTCAGACCACTTCACATGCATATGCAACCTCTTTTGAGCTCTGACAGTATCCTTTAAAGCTCCTAACATGGAATTGGCATCTCCCTTGCTAAAGGGTAAAACACCTGAGGATTATTAACAGCTGTGCATTTACTGATCTTTTTGCCTCAGCGACGCCTAGTGCAGAAAATTGCCTGAGCATCTGAGTAAGAAATGTTGGTTTGAGCTCTACCAGGATAGGCATCTGGTCTAGTTAGTTTCTAGAACAGTGTCTTACAGTGGTATACAATACAATAAATACAGATTTATTGATTGCATGACTGTCTTCCTAAGTACACATCTGTCAATTGAGCAGCCTTTATTGACACTGAATTTCCAACATCCACCCCTTCTTCCACACAGTTTCAATCCCTCCATGGTGATGTGGAGAAGGTCTATTAATATTGATAGATAAGAACCATTCTCTTTAAGTGATACTAGCAGAAGGTCAGCACGAAGAATGATTTTCTACTTGCAAATGTGATTTTTAATGTTGGTATTTATTAGGAAGGGTATAATTGTGTGCAGTGCTCATGTTCCATGAACTAAGTTAAAAGAAAGTCTTCAGAATTGAAAATAGTTCTTTTCTATTTGCCACTTGGCAGCCTGCGGGATCTTAGTTCCCGGACCAGGGATGTAACCCATGACTCCTGCCGTGGAAGCGTGGAGTCCTAACCACCAAATGACCAGGTAAATCCCAATCAGTTCCTAATTTAACAGCATTCATTCTCATCACAGGAAAGTGTAAGTGACGATGACCAGCAGTTTCCAAAGTCTGTTAGTTCAGCAGCTTAATCCAGGTAACCAAAGGTCACACACAGCTACCGAGGGTATCCCTGAACAGTCTCACCTTGTGCTGAGACTTAGCCTATGTGGTATAGTTAGCCTCGTAGTATACTTAGTAGTAACAGCCTATGGAGGCTTGCCCTGCTCCTTGCAAGATTTCTTCCTCTCTGCCCATTCCCCACTCCCTGACCCCCAACCCACAGCAAATCCACTTAGCAAGTGACTTTCAATATCAGTTGAATTGCTGGGAGGGAATTTTTCCTTTAATGGAAAAAAAAAAAAATCCTCTTCACACAGGTGCAATGGGCTGCCTCAATGATGCCCACAACAGAACCCAGTTTTGTACAATAACCCCCCGCTGCAATGTGAGGCTCCAGGTAATGTGATCCGTTTTCACACAGCCTAGTGTTAGCGTGCTGCTGCCACTCACTGTAAAGGTTACTATCTCTCTTTTATTGTCATTACAAAAGCTAACTGCAAAACCTGAAACCTAGCTGGAAAATTGCCTACCTGCACAAAGAACAGAGACCCTATCGTTTCAGGGTTCAGTTCTTTCCGAGCACTTTTATAAAGGAGTTTTTGTCTGCCTGGTGAGGCTCCGACCACAGAGGAGCTGGAAATCCAGGTTAGCTGTGGGCTTAGAGGGTTTCAATGGAGGAGGTGCTCTTGGGTGTTTGCATACAGGTGCTTTACAACTTAAGTCACAAAGTTAATTAAAACTGCAACCCTGATACATTTTAGATAGTGGGGAGGGGGAGAGGAGAAAGACAGGGGGAGAGAGAGGGAGAGAGAGGAGAGTTTCCGGCTGAAGGATGTCTCCTGTTTTTGCAGATCCTATCAGCTTTCCTTGAAGGAGGTGTTACAGGGTGTTCATTTTCCTGCTGTTTGCCTTCAGCACCCTCAGGCTCAAGGTTTGAATTCTACGATCACAATGTGGAGGGTGTTGGGAGGTATTTATTTTTATCCCCACTGCCAGCATCATCACAGTGTTCACACTCCTCACATGCACAGCACAGAGGCCTGAGCCAGCTGCTTTCCCCAAGGCTGAGATATGGTTAAGGTTCATGTTTTGCCTCATTAAAAAAGTGATGGCAGAAATGTGTGAGTGAAACCTGCCCTCACAGTAACTTACCTAACAAGCTTGAAACGTGTTCCGAACGTGTGATTTGTTGTTCAGTGTGAGCCCAGAGTGTGAGTGTGTGTGTGTACATGGGTTAGCTGTTGCAGACACACACAGCAAATGCTCTCTAGACCAGCACTCCCGGTCTCCTTACTAACAGAAGCTGGCTTCCCAAGGCGGCAACGGGTTCAGCTCACAGATCGAGTTTCCCCTGGGGTGGGTGTGGCTGTGTGACCAGGTTTCGGCTGATTGGACTTGGGCAGAGGATTCTGTGGGACTTCCAGGAAGCCTTCTGCAAAGGGAGGGCAGATACTTTTGCCCTTCCCGTCTCCCTGCTGCCTGGAAAGCTGATATGAGGCTGTTGCCCCAATTAGCCATGCTGGACACCACAGTGACCTTGAAGACAGGGCTGGGGGTTGAGCTGTGGAGCAGGAAGGGAGAAGGTGCCCTGGTCCCTGAAGATTTGGTTTAGCTGTCACACCAGCTCTGACCTGCCTCCTCTGGTCTTTCCTTAGGAGAGAAAATTCCTTTGTGTGTTCAGGTCATTATTTTTGGTGTCTGTCACAAGTAGTCAAATGCAATTGCTAACTGATATATCAACTTGAGGTTTTACATTAACGAGGTCTGATTCGATGGATGAATGAGCAGAGGACAGGGAACAGTGTCTGGCGCCAAGGGTGTGTGCAAAAAGCGAGCTGTTAATGCCCCTTTGGGGAATTATTACTCTTACCAATCATCTCTGAGTTTACACTTTAATGTGGGGAATACCCATTTTAATTCAGCTTTGTGTTAGAATTATAACGGTTCTAGAAAAGTGTCAACTCAGCTTGGTTGTCCTAACTGACATAGTCAGCCCACACAATTTGAGCGTGTGTTAGCTTCTTCCTTCATTCATTCAGGAAATGTTTATTCAGTGCCTGTTATGAGTGAGGCACAGCTTTAGATAATGGTGAAGGTCCAGGGGGTGGTTATATAAAGGAAAATGAGAGAAAGACTCTGGCTTCAAACATACAGACGAAGAAAGAATTAATAAATAGTAATAATAGCTAATGAGCACTGATGATCAGCTGCAGTATTTTACCTGTATTGATTGACTCATTTTATACTGATACCAGCCTTTTGGGGTACACAAGTGCTATTATTTTTCTAATTAAACAGGAGGGCTCTAGAGGTACAAATAAATTCAGTAACTTGTGAAAAGTCATAGTGATGAAATTGGAAGTTGCAAATGGTATTTGTGTGCTCTTAATCTCTGAAGTGAAAATGAAACTGTTAGTTACTCAGTCATGTCTGACTCTTTGCCACCCCATGGACTGTAGCGGAATGGGCTCCTCTGTCCATGGAATTCTCCAGGCAAGAATACTGGATGGGGAGTCATTTCCTTCTCCAAGGGATCTTCCTGACCCAGGGATTGAACCTGGGTTTCCTGCATTGCAGGCAGATTCTTTACCATCTGAGCCACCAGGGAAGCCCCTCTTAATCTCTATACAATAATTATAATAATTGAGCAATTTATTGAACCCATTTTATGTGCAGGACCCTACACTGTGTTGTAGGGCAGTGGTTCTCAAAGTGTGGTCCTTGGACCATCTGCCACAGTGTCAACTGGGAAATTCTAGAAATGCAAATCACTGGCCTCACCCCAAACCTGTTGCATTAGAAACTCTGGGGTAGGGCCAGTGGGTTGGCTTCCAGGTGATTCTGGGACCTGCTAAAGTTTGACAACTGCTGTGATAGGGGATGAATAGATAAGTGAGATTTATTTAAGTTTGAAAGAGGCTATGTGCGTGTTAATCGCTCAGTTGTGTCCAACTCTTTGCGACCCCATGGACTGTAGCCCACCAGGTTCCTCTGTCCATGGAATTCTCCAGGCAAGAATACTGAAGTGCGTAGCCATTTCCTTCTCCAGGGGATGTTCTCAACCCAGGGATCAGATCCAGGTCTCCTGCATTACAGGCAAATTCTTCACTATCTGAGCCACCAGGGAAGCCCTTGGAAGAGGGTAAAACAGGTATAAAAACAATTATAATCCAAGGCAGATAAGATGCAGAAGGACTAGAATCCTCCTGAGTTTTAGTTTGCTGCCAGATTTTCTTAAGAGAAGCTAGAATCTAGATTTTAATGGGAAGTCTCAAAACTTTACAATTGGAACCAAAATAGATTAAAAAATTATCTTTGGATTAGGGGTTCACCCTACTCCATTATGATTACATCTGCAGTGACTATTTCCAAATAAAGTCACATAGATGGGGTTAGGACTTCAACATACCTTTTTGGGGACACGATTCAATCCATAATATTCACTTTTAGATAGTGTAATTCAATAGCTCAGGTCTTTGTTTCCCTTATAAGTCAAGACTAATTCATTAATTTTTTCCTTGTACCTTTCTATGGGAATAATTAAGAGGATATGATATACCTTAATGAAGTTTTAGAGTCAATGTGTAGATATTTGAGTACTTTAAAATCAACAGGGACTTGGAGCTAATGGTAAGGCAAATGACCTTTGCCCTATGCTAAGACAAAACACACAAAATTAGAAGATAACTTGAGAGATTTGTGATTTTTGAGACTTGGGAGAAGAAAGGCTACTTTGCTAGAATTCCAAATAGTCTGTCTAGCTTAAGATGAGGTCAAGGCCCAGTGGCTGTAAAGGGCCCTTTGAAACACTTTCAGTGTTTGACTAGGGTCTGGCTAGCCATGGAAATGGGAATTTTAGATATGAAATGATGAATCCAGAAAACTTACAGACATTCAGATAAGATTCTACCTCTCTGTGTAATTTGTACCCCAAAACTAATAGGAAAGTGACATAAAGGTCAAAAGATAGGCTCATATGTTCTCAGAAGCTCCTTACTCTTCAAGAACTAGAAAAAAAATTTTTTTAATTAATTTGAACTTGTTTTTAAGACATAATATTTAATTATATCCTTCTAGATTTTTGCATATATTTTCCCCTGTCTTTTGTGTGTGTGTCCCTGCATGTGTAATTTTTGTGTAGTTGAATCCAAAGTTAACCAGCTTAAACCTAATGACTGAATTGACATTAAGTGTTTACTGATTTGGGCTTCCCCAAGTATTTCTAAATTTAGAGTACAGTACTTTTTAGCACTATCCACAGTTTCATTTTTCTGTTTTCTAATGTTTGTTTAAAATAACATAGGCAAAATGCATAAGAAAGGTTTAGTTTCAAACTCTCCCACCCCTGCCTTTTTTAGTTAAAGAATTATTTTTCAGAGGAAGGCCAACATGTAAAAATAGACTTCAGGGGAGCTGCTATTATTGAATCAAGAAGGGTTGAGGAGGCATCTTCTGGGTACTCCATCTGGGCCCCCTTAGAATATCATTTGAAAGTCACTCCTATGAAATAATTGCAGAAGGAAACGCTGAAGTCCTAATAAAATGGTTATATTGCTAATTGTTGGCCAAAGGCTGGCAGTGTGGCACAAAAGTGTACATTGAAGTGTACATTTCTCAACTCACCTATTCAAAAAATATTTTTTTTGTGTGTCCCAGGTGCTGTGGCTATATGAAATATCAATAGTGGTATATGAAATATAAATTAAGGGGTCAGGAATTCCCTGGTTGTTCAGTGGTTAGGGCTCTGTGCACTTATTGCGTAAAGTCTTCTTTTGTGTTGTTGGAAGAGGGTGTTTGCTATGACCAATGAGTACTCTTGGCAAAACTCTATTAACCTTTGCCCTGCTTCATTCTGTACACCAAGGCCAAATTTGCCTGTTACTCCAGGTGTTTCTTGACTTCTTACTTTTCCATTCTAGTTCCCTATAGTGAAATGGACATCTTTTGGGGGTGTTAGTTCTAGAAGATCTTGTAGGTCTTCATAGAACCGTTCAACTTCAGCTTCTTCCACATGACTGGTTGGGGCATAGACTTGGATTACCGTGATATTGAATGGTTTGCCTTGAAAGACTTAGAGACAAAAGTTTGGTGGGTAATTTGTTATATAGCAACAGATAGCTGTCCTTGGGATTGTCCAGGCAAGAATACTTGAATGGGTTGCCATGCCCTTCTCCAGGAGATCTTCCCAACCCAGGGATTGAACATGCTTCTCCTGCATCTCCTGCATTGCAGGCAGATTCTTTACCTGCTGAACCATCAGAGAAGCCCAGATAGTTAATGCGCCTACTCAAAATCTCTTTTTCCTTTCTTCCTTTCTAACAAGTCTCAGATTTTTTTCAAAGCATCAGTGTGCCCAGTACAAAAACCAGTCAACCAACCAACAAAACAGAAGTTACCCAATAAGAAAGGTAGGACTCAATCTACAGAATCAGAATATCTTAGATCTTGGCTGCTGAAACACAAAACAAAATAAATACTCTTCTTGGTTGTATTTTAGACTCATACTTAAAACAAAACACCAACCATTTTTGACTCCTTCTCTGGGGAACTTGAGTGATGAGGAAATCATCAAAAACCATTTCAACAGTTTGACCCTGCCCTGTCTGCATCCCAGGAATCTGACTGCTGGACTTGGCCAAGGATAAATGGAACTTGAGTTTCAAAACCTTCTCACCCAATAAAATTTCAAATCTGTAGTCTCTGAAGCCTGTGAAGAAGTGAAATGTAGCAAACTGAATTGTACATTTACCAATAAGTGTTTAGAGAATTGTCTTGACTTTTGGGGCAAGAAACGGTTCACAGATATGATTTTTAAGTACCCTCCTTTTTATCCTCTTCAGTAACTGGGGCTGCCCAAAGTTTGAAGCTCCCTTATCTGCCCAGACATTCTTTGATCCACCCACCTTATACAGAACAGGAAAAAGTGTTTGTTTTGGTTTTGTTTTTAAGTTTTGTCACACCCTAAATGGAAAATTTTTAGATTGTATATTAGACTAGACAAATTAAAAACATCTAAAAATAACACCTCAAAATGTGTTTATAATTTAATGTGAAAATGAATAAAAAGTGGATTCAATTTTGGGTTAAAAAATTAACAAAAATTGTTTTACTGAAGAAACTCCTTTCTTCTCATATTCTTCTTGTTCAGATGTGTATAAGAGACAGTCTCAGAAGCTCCTTACTCTTCAAGAACTAGAAAAAAAATTTTTTTAATTAATTTGAACTTGTTTTTAAGACATAATATTTAATTATATCCTTCTAGATTTTTGCATATATTTTCCCCTGTCTTTTGTGTGTGTGTCCCTGCATGTGTAATTTTTGTGTAGTTGAATCCAAAGTTAACCAGCTTAAACCTAATGACTGAATTGACATTAAGTGTTTACTGATTTGGGCTTCCCCAAGTATTTCTAAATTTAGAGTACAGTACTTTTTAGCACTATCCACAGTTTCATTTTTCTGTTTTCTAATGTTTGTTTAAATTTTCACTGTCAATTAAAATTATAATTAATCTATTGAAATCAATAATGTCTTTTCAAGTCAACTTCAACTTCTTGTAACTGTTAAAAGTCTTCTATATTAAATCTTTCAAAAATAATAGCAACTCAGCTATTTTGATAGTAAAATATTTTGAGGCACAAGAGATCAAGACTGTCTCTTATACACATCTAATGTGTATAAGAGACAGCAAATGACCTTTGCCCTATGCTAATGATAGTAAAATATTTTGAGGCACAAGAGATCAAGAAAATCTTTAGAACAAAAGAAGAAACTGCACAAGAAATCATGCAAATTAAATTGATTTCCAGCTGTGTAATAATTATAAAAGAAAGCAAAACATATCTCCCAAAGATGTTGTTATCATATACCAAATCATTTTTTTTTTTTAATAAACGAACAAAGGAATGTGAACTTTTAATCAGTTCTTTGGCATTTTCCCAGTATGTGGTTATCTGGCTAAATTCTTAATATTGGAAATATTAAAATTTTTGGAGTCAAGCTATATTGAATATATGATCATATTTTAACAAATACATAAGAATGAAGAAGTTGAATATGTACTAGAATTTCTGAAAACTAATCTTAACTGAAATGAGGTAGTAATATAAATTATGGTTGCTAGATTAACCAAAACAAAGTGTGTAAACATTGTTTTACCTTGTAAAGGGAACATCAGTCCTTGATACAATCTCTTTTTTTAATCACTTAATAAAAAAACCTCTCACATTGATTATTCTTTGTTTGGCCCAGAACCCAAGTTCAAGTTCTATGATGCTTGGAGATAATTCTTACAGCCCAAAGTAAAAGGATAGAGCATTTCTAGAATGTGTTGTTAGAAGATTAATATTGCATATGGGTGCTGTTTTTCAAATGTAGTTATGAGATTGCACCTCTGCATTATAACTTGTGGTATAGTTTCTGACCTTCTACAATGGATGTCTGTTGATCTTGAACCACACTTATGCTCTCAGATGGCTCCATGTGGGCTCTCTAGCTTGGTTCCTCTTACCACAGATCTATAACTGCCTTCCCATGTGGCTCAGATGGTAAAGAATCTCCCTGTAATGCAGGAGACCTGGGTTCGATCCCTGGGTCAGAAGGATCCCCTGGAGAAGAGAATGGCAACCCACTGCAGTATCCTTGCCTGGAGAAGTCTATGGTCAGAGGAACCTACAGGCAGGCTACAGTCCATAGGGTTGCAAAGAGTCGGACATGACTGAACTCTGTTATGCCTTACCATTAATTTGTGAAATGGCTGCCCAGGGTTAAAGGCTCAAGCTTTGTCCTGGAAGAGAATAGGTCTCTTGGTCTGTCCTGGGCACAGACCCCCAAATATTTCTGTACAGCAATGAGTAGCAGAGTGCTGGTCTAGTCTCCTGGGTATGTCAGCTTGGGGGGCTGGAGGGGACAAGGTCAGAAGCAAACATGTTTAGAAAAATGTCCCCATTTATCCACTTCCTGATGTGGTTTGTTTTCAGAGTATTGTCAAATGCTTCCCTTCTCCCTAATGACTGAACTGAAGAGCCAGCAGGACAGAGGTTTCTGTGTTAAGACATGAATGTGAAGTCTTACTGTATTTTGAGAGCTTAAGGAAAAGCTAATGGGAACTTTCCAGGGAAGATGGTGGGTGTTATTAACATGGAATATGTATGAGAATTCCTAAATGAAGGCTTTATAGGGTGGAGTTGGAGGCTAATAAGACTCCAGCTGGTTGGGGGTGGGCAGGGTGTGGGACCTGTCTCTTATACACATCTACCATCTTCCCTGGAAAGTTCCCATTTATCCACTTCCTGATGTAGGGTGTGGGACCGGGTGGGGGTGGGGAGAAAGGGTAGGGAAGAAAGCCTTCTTTTGGACTCTGGGCATCCGTGGGCCTGTTTAAAGGGCCTAGAATGAAGGCTGATGGGGAGCCTATGCAAAACAGGAGAGGTGCTAGGGAAACTAAAATGGGAACCTGCAGCTGGACTTAGAAAATACTAGCTTTTTTTTTTTTTTTTTAAAGTAATTCCTGAAGGTAAGGGCCACATGGGGAAGGACCTGTGGATTGAAAGGAAAGTAACCTGTAGCAGTTCTAGGGAGTGCCCTCAGCTTTGAAACTGTGCCAAGCCATGGATGGGTATAATGATCAGCCTGGCTCCCTTGCCTGCATGCCTCTAACTTTTGCAGCTAAGGCCACACTGTCCACTCAGCCCAAGGCTCTGGATCAAACCCTGTTTTTACAAAGAAACTGGAACTGAGAGCTCTGGTCTATTGCCACCATGGCCACAGTAACCTGGCTTCTGTTTCAGCTGCAGGGTCTGCTCTGACTTGTAACAGGATAACGGGCCTTTTGTCTTATTTCCTTTTTTTTTTTTTTTGGCTTGTGCACAGCCTGTGGGATCTCAGTTCCCAATCAGGGATAGAACCCAGGCCTTCTGTAGTGCAAGTGCAGAGATTTAACCACTTGTCCTCCAAGGAAGTCCCTGTCTTATTTCCTTTTGACTAAGCCTTTATCTTGGGTCCTAAGAACTACTTCCTTTTCTTGCAATAATATTGTTAACATTTAATTGAGTATCAGCTATTATGCTGATCTTTATACTTACTATCCCATTTTGCAGATGAGAAAACCAAGGCTCAGAGTATTTTGGTTTTTTTTTTCACCTGTTCCAAAATATGAATCAGAGCCAGGGTTCAATCCACACAGTTTACTACCAGAGCCCAATTATGTACCCACCATGCCACTCTGCTTCTTCATCCTGTTTCTACAGTCTCTACCTTGATTCTTTGTCTGACACTCTGATTGTACCAGGATGGGCCTCCAGGTCTGTTCTCCTCCTTTTAATCTTGCTGTTGAACACTTTCAGCATGTCTGCCTCTTTCATCTTTGTTGAGTGATGTCTAGCTCGGTGATCTGCCTGCTTTCTAGATCTTGACCATTTTCGTGTTCTCTGGTCTTGTTGTTTATAAAGAGTGCTGGTGGTGACCTCTATGATCTCCTAAGAGCCATGAACTAAACAGCCTCTTGATGAAAGTGAAAGAGGACAGTGAAAAGTTTGACTTCAAACTCAACATTCAGAAAACTAAGATCATGACATCTAGTCCCATCACTTCATGGCAAATAGATGGGGAAACAGTGGAAACAGTGACAGAATTTATTTTTTTGGGTTCCAGGATCACTGCAGATGGTGACTGTAGCCATGAAATTAAAAGACACTTGCTCCTTGGAAGAAAAGTTATGACCAACCTAGACAGGATATTAAAAAGCAGAGACATTACTTTGCCAACAAAGGTCCATCTAGTCAAAGCTATGGTTTTTCCAGTAGTCATGTATGGATGTGAGATTTGGACCATAAAGAAGGCTGAGCACTGAAGAACGGATGCTTTTGAACTGTGGTGTTGGAGAAGACTCTTGAGAGTCCCTTGGACTGCAAGGAGATCCATCCAGTCCATCCTAAAGGAAATCGGTCCTGAATATTCATTGGAAGGACTGATGCTGAAGCTGAAACTCCAATACTTTGGGCACCTAATGCAAAGAAAAAACCTTGATGCTGGGAAAGATTGAAGGTAAGAGGAGAAGGGGACGACAGAGGATGAGATGGCTGGATGGCTTCACCGACTCAGTGGACATGGGTTTGGGTGGACTCTGGGAGTTGCTGATGGACAGGGAGGCCTGGCGTGCTGCGGTCCATGGGGTTGCAAAGAGTTGGACACGACTGAGCGACTGAAGTGAACTGCAGAGCCATTACTGAAGACGATCCTCTCTTACTTAGCTTACTCTTCAGTAAAGTCTAGTTGTGCAGGTGTAGTCACTGCAGACAGACTGGAAGCAGTTTGGCTGGATAAGATGAGCACTCAGGGTGTGCAGTTGACTGGAGGTTGGATCAGGTCTTCAGTAGCTGCAGTTAGAAATGAGTTGTGTGGGTTTGATGTCTAGATTAGCTGAGGAGAGGACCTCTTTCCCTTTAGTGATGAATTGGGGTCACTTATTTGGGTCCATGACATGGCTTGAGGTTTTCTACCTTTCACCTTGAGCGTGGCCAATCTTGATGCATGATGCCTGATACTGCAATCTGACTTCCTGTTTTGGTTAGGGCAGAGATTCTCAACCTCCCTACCCATCACAGCCACCTGCAGAGCTTCTGAGAACTGCTCATCTGAAGTTCCGTTTCAGATGAACTAGGGTGACCTCCAGGCATTTGCAGTTTTGCAAAAATGTGCTGCTGAGGATTCTAAGGCACAGCCAGATTTGCCAGCCACTTCTGTGCTGGGTGGTTCTTGACTTGAGGGTATCACCAGTGAAAAGGAGCAAAGCAGCATGACCTGGGAAAGAAAGAAGTCTTTACTGTTGTTTCTCACTATGAACCCTGAATATTGTGGAATGTAAATCTGATCAAAGAAGGGCCAAGTAGGTTCCTCAAGTTGTGTGGACAGCTAGAGGAAGCATACCATGGGCTAGAAAGGTGCTGTGATCTGGGGCTTAGGTAGGGTGCTGGAGCTGGAAGACTCCTCTCTGGGACTGGGAATTACTCAGGTATAAGGTGATGGAGAGAAAGTTTTTGATTCTATCCTAATGTGGCTCCTAGTTGCCTTGAGTCCAACAAAGTGCCCAAATGTGTTAAACTCTAACTCCATCAGAATTGCAAAGGCAGAAATGCTGAGGCACAGACTGAGAAAAGGCCAAGTAAATGCAAGGATCATTATTTAAAATGTAGTGATCTTTGCACGCTGGCTATGATGACTCACATTTGATGCAAAAGCAAAAGAAAACCAAATACGTTTTGAACAAGATTTTAAGACACACTTATGGGGTCAAGGATTTTTCTAGCAGCAAGATGTCTGTGATGTTTACTTGGTTTTGCTCAGATTTTATTTTATTTTTTTTAACATTTTCAGTTCCTGTTTCTTAGCTTTTATTTTTTTTAAGCCTGTGTGCTTAAAAGGGTCAACCTTAGGTTAAGTGGTGTATTTTTTAAAATCAAAGGATGGAAATAAAGCAAACTTCTGTGATTAAAAAGGTAGTCAGTCTCTGATCACTTTCATGTCAGACAAGCGGGCTCTGCCCATCCAGAGCTCTGTGCCCATCAAGGCGGCAGTGTGTGCTTTATCTGGTTGGACCTCATCTTTAATGAGGGGTTGGGATTGGTGACCTATAACCACAGAACAAAAGCTGACAACTCTTGAGCACTTCCTGCATGCCAGACACTACACTGAATTCTTTACATAATTATCTCATTTATTTCTTACCTTGACTCTGGGACACAAAGACTATTATTATTATCACTGCTTCTGTTTCAGAGACTAGGAACTGAAGCTTAGAGAAGTTAGGTAACTTTTTGAAGGTCACACAGCTGGTAAATGATAGAACTGGAGTTCTGATGCCAGACTTATATTTATAATCACTATGCTTATATTATCTCCCTAAAGAACTTTATCACCACTTTGTAAAATGAGTCTTGCAAGGGCAGCCCTCTGTGAGCCTATTTCTTCATCTCTGAGTGATGAGATGAATGGTTATACCCAATCATGACTGGCCAAAAGGCTAAACTTATTCCAAATGTAAATAACTGGATAAGAAGGACTGAGGTTCGCTTTTCTTGAGAACACAAATGTATGACTATGAGCTGGAATTAACACTACAAAATGTAACCAGTTTATTTTACTTCAGAGCAATTTGCTAGTACCCCCTATGTTCATAACAGCCTTACTCATAGTAGCCAAGTGGTAGAATCAATCCAGGTGTCCATAACAGGTGAATGGATAAACTGTGTGTTATATACTTAAAATGGAATGTTACTCAGCTATAAAAAGGAAGGAATTCTGACATGCTACAACCTGGGTGAACCTTGAGGACGTGACGGTACATGAAATGAGACTGTCACGAAAAGACAAATACTGCATGATTCCACTTATCTGAGGTATCTAAAGTGGTCAGTCACACAAACAGAAAGTAGAATGGTGATTGCCAAAGACTGGGGGAGGGGGTGGGGTGGGGAGTTGTTTAGTAGGTACAGAGTTTCAGTTCTGCAAGATGAAATAGTTCTGGAATGGGTTGCACAACAATATGAATATAATTTACTAAATGGCACATTTAAAATGTGTGACGATGGTAAGTTTTATGTTATGTGTATTTTATCATAACAAACAAATAAATAACATTCCCTTGTAATAATCAGTGTACTGAAAATAAGTCTTCAATCAAAATAACATTGCTGTCACAGACCTCTAAAAAATATTTATGATGTCTTGTTATGTGAGGAATTGCATACACAGATTTTCTTTTTTTGAATATTACTTATTACTCTGAGTTTATGGTGTAGCTATCAGGGTTAAGGGCCTTCCCTGGTGGCTCAGACGGTAAAGAATCTTCCTGCAATGCAGGAGATCCAGGTTCAATTTCTGGGTTGGGAAGATCCCCTGGAGAAGGGAATGGCAACCCACTTCAGTATTCTTGCCTAGATGATTTCATGGACAGAGGAGCCTGGTGGGCTACAGTCATAGGGTTGCAGAGAGTCTGACATAACTGAGCGATTGACACTTATCAGGGTTAAAGCGGGGTGTTAATTGTACCTACAATGTAGGGAATATGTAATACATTTAAGGCAGTTAGCATAGTAATCACACAATAAATCTTAATTATTTTTATTGCTCTCTGGAAAAAAAGCATTTGGAGAAATGAAAAAAAAGAAACAATTTGCTAGTTATTTTGAGAAATATATAGTTTTTCCAATTTAATGACACCTGGTAATGTATAACCATCCACCAGTCCTCTTTCAGCTCTAAAACTCTGCAAACCTATGATTACTACATATGATTATACCATTGACTGTATGGTATGTTTCTGAGGGACTACGGCTTTTTCATTACTGTTCACACAGGCAGGATGGGAGTCTTGATGACATTTGCACAAGGTAGTATCCCATATTGATTCTAGAGCAACAGGAGACAGGGACCATGAAGGATTTTTCAGGCTGGGTTTTGTCCATGGTTGGCTTTTTGTGGAGAAGGCAGTGCAGTGTGGGCAACTGGGCTGTTCTTCCAGTTCTTAGTGCCCGAGGGGCATGGTGCACAGCCCAACAACCCTCTGAGCAATTTGCTTTTCTCATTTGTGAAAACATAGGGTTGGATTGGATGAACATTGTGTCTCTTCTCATCCTATCACTGCTCCTTCTATAGATACACTCTCAGGAATTTAGGGGGACTGTCACCAATAGGGTCCTAGATATGCCCCTTAAAGTCGCATGATTAGAAAGGGCTAGGCCTTAAAAAGTTTTACGTGGATGAAGAGAACTTGTCAGTTAAGCTTGTCTAGATTGTATAAAAGGGCAGCATATGACAACATGAGGACCAGAACTGCTTTTTGGATAATTTAATACAAAATTTTTTTGCCTTATCATACTGTTCAAGGGGTTCTCATGGCAAGAATACTGGAGTGGTTTGCCATTCCCTCCTCCTTGGAAGGAAAGCTATGATAAAACTAGACAGTGTATTAAAAAGCAAAGACATCACTTTGCTGACAAAGGTCCATATGGTCAAAGCTATGGTTTATTCCAGTAGTCACACATGAATGTGAGAGCTGGATCATAAAGGCGGCTGTGTGTGTGCTAAGTGGTTTCAATCATGTTTGACTCTTTGCGAACCTATAGACTGTAGCCCCCCAGCCCCTGGGGATGTGATACGGGCACCAGCAAATCACCAATCATCTTTTCTACCTTTTGTTCTTGTGGCTTATCCAGGAAAGGCAGTGTAGGGTAGTGGTTAAGCCTATATGGGTGTATCAGAGGGTCTGGGTTTGATCCTGATTCCACTAAGTTTACCAGGCACATGTTCTTGAGCTAAGTCTTATTTATTTCATCTGTGAAATGGGACTTTTGAACTCTTCCTTGAAAGTGTGGGGATGGATTATATTATCCAGATAGAGCACTTAGCAGTCAGGTTTGACTTTCCCAGGGTCTCACAATAACTTAGAATGAGTTGATCAAAAATTTATATAAGCTTTTTAGTCAAAATCCCAAATAAGCTCAGATTGATATGTTAGTACCAGATGGGATTAATGGACTTAATTAGATGACATGAAAGTGAGACTCCACCCATTCATCTAGGATGGATTTGGTGGATTCTGTAGAAGATACTCCAGATGACTTTTTTTTTCCTAATACATATTTATTTCCACCTTCCTCAGGAATCTGCTAGTTTTAACTGTTAATGACATTCTTTTAAAACACCATATCTCAATGAGACATAGGACATGAAGAGTTACCGTGGAGGTATGGCTACAGGCCCCTTCAGTCTTACCTCCAAAATCATTCTTGTGGAGACGTGCCTATACCTTAACAAGCCACACCTGGCCTTTTCTACTTGATTTTTGGATTTTGTTTATTGTGCAATAACCATATTTCCTGCATTGCCAGGGAAAAGTGAATCTGGAGGGGCTTATTAAGAATGGATAAGGCTAATGTCAGGCTTCCAGGTGGCTGGGTGGATAAAGAATCCGCCTGCATTTCAGATTTTCCAATTTAATGACACCTGGTAATGTATAACCATCCACCAGTCCTCTTTCAGCTCTAAAACTCTGCAAACCTATGATTACTACATATGATTATACCATTGACTGTATGGTATGTTTCTGAGGGACTACGGCTTTTTCATTACTGTTCACACAGGCAGGATGGGAGTCTTGATGACATTTGCACAAGGTAGTATCCCATATTGATTCTAGAGCAACAGGAGACAGGGACCATGAAGGATTTTTCAGGCTGGGTTTTGTCCATGGTTGGCTTTTTGTGGAGAAGGCAGTGCAGTGTGGGCAACTGGGCTGTTCTTCCAGTTCTTAGTGCCCGAGGGGCATGGTGCACAGCCCAACAACCCTCTGAGCAATTTGCTTTTCTCATTTGTGAAAACATAGGGTTGGATTGGATGAACATTGTGTCTCTTCTCATCCTATCACTGCTCCTTCTATAGATACACTCTCAGGAATTTAGGGGGACTGTCACCAATAGGGTCCTAGATATGCCCCTTAAAGTCGCATGATTAGAAAGGGCTAGGCCTTAAAAAGTTTTACGTGGATGAAGAGAACTTGTCAGTTAAGCTTGTCTAGATTGTATAAAAGGGCAGCATATGACAACATGAGGACCAGAACTGCTTTTTGGATAATTTAATACAAAATTTTTTTGCCTTATCATACTGTTCAAGGGGTTCTCATGGCAAGAATACTGGAGTGGTTTGCCATTCCCTCCTCCTTGGAAGGAAAGCTATGATAAAACTAGACAGTGTATTAAAAAGCAAAGACATCACTTTGCTGACAAAGGTCCATATGGTCAAAGCTATGGTTTATTCCAGTAGTCACACATGAATGTGAGAGCTGGATCATAAAGGCGGCTGTGTGTGTGCTAAGTGGTTTCAATCATGTTTGACTCTTTGCGAACCTATAGACTGTAGCCCCCCAGCCCCTGGGGATGTGATACGGGCACCAGCAAATCACCAATCATCTTTTCTACCTTTTGTTCTTGTGGCTTATCCAGGAAAGGCAGTGTAGGGTAGTGGTTAAGCCTATATGGGTGTATCAGAGGGTCTGGGTTTGATCCTGATTCCACTAAGTTTACCAGGCACATGTTCTTGAGCTAAGTCTTATTTATTTCATCTGTGAAATGGGACTTTTGAACTCTTCCTTGAAAGTGTGGGGATGGATTATATTATCCAGATAGAGCACTTAGCAGTCAGGTTTGACTTTCCCAGGGTCTCACAATAACTTAGAATGAGTTGATCAAAAATTTATATAAGCTTTTTAGTCAAAATCCCAAATAAGCTCAGATTGATATGTTAGTACCAGATGGGATTAATGGACTTAATTAGATGACATGAAAGTGAGACTCCACCCATTCATCTAGGATGGATTTGGTGGATTCTGTAGAAGATACTCCAGATGACTTTTTTTTTCCTAATACATATTTATTTCCACCTTCCTCAGGAATCTGCTAGTTTTAACTGTTAATGACATTCTTTTAAAACACCATATCTCAATGAGACATAGGACATGAAGAGTTACCGTGGAGGTATGGCTACAGGCCCCTTCAGTCTTACCTCCAAAATCATTCTTGTGGAGACGTGCCTATACCTTAA
Organism: Cephalophus harveyi; assembly: GCA_006410635.1. Classification (NCBI taxonomy): domain Eukaryota; kingdom Metazoa; phylum Chordata; class Mammalia; order Artiodactyla; family Bovidae; genus Cephalophus; species Cephalophus harveyi. Next base: position 313,065 of record SJYT01047504.1, read on the forward strand.
CAAGCCACACCTGGCCTTTTCTACTTGATTTTTGGATTTTGTTTATTGTGCAATAACCATATTTCCTGCATTGCCAGGGAAAAGTGAATCTGGAGGGGCTTATTAAGAATGGATAAGGCTAATGTCAGGCTTCCAGGTGGCTGGGTGGATAAAGAATCCGCCTGCATTTCAGGAGATGCAGGCAGATGTGAGTTCGATCCCCAGGCTGGGAAGATCCCCTGGAGGAGGGCATGGCAACCCACTCTAGTATTCTTCCCTGGAGAATCCCATGGACAGAGGAGCCTGGTGGGCTACAGTCCACAGGGTTGCAAGGAATCAGACATGACTGAGCGACTGAGGACGCATGCATGCAAGGCTATCTTTATGGCCATAGACTCCTTGCAGAAACATCGTGGATGTGGCCCCAGGAAGCCAGTGATTGATGTGAAAAGCCCCAATTTAATTTTGAACCTGGAGTCCAACCATTTTTCCTATATTAGCAGTTTTCATAATGGAAATTAGATATGAGGTATTTTATTAATCAAGGAGCACTGTTGCGTTATGCAACTACCTTTCATTATAGTGGGTGACTGAGGGACTAGGACCCCTAGGACCTCTGGTTTTGACAAACCAGGTTATTTTTAGGAGTGTACATATCCCATTATAGCAGAATAAACAGTACCACTGAAAGCTTTGAGAGTCTAATTCCAAATTACTATGAAAGCTTCAATCTATTCCTTGATTTGCTTTGTTGTTCACAGTGATCCTGCCCAGGTGCTTCTCACCATTTATGAGCTGTGTTACCATCAGAGTATGTTAAAGTTTAGTGGTGACTTGTTCTGTAGCCTAGTATTGAGAGCTGTTGTTTTCCTAAAAGGCACACTCGCAGACCTGGATGTGGTTTTTGTTTCTGTCCACCATCTACTTTTTAAATAAAACAGAGGAAGAGAAGGCACTGGAGGAACAGAGGTCGGGGAAGCCATGACTCCCGTGATGGGTGGTGCTGCAAGGGAATTTAATTCTGGCGATTCTGAGCTACAGATGGGAAGACTGCATGGAGTGATGAACCACTGGGGAAGGTTTGAGCCCCTGTTGTGAGCTCAGCACTGTGGTGGGGGATGCTCAAGAAAGCACAAGAAGTCCGTCTCCCATGACATTTGAATCTGGGTGGGGAAACAAACCATGCCTGCTTGGGGAATGGTGAAGCCCCTCTGCAGTGCTCTGTGGCAATGAGTTCAAATGAGTGATGGGTCCCAGGGTTTCAAAGCCAAGAGGCTCTCACCTTGGGCTGTTGGGCTGGAGCAGCATGGTAAAGGATGGGGATTGAACTGTCAGGCACAGATGAGAACCAGAGGGCAAATTTCCTGAGAATTATTTTTCAAGAAGTGGTATGGTCCGGAATCTTAACTAAATGAGTTCATCCTACTGAAAGTGGAAACCAAATCTTTGTGCATGGGGCTGTTCCAAAGAAAAAAATAAACAAACAATCATGCCTCTTGTTTTGCTTTATCTGCTACTGGCATGATACCAGCATGACACACAGAGGATTTTGACTTCTTCAGATTTCTTTGGTTACACTGTCCTTCTGCTGATAAGGTGCAGGATTGGAAATACTGCCTTTCTTCTGACAAAAGCATTCTTTCCCCTATGGCCAGTTCTTCTTGAAATGATAGTTCCTTCTTATTTATCCATGACTGGAAAACTCCGACTTGCATAGGGCTTCTTTGAGAATGACAGCAAGTTAATTTGGAGGAAAGTCCTCAATCCCTTTATTTGGTTTTTCTTATGTAATATTTTTCTTTTGTTGCCTGTGTTTTTACCTGTTCTTCCCTTCTGTACTTTTGCTCTGCTTGGTGGGATTGTTTATCTTGGATTTTTAGCTTCTTCTGTAGTTCTGGTATTTAGGAGAATTACCTTAGAATTCCTCACGTATGAGATAAAGCTTCAGTTTTCTACACTTACCTTGTCAGTCTGAAGTTTTTGGTTCAATGCAAAATGGTACAGTCACTTCGGAAGACAGTTTGGTGTTTTTTTCTTTCTTTTTTGAACCAAACATGCTCTTCCCATACAATTCAGCAGTTGTGCTCTTTGGCATTAACTCCATGATTTGAAAACATATGTCCTCACAAAAACCTACATATGGGTGTTTATAGCAGCTTTATTCAAAACTGCCAAAACTTAGAAGCGACTAAGATGTCCTTCAGTAAATGAATGAATAAACCAAAGTACATCCAGTCAACAGAATATTATTCAGTGCCAGAAAGAAATGAGCTACCAAGCCATGAAAAAACATGAAAGAAATTGAAATGAATATATCTAAGTGAAAGAAACCAATCTGAAAAGAGCTGTGTACTGTTTGATTCCAACTATGCACTATTCTAGAAAAGGCAAAACTAAGGAGACTATAAAAAGGTCAGTGATTACTAGGGGTTAAAGGAAAGGGGAGGGATAAATGGGTGGATCACAAAGGATATTTGGGGCACTGCAAAGACTCTGTGTGATAATGCTATAATGATGAATACATGTCATTACACACTTGTCCAAACCCATAGACGGTACAACACCAAGAGTGGACCCTCTATAAACTATGGGGGTTGGGTGATAATGTGCCAGTGGAGGTTTATCAGTTGTAACAAACAGAACACTCTTGTGTGTGGGGGGGGTGTTGATAATGGGGAAGGATATGCTTTTGTAGGAACAGGAAGTAAATGGGAAATCTCTGCATCTTCCTCTCAGTTTTGCTGTGAACCTAAAACTGCTCCCACAGCTGTAAGAAAATAAATCTTTAAATATGAAAAAACATCCAATAATACCACTGACTTGGAGAAATTTAGTAATAGACTCCTGTGTAAGCTTTAAAATCATCTTATTATTTGATATCTGTATGCAATGCCTTCCCTAGAATTTCTTAATTCACAATTTTACTTTCTAAAAAATTTCTGGCTAAATGTTTTTTTCAGCAACTGATTGTTTTTTAGAAAGAAAGGGGATAATAAAGATTTTTTAAATACTCCATTATAGAAGTAGTATATTCTGTGCAGCTCTGAAGTAGTTCAGGAAGAGAGTCCTCAAATGGCAAGTCTACAACTTGTACTGTCCCTCCCACAGTTTATTGGAGGGATGCTTAAAAAGCAGTGGCTTGGATGGTAAAGAATCTGCCTGCAGTGCAGGAGAACCAAGTTCGATCCCTGGGTTGGGAAGATTCCCTGGCAATCCATTCCAGTTTTCTTGCTTGGAGAATTCCATGCACAGAAGAATCTAGCAGGCTACAGTCCGTGGGGTCCCACAGAGTTGGACACAATTGAATGATTAACAATTTGAAAAGTATCTATAGATGCATTAGATTTAATATTAGTAGTTAACAAGCTTTATTTTGGTTTTAGATATCTGTAAAATGCAAAGTATGATAGGTTTTAGGTTATAGATTAAATATGAAATATTGTCAAGCCTGGTAGACCTAAGAGAAGGTACAAGGTACAGTGGGTGTGTGTATCTATCTGTGAATTAATGTATTGTGTATACATCTCTCCGGTGGGCTCAGAGGTGGACCTTGGCTGTGGACCCACAAGGAGAGATGCTGAGGGAGGGAAAGGAGTAGGCCAATTTGCAAACTGGACTGAAGAAACGAATGCAACAATGACAGGCTCTCTGAGTCTTCAGAATGTATATATACCCCTGCCCAAAGCACTGAAGAGGCTCTGTGACTGAACTGCACGTTAGGTGTCAGAAAAAATGGGCAATTGACTTAATCTCTCTGACCTTCAGGTCTTTATCTTTGCCATGAAGAAGTGAATTTGCAAACTTCTCTTTTTTAAGAGTGGTGGTTTTTTTTTTTTTTCAATTTTGAAGTAAAAGATAAAATATCCATATAGAAAAAATTTGAAGGATGAGGAACAAAGCATTATTATCATCCCAGAAGTTTCCTGTAGTTCCCATCTTGAGTTGTGATTACAACTTTATCTCATCCCACAAAGGAAACAGTCTTCAGACTTTTTTGAAAATCATTTATTTGCTTCTTCCTAAGTTTTATTGCCTGTGTGTATATCTTTAAAGCTGAGCACAGAATTGATGCTTTTGAAGTGTGGTGTTGGAGAAGACTCTTGAGAGTCCCTTGGACTGCAAGGAGATCCAACCAGTCCATTCTGAAGGAGATCAACCCTGGGATTTCTTTGGAAGGAATGATGCTAAAGCTGAAACTCCAGTACTTTGGCTACCTCATACGAAGAGTTGACTCATTGGAAAAGACTCTGATTCTGGGAGGGATTGGGGGCAGGAGGAGAAGGGGACGATCGAGGATGAGATGGCTGGATGGCATCACTGACTCGATGGATGTGAGTCTGAGTGAACTCCGGGAGTTGGTGATAGACAGGGAGGCCTGGCGTGCTGCGATTCATGGGGTTGCAAAGAGTCGGACACGGCTGAGCGACTGAACTGAACTGATATCTTTAAACAGTATAGATTAATATTGCTGGTTTAAAAATTTTACATAAATGGAATAATTATATGTGGTTTTGTGTGTGTGTGTCTTGCCTTTTTCATACAGCCTTATGTTTGCAAGTTTCATCCATGCTTTGGCACAAATCTCTGGTTTATTAATTTCTAGTGCTGTATAGTTTTCCATTGTATGAATTCACCACAATGTATTAATCCATTGTCCTAAGGATGGACACGAGTTGCTTCTGGTTTGGAGCCATTATGACTCCGTATGTGCTGTGAACATTCCTGAACATGCAGTCTGGGCACATAGGCAATTTCTCCAGGAGACTTATCTAGCAGCAGAATTGCTGGTGCAAGGGTGTGCATGCCTCAAACTGTTTTCCAATGTTGTTATTATAGGTCTTTTCCTCCCTAAACAAAACCTGATGCATGAGGCCAGGAAATAAAATAGATGACAGCAGAATTCTGGTCGAAGCAGGGGTGACAGTCCCAGGGTTGTCTTTCTTTGTATGGTACTCTGTTGGTACTCTTGTTGGTCTAACATATTTGTTCTCCAGCATTCTACTTGCATCCATATTCTCTTTGTTGCTTTGAAAGAAAATGGATTCTAAGGATTTCCCATTTCGAGGGCAAAGAGAGATTCTAATCTTCTGATCTCCCAAGCAGTATCTTTACTCAAGGTTATTTTATTTGGAAAGCCAAAACTCTACTTTTAAAATCAGTGTTTCTTTAGATCCTCCCTAAAGAAATTCCTATTCCATATGGAAAATGTTTAAAAAATGCACAAGATACTCCTTCTGGGCCTATCTGTCCTTATTATGATCCTGAATTAGCTTGACTTGAATCGAGAAAAATTGCATCCAACAGTTACATAAGAGAATAGTTGAAAGCAATTGGATTAAAATATTTGAGCAGGTTAAGCCCAGAGAAGGTGAATCAAAATACTGAGTATTGCTGGGGGTGTAAGGAAGATGTTTGTACAGTGTCTGATGTACTTCGAGGTTGACTGTCTTGTTGTCAGGAAGCCATGGTGGTGGTTTAAGGATTTAGAGGGAATTTATGCTGTTAAGCATTATTATCCCTGCTGCTGCTGCTGCTGCTATGCAAAACATCGAAATGGATACTTTTCCCAATGCTGTCCTTTGCCAACAATGTACTAGTAAACCTGGATTGAGGTTGGAACAGTCTGGGCAATAGACAGGCTGATGCATGTAATGCATATCATTAAAAATAGTTAGCACAAGGAAATGGTTGTTATTGTTCTATATCCAAGTTGGACTTAGTAACTAATTAAGTATAAGTTTCTTCTTCTTTTTCTCCCCTCCATGGCCGTACGCAGTTTTTGAATCCTTATAACACAAACCGTTTTAAAGAAGAAGTTAAATACAGAATGCATTGAGTTTGGTAGAGAAAGTTTAAAGGTCTGCATTTTCCCACCAAAGCTATTTAATATCAGCTGCAGAGTGGGTGTGTGTGTGTGTGGAAAGGTTGTGACCTCCCTTATTTTTACAACCATTGCCATGATTTCATAATACTGGCAGCAGTCACCCAGAGTGAAATAGACTTTATTACAGTAATTATATGCCAGAATGTGGGTATTAAAACAGAAAAACTTTTCTACTGATAATAAATGTCAAGGGAAAAATGACTTTACCCAACAGCTAGCCCTTCATCAGTGTTTTTAATATATTAATGGCCTCAATGAAGATGGAGATATGTCCACAGGGTAGAAGTTTAGACTCCATATAACTTGGGTTTTTTTTTTTTTTTTACCTTATTTGCAGAATGTTAAGTAAGGCAGTTGAAAGAGAGAGGCATGTTTTAACAAGTTAGGTTTATTTTTCTCCAAGGCATAAAGTCAGATATATTGTTCACTTGAGCAGATATAGCTATTGTTTTTGCAGATAAATGAATTATGACCATAGCTGAATTAGTCTATTGTTTCTGGAACACTTCCTTGCTTTTCCCTGATATGTTTTTGTGGGTTTTTGAGAGCTGGGAGAAGTAATGTGATATGAAAATTTTATCTTGAAATATGGTAGTCTTCAGTTCTAATGAGGTGGATGAACCTAGAGCCTATTATAGAGTGAGGTAAGTCAGAAAGAGAAAAACAAATATAGTATATTAATGCATATATGTAGAATTGATGAACCTATTGGCAAGGCAAGAATAGACACTCAGATATAGAGAACGGACTTATAGACACAGGAGGGGCAGGAGAGGATGGGACGAATTGAGAAAGTAGGATTGAAATATATACATTGCCATATTTAAAATAGATAGCTAATGGGAAGCTGCTATATGACACAGGAAGCTTAGCCTGGTGTTCTGTGACAACCTAAGGGGGTGGGATGGCAGGAGGTGGAGGTGATGTGGTATAGAGAATCAGGAGGAGGGAAGGAACATATGTATACCTATGGCTGGATTCATGTTGATGTATGGCAGAAACTAACACAATGTTGTAAAGCAATTATCTTACAATTAAAAATAAGTGAATTTAAAAAAGAAATGGCTCAAATAAGGACAGTAAAAAGTCTAAATAAGTATCAGAAGGTATAACTTTTTCAAAATAGCCATATCTGAACTATAGGCATGTGGTTACTAAATTATACTCATCAAGCATTAATTGTGGCATTTTTCAGTATATCTCTGAAATAATAAACATGGTCTAAATGTAGAAAGTTTACATCAGGAAAGCAGTTAATCCAGTCTGCAATTGAATTTAGCGAAAGGTTGATCAATTCCAAGAAATGCTAACATTATAGCACTTTTTAATCTTCGATTTTAAGAGACTTTGAAGTGGGCAGTTGGATCTTTCCTCAAAGTGTGCTATTTAGCCGGGAGAGAGAAAACAATATATGCAAAAAACTAATAGCAAAAATCAGAGCAAAATATGGGTTCCTAGTCTCCATCATGTAAGAGTCTAAAGGTCACACTTTGCTTGGATCTTTGGTCAGTGGGTCAAGCCATATACACTGTTGGAAGATGACCTCCATTCCATTTTCTCCGAATAGTGTTTCCTCTTGCTTACAGTTGGTGCTTAACAGATTCCGAGGGGTGATGAAGATGACTTTCAGTTTTGTGTCCGCTCTAGCCTTCTGCATGGCTACATGGAAGGATCTGGCTTCAGAATCTCCTGGATGAGTTGTTGATGGTGACCTGGGGCAGCATCTCAGAGGAGCCCTAGGCCTGCTGAGAAGCATCTATCACTGACTCCCAACAGCCTTAGGTGCTTGCCACGCCCACTCAGTTTCATTGCTCAAAATCCAGACTAGTCTTCAGAACAGGAGACTGACTCCTCTTCTGTGTTTTGTGTTTTCTGCAGTGGGTTGTCTTTAACAATGAGCCATTCATGCACACTTGGGGAGCTACCCAGGACCAGGGAGACGGCTGCAGGCCCTGCAGGCAACTGGCCATGCTCCAGTCCAGATATTCTTGGGAATGTGGAATTATTTGAATCAAAGGGAAATAAATCTTTTGCAAATGTTAATATAAATGACTGTGGGAAGGGCTTGGTGCTAAAAGAGAAGCTGAGAATTCTTGGTGCCTACTGAGTTATTTTTTGGCAGGCAATGCTACTAGGTTGCTATGGGAATGATGAAGACAAAATAATAGTCATATTTTTAATGATTGCTCTTACTTGTGTCATCTTCAACTGCCCTAGGTTGAAAAAAACTTCTGCTAAAATCACTTTGACTACTCCTGTATCATGTTTTGTTCCTTTTTCTCTTGTACCTAAATTTGCAAACATATCTCTCTAAATCAGTTCATGGATCCAGCTGGACCATATTCTATACAAGCATGAAGAAACCATTACTTTTGAAGTTTACACCTTTCATTATATGCTTTCTGTGGCATAGGCTTCAGTTAGAAGGGGTGTACCTGGGGGAATCTGAAATTCTGTGCACTTTTCTGATGGGGAGGGAAACTGTGCAGTGTGGGACAAGGCCAGCTGACCTGGGCCAGGTCTCCCCTTTGCCTTATCTAGCTGTGCCAACTCAGGGCAAGCAATAAACTTTCCTGAACTAAGTTCCTGTATTTGTAACATGGTGTTCATTACACCACCACTGAAGGGTTGTGAGCCCTATAGAAAATGTATGTAAAGTCCTATTACAGGGATCATGAATAACTGGCAAATAGGAGGCCAGTTCCTCAATGTCTATGGCAGGAATCCCAACTAAATCTTTTTTGTTTTTAATGTCATGTGGGATCTTTCATTGCAGCACACAGGTTCTCTAGTTGTAGCACACAGGTTCCAGAGTGCACGGGTTCAGAAGTTGTGGTGCATAGGCTTAGTTGCTCTGCGGCATGTGGGATCTTATCTCCCTGACCAGGGATTGAACCCTGGTCCCCTGCATGACAAGGTGGATTCTTAATCTCTGGACCACCAGAGAAGTCCTGCAACTCAATCCTTTTCTTTAAGCTAAGAAGCAGTCTCAGACTCCTCAACACAATGACCTAGGTAGCTACTATCTATCTGTCAGAATTGGCATGCAAGATTTGCCAAAGTACAATCCTTGGAACTTGATTGATGCTCAATAGGCAGTAGTTCTTAATTATTACTATTCTTGTGTTATTACTATTAACAGGAGGCTGTGGATGTAATAGGGATGCAGAAGATGTGGGTTTGATCCCTGGGTTGGGAAGATCCCCTGGGGGAGGAAGTGGCTCCCCAGTCTAGTATTTTTGTCTAGAGAATCCCAAGGACAGAGGAGCCTGGAGGGCTACAGTCCACGGGCTGTGAAGGCAGCCACAACTGAACGACTGAGCATGCATGCATGTAGATGTCACAGCAGGAGACACAGGCAGCTACTTTTTGCTTTGCCCATTATAATTCATTTTGCATCCAGAGCCAGCAGCTTTGGATACACTGATAGATCACCTAACTTGGGGTACTGGTCTCTGATCTTTGTATCTCTGTTGGTCTGTTCCTCCCCTTTCTTTGCTGGTTCCTCCTCATCTCACAGACCTCCTCTTGAAGTGTCTCAAGGCTCTTCTTTTACTTTTTTATCCACCTTCACTATGATCTCATTTGATCTCATGGTTTGCAATATCATCCAGATGCTAACAATATCAACATTTGGATCTCCAGGCTGGATTTTAGCTCTGAATTCTATTGTATATTCAACTGCATACTTGTGACACATCTCTAATAGGATGTCTGTAATATGATGTATCTATTAACTGAGTACCTAAAAAGCATCTCCACTCTAACAAGTTGGTGTTAAACTCATGATTCATGATCCCCTCCCCTGCAAACCATATCCACTACTCCCATAGTCTTTCTCATTTTAGCAAAAAGCAATTCTTCCCGAGAGCTGCTCAAGAGGAAAAGCTTGAAGTCATGGGTTCTTCTCTTTTCCTCATACCCCATGTTCAATTCACCAAGAAGTCCCATGGCTCGAACCTCCAAGAATCTTCCTCCTTCTTACCGTCTCTACCACTACCATCATCGTTCAAGCCATGATCATCTCTCACCTGGATTATTGTCATAGCCAGTAAGAGACTACAATTGTTTTTCAGCATGTAGGTTGTGTGATTCTTTTAAATAGAAACCAGACCCAGTCAATCCTCTGTTCCAGACCTTCCACATCTTGCTATCTCACCTTGCATACAAAGCAGAGCCCCTCCATTGCTCTAAAAGCCCTCACATGATTGGCATTAACCACCTTTCAGACACCATCCCCTTCCACTGTACCCGCACCCGTTCTGTTGTAGCCACACCGGTTTTCTTGCTGTTTCCAGAAGATCCTCTTCCTGCTTCAGGTCTTTGCACTATTGACTTTCTGCTTGAAAAGTGCTCCCTCCAGATACACACAAAACTTGCCTTCTCATTTCTTTCATCCCAGGTTATCAGCAAAACCATCTTAAATATAAAACATAGCAACCACCCTCCTTACCCCTTCAGTCGACACCTCCTGTCCATGGCACTTCTCAATATCTGACCTATTATGGTTTTACTTGTTTATTTAAAGTAAATAAATGCAATGATGCTTTGGTGTTCAAGTATTGAGAACAGAAGTGCCCCTTTAATTACCGATCTTACCTTCCCAAGGTGGTCTTTCCCCTTCTTGCATTCCCCAAATCCTACCTATTCTTCCAGACATAGCTGAAATCCCATTCTTATAAGTAAGACCTCTGAGCTTCACTCCTGTCAGAGGTGTTAGGTCCTTTCTTAAATTCCCAGAGTTCCCACCATCCAGTCCTTGGTTCGTTGTTCATGTAGTTTGGACACCTTTTCCACTGCTGCATGGAATAAGTATCTGAATATTTTACTGTTCAACCTTGTATAAGCTTATATTTGAAATCCTCCACTGGATTAGACTATATACTGGTTTGGAGTGAAGAAACTAATCCCTTGGGTAACTCAAGGCCTTGACCATATCTGGTACTCAATAAATGTGTATTTCTGTCAGATTTTGTTAACTTGCCAATGAGAATAATAGACAAAAATCATGAATTCTACCCTGAGGAAATAGATTTACTCTGCCTTCTTAGTATTTTTTTATTTCCTTTAATTTCTTTCCCTCCAAAGAAATCAGCTGTGAATTAAGTCTCCTATGGTGTCATGAGAAACTCTGGGCTGGAAGAAGCACAAACTGGAATCAAGATTGCTGGGAGAAATATCAATAACCTCAGATATGCAGATGACATCACCCTTATGGCAGAAAGTAAAGAGGAATTGAAAAGCCTCTTGATGAAATTGAAAGAGGAGAGTGAAAAAGTTGGCTTAAAGCTCAACATTCAGAAAACAAAGATCATGGCACCTTGTCCCATCACTTCATGGGAAATAGATGGGGAAACAGTGGAAACGGTGTCAGACTTTTTGGGGGGGTGCTCCAAAATCACTGCAAATAGTGACTGCAGCCATGAAATTAAAAGATGCTTACTCCTTGGAAGAAAAGTTATGACCAACCTAGATAGCATATTCAAACCCAGAGACATTACTTTGCCAACAAAGGTCCGTCTAATCAAGGCTATGGTTTTTCCAGTAGTCATGTATGGATGTGAGAGTTGGACTGTGAAGAAAGCTGAGCGCCGAAGAATAGATGCTTTTGAACTATGGTGATGGAGAAGACTCTTGAGAGTCCCTTGGACTGCAAGAGATCCAACCAGTCCATTCTGAAGGAGATCAGCCCTGGGATTTCTTTGGAAGGAATGATGCTCAAGCTGAAACTCCAGTACTTTGGCCACCTCATGCGAAGAGTTGACTCATTGGAAAAGACTCTGATGCTGGGAGGGGTTGGGGGCAGGAGAAGAAGGGGACGACCGAGGATGAGATGGCTGGATGGCATCACCGACTTGATGGATGTGAGTTTGAGTGAACTCTAGGAGTTGATGATGGACAGGGAGGCCTGGCGTGCTGCGATTCGTGGGGTCGCAAAGAGTCGGACACGACTGAGCGACTGAACTGAACTGATGGTGTCCGCAAAGACATTAGTAACATAAGCTCTTTTATGTGGGTCTGGCTTAAAGATTTTCAGGGAGAAGAAATCAAGTTGAAAAGGAACAAAGAAGAATGTGTTTTGAGAGTCTTAAAGGGAAGTGGTCAAGAAAGTCAGTGTTTCAGGAACATATTTATGATATTTCTATTTATGGTAGGGTAGCAGCATAGTGAGTCTAGTAAAAGATGTGTTTGTAATTCGTCTCTTGGTAACTGACATACCTCCAGAGTGATTCTAAAAATGTATGTTCCCATTTCATTTGGAATTAAATGTCTTAATTAATATGTATTCATTCTAAGGCTGTTAGGATGTTGAAAATCAGAACAGAGATTCATGTGGGGTAAAGAGAGACCAACCCCTGATGTGGGCGGGTAGCCAGCCTCACAGGAAACCCATTTCTGATCATTGTGCTGTGGAAGGTGAGGTGGATGGAAGGGCTCTGGATGTGCAGGACTTATGTCCTCCTTCCTTGAAGGCCATGGGCAGCGATAAAGGAATTACTCATCACAAAGCTCTGTTGACTTGTCCACTCAGGTCAATAAATACTGCCATTTCCACTGACTCATTTTGTGGGAAAAAAGATGACAGTCAAGAAAGAGGGAGAGAGTGGGTGGGAAGGGAATTTTGTAATTTGTTATAGCATATTCCCCTACCCCCAATATTTTATTGTGAAGATTTTGAAATATACAGAAAAGTGAATGAATTACACCGTGAACACCTATATGCCCACTTAAATTCTACAATGAACATTTTGTTAGAATTATTTTATTGCCTATCTCTTCATCCCTCTATCAATCTGTCTCAAGAAGAGCATTCTATGAGTTTTGACAAAGACTTTCACCTGTGTGACCCAAACCCTTATCCAAATATAAAAGTCTTCACCTCAGAAAGTTCCTCAAGCCTCTCTCCAGGGAGTCTCTGCTCCCACCTCACTCCCAGAGGTTACCACTTTCCTATATTTCTTTTTACCATAAATTAGTTTTGTCTATTCTAGAACTTTTCGTGAGCCTTCTTTCATTCAAATTTAGAAAATAAATTAGAAATTCATCCATATTGTTATGTATATCCATTTATTTTTAAAACTAAAATAATCTCTATTCATTTTCACGTTTTCAGAGAATCAGGTTAGCGATGTATTTAGAAAGTAGTAGGAAAAAGGGAAAATGACGGTATTTTTTTTAGGGAAGAGTTGAAAGGGACCCTAAAACAGCTGTATTGGCCCTTAATTTTCCATGTGAAGTGATAGAGGACCAGTGATTGCTCAGGGTTATGTAGACTAAGCTGAACAAGAACCCAAGTCTCTTGATTCGATGCTTGAAACAGTTCGGGAGCAGCTGAGTGGGGTGGTTGTTTTGAGCTGAAGCCATGTGAGACTCGAGAGTTTCAACAGAGACTTGCTTTAGAGGATGTGAAACTCCACTAACCTCATGTGACAAGAAATCCTCCGAGGCCTTGGTGTGGAGCCAGGGTGGGGAAGTCTGATGCGGCTTCGGGTTACCAGCTCCAAATCTGAACCACTGGCTGAGGGTGACTTTCTGATTTGCAGTAAAATCCCCTGCAGTAAAGCTCCCCTGTCCCATGAGACATGCGACAGGGGAGCTTTTCCTCCGCAGCATACACAGGCAGGTTAATGCTAAAGGAACAAAAAGCCAAGAAAGGCGTCTTCAGCCACATTGTCCTCCCATAGGAAGGGGCGTGGAGCTGAAAATGAAACACTGGGGGCAGGGGGTGGGGGTGGGGGGTGACACCATGTTACAGACAGAGCCTTTGTCTCCAACTCAGCCCAGAATGACAGTGACCTGGTGGTGCCTGCCTGCCAGCTGTTGGCTGGCCTTTGTGAAAGTCCCCGATGTCCAGGCCAGTGCTTAGTGGGCAGGTATCCATAGCATGAAGCCAACTGGCACTGCCGCCACCCCTGTTGGTGAAATGAGCCCAATGTCGGGGAACCAAGGCTGCTGGGCCACTCTGGCTACCAGCTGGCAGGTGCAAGCCCCAGGGGCAGGTGCCCTAGGGAGACAAGGCTGGTGTTGCCATGGTAACTGACCCAAAAAGGCCGTTTCTCCTTCAAGGTCGGTTTGACCTCTTTTCTGCCAGGGGAATGCGGGGAGGAAGAAGAGACTTTGTGGCAACTCTGACTCGTGTGTGAATGCATCTCTCGTCTGTTTTGAATGCGTTGCTTCTCACTGGATCTTATTAGTGTCCCCTGCTGGGCAAATCTGGGGGCTGGTGGATCTCTTGGGGGATGTTGTCGTGGCCAGAGATCAGGTCACCAGAGACGTCCCAGGAGAGACAGTCCAGGGTAGACCAAGCAGGACCGAACAAAGAATTCCAAAGGCGTTTCTGAAGGGCAGCCAGTCAGGTTGGACGGGTTCTTTGGGCTATTCCGGGATAAGAGATTAGTGCCGACTGTTTGCGGCTTGTCACCCTAGATGTCCTTTGGCCAGCCTGTCCTGGGCTCAGGGGTGAAGGGACTCTTGTCAGCTTGCTGGGTGCCTCAGCAGTTTGACACAATGAGTTCATTGTAAAGAAGCAAACTTTCTTAGCACTGGTGTCCTTCTCTCTGTAGCTCTTACATGCATGCCTTTACCTCGGCCAAAAACGTATTCTGGCTTGGATAGAAAAGTTGCGTTTAATGTTTGTATTTCTGTGTCTCAAACTCTGGTTCTGACTCAGGTCATTAGGTTATGGCAGGAATTTTCCCACTTCCCATCTCGTGTGTGTGCTCATGTGATGAGCTTCACTTTCTGTGCCCTTACTTAGGTTTCTATTAGGAGAGATGATAGTGTTACAGTGGTGGTGGGGGGGTTTCCTGAAGCCCTGGAAATTTTTACTCCTATCTTTCCACTGGGAGGCTGTCAAAATTATTCAGGTAGGATGGCACGCTGACAGTAGGAAATGCTAGTGGCTCTTGGTAAATCATGAACAAATTGCTTGCAAATATAACCATGGAAATAAACCTCTGTCTCCTAATGTGTGAAATGAAAAGATTAGAGTGAAGGCTCTTTAAAACTTTGCCAGCTAGTTTTCTAAGATTTTTCATTTCAGCATGGAAAAGAGAAGCTCTGAATAGGTTCAACAAGTAACAAACTGACCTTACTTACAAATTTTTGCCCTAGATTCTATATTTAGTAAATATTTATAATTCATGCAAGAATACTGGAGTGGGATGCCATTGCTTTCTCCTTATAATTCATCTATTAATGTGCACTTGGGATACAGAAACAGGAAAGCAGAATTTTCTATCATTTTCTGTCTTGGAGGATCTCATGGTGTAATGGGAAGGGATAGCAGGAAGAAATTATTCTCAAAATTGGCAGGAGTTTGGGGACTTCCCTGGTGGTCTAGTGGTTAAGACACTGAGCTTTTAACACAACCCTGTTTCACAAGTTTGGTCCTTGGTGGGGAATTAAGATCTCACATGCTGCGTGGTGTGGCCAAAACACACACACACACACACACACACACACACATACACTGACTGGCAGTTTTCAAAATTCTGTTTGGAAAAGAGTTACCTTTTGGTTTGGAAAAGCACTTTAATGGGCATGTTTAATGTGGAAAGATGAGCCCTTCCCTCTCCTCCTGAACTGGCAAGGTCAGGACTAAAGTGATGTGAAGCATTTGCCTTAGATGCAGAAAGAAGGGGATGCCAGAAAACTTAGTGATCAAGATAAATGCTATTAGAATGTAACACTTAAAAAATAAAAACTAAAAAAGTCCATGATGAACAAAGGGTACAAATTTTAAAGCAAGAGAGAATCTGATCCTGCAAGTGTATAACCTTATCTCACTTTCCTCACCGTAATTCTGGTCCTGGTTCCAATAAAACTTTTTATTTAGAAAGTAATCCAGTTTGACTTTGTAAAGCCATTGCAGTAAAATATCTCAAGATTTAGACAAGAGTGTTACAGAGTTTAGGGTTTTGGAGGTTTTTCATTAGAAGGAGAAGGCCCTTGAGGGCAAGGGGTCCCTAGAAGATGGTGGTGAGCATAAATGAGAAATTCTTCATAGTAGAAAATGGTTGATAAATATTTATGAAAGAATGGTTCGAAGTGGTTGACGTTGTTCCTTACACTGTGCTGCAACTGCCCACTCTGTCCCCTACCCCTCATTTAGATGTCTGATACATACAATAATCCATGGATTCATACTGCTTTGAGAAAGAGGAAGGAAGAAGGGTGGTGTCCAGCATGGGAGGAAGTGGTCTAGTGAGAGGAGGGCAGATGGAGGAACCAGGCAGGATGAAGTAAGGCCCAGCTCAGGAGAAGCTTCATCCCCTGAAATCCACTGGAGAGAAAATGGAAGGAGTCTGGACTTTGCAGATTCAGCCCATGCACTGAAATATTGCATGCTTTGCAATATTAAGGGAAAGAGAGACCTCAGGTAACAGACACTGGGGCTGCACCTGTAAATCAAAAATTGTGTGACTGCACCAGATCTTTGGTTTACCCCTCCAGGTCCACTCACCATCCTTCTCTCGGCTTTCTTCCTGGGAGGCTGCCATGATCCATAGATCACGTTACAGGGCTTTCTTACTCCTTGGCTTCTAGCTGGATTTAGCCCTTGACAAACACCAGAAGACTTTTGGAAGAAGCCAAGAGAGTGAATTTGCTCCTTTCCTGAGGGTTTGCTATAGGCTGGTTCCAATTCCTGCCAAACATCCCTCTCATTCCTTTGCCAGGCTCTGAGAACCACTCCTTCCTGTTACCCTTTCAGGCTAGAGGTGGTACCAGCCCCTTCTATTCCCTGGGGGTCTACCATCTTTTGTGATTTCCTTCTATACTGCTTCTTTGTAATAAGCTGATACAGACCCTGACTGATACAGATGTGAGAAGTATTAAAAAGGGTTGTACAGAGCATTATAGTTTAGAGGTGGAAGAAGCAACCAACTGCCCAGTGGGAGGAAGATGGGTGGGCATAGAGGGCTTCACAGGTGATGTCTGAGCAGAATCTTATGGAATGAGACATTTCCTCTGGATTAAGTTAAACCTCAGCCTGAAAACAGTCTTATATCTGTCAGGCAGGTGTTGGTGTATGCAAATCTCGATGGTCTGCATGGTCTTAAAAGACAGTGATTATCCAGCGGGCTTAAAAAGCACAGAAAACTGAAGTAATAGAATAGCAATCACCCACATTCCTGTAATTCCTATTGATAATCTGGCATGCTTTCTTCAAGATTTTTTACAGAGTTGAAGTCACACTCTGTATACCATTTGGATACACTGTATACCATTTCTCTAACATTACATAATAAGCAATTTTCCCACAACTGAAAGGTGCTGCGAATATCTGCTCAGAGGCTGCTCCTCTTAGAGGGAGCACAATAACCTGGAGGAACTGAATGCTATTACATCATATTGACATACTCTGATTTTTAATAAATAATGCTCCAGTAATTTTGCATTTTTATAGCATTATTTCTTTTTGCCATTATGTCATTAAAAGTTTTTACTAAATTAAAAAAAACTGATGCTAAAAAACCTGACTACAGACATACCTGTACTTCAAGATGGCTGAATAACTATAGAGTTTTGGTGGGTTGTTTTCTTTTTCATAACATTGAGGAAGATTGAGTTTTCTTTTGGTGGGTGAGGAAGAGAGGAAGTGGTAGCTGGGACTCCATTCTGAGGGTATGCCCAGGAACTTGGCCGGGTAAGGATTCCTTACAAATGGACATTAGCAGCAGTGATGGCTGAGTTAGATTTTATGATGTACTGAATAATTCCTTTCCAAATTTTCCACACCTTCAGCATTAGTCCATGCAACATGGACTTCCGTTGACAGTGACTGATAGATGAGGCAAGAACAGTGAGTGTACAAAGGATAAAGGGTTGTAAAGAGTGGACAAGAGGGTCAGGGCTGATTGGGAGGATCCTGGACCAGGGGTTTGAGGAGAGAGGTGACTGGCTCTCCCCCAGGGGAAGCATCCTGTAGCTGATTTTCTGAAATATCGGGCTGGCCCTTCTGCAGTTCTAAGAATTATATCTGGATATCAAAAGAAAGAACAACCCCAAAGCCTGATGGACTCGTTAGATGTCATTCCAATAGGAGTCACTGAGTTGTTTAGTCATGTCTGGCTCTTGTGACCCTTTGGACTGTAGCCTGCCAGAATCCCCTGTCCATGGGATTCTATAGGCAAGAATACTGGAGTGGGTTGCCATGCCCTCCTCTGGGGATCTTCGTGACCCAGGGATCAAACCTGTGTCTCCTGTGTCTTTGCAGGCGGATTCTGCATCAGGGAAGCCCAAAAGAAAGTAATAGGGAAACAAAGGAGGGGATGGATGAGGAGATAGTGTGAGGAATGGATTTGGTGACATTGTGTGGGAAGACATTGGTTATTAGAACTAGATGAGGGAAGTAATATTTTACCAGAAGAACTGCTACAAAATGATTGAGAAGGGTACCAGTATCAGTATCAATAAGAGTGTCAGTATCAATTGATAAATTGAACAGGGTTTGGAAAGGGAAAAAGGTAAGCTCTGTGTAGAGAGAAGTAAACTTCCCTTTATAAAACTGAAATGTGACAAGGTAAGCTATGATCCAACTTATCATTTGTAATAGGTACTTATAGGAAAGGGATTAATAGTCTAATGGACTTGACCTCCCAAAACAACAAAGTTACTTGGGCTTGTTTCCCTTTGGGTGTTCACCCCATGATTAGTCTTGTTCAAAATCTGAAATTATCTGTGCATTTCTTTTTCAGTGAAAATTCTTTTTCATTAGAAACCTGAAATAAATGACTTATTTATTCGCACGCTATTATCCAGCCATCTTTCAGCTCACACTCAGCCTCTGTTTGACGTGAAGCTTGGGAATGGCTTAGAAAAAGCATCTGATTGAGACATTTTTCACACGACTTTGCCAGAAGGGGTTTCTGCGTTCAGCCTGGGAGGCTTCCACCCTGAGAACTGCCTTAACTGAACATTCAAATATGATTGCAAGAACTTCGATGTGGAATTCATAATAGTTTCTGAAAATAATTTATAGAGTGGTTCTCTTTTTTCCTTGGGAAATGAAAACATAGCACCTCTTGGGGAAAGGTTTGGATAATTCTGGGAAAATACAGACATGATGTTTCAATGAGCCTTTTATTGTCATATTGATCGGATAAGCTTTGGTTTGGGAGTCTGTCTTAGAAAGAAGCATATAGGATTTTGGCAAGAAGTCTGTTTTAATAAAACATAATCTTTAAAGCTCAGAGACCCATTACTTAATGCCTAAGCTAGGTTAAAGGGCCATTGCTTCTGCTGTATCCCTAGAATCTTATGTTTGCATAGTATGAAACCAATACCAACCACCCCTATCCAAAACCAACTAAAGAAAAACACAAAATACTTCCTTCTGTCTAACAGTAGAGTATTCTTTTATGTGCGGTGTCTCTGGGCTGAAAAGCAGGAGTGAGTTCTCTGCATCCTGGAATCTATTTTTCTTATATTAACACAGCATTGGAAGGTCTCTAACATTGAGTTCAGGACTATTCATCTGAGGTTGTCAGTGTTGCCTTCTCTTTTCTTAATAATTTGATTGCAAATAGGGGACACCCATTTGGATGTATGTAGATTACATAAATTTGAGGATAAATTCTACTACTCTTACATAAATTCTACAATCTGAATCAATATTCCTAAAAGAAGTCCACATGTTAGACTGATGGACTGAGACAAAAAGGATAAAATTTTATAAGAAATGAATATTCGATCTTAGGTTGTGCTCTTGTTTGTGCTTAGTCACTCAACTGTGTCCAAACCTTTGCCACCCCATGGACTGCAGCCCACCAGGCTTTTCTGTCCATGGGGATTCTCCAGGCAAAAATACTGGAGCAGATTGCCATGGTCTCCTTCAGGGTATCTTCACAACCCAGGGATCGAACCAGGGTCTCCTGCATTGCAGGTGGATTCTTTACCATCTGAGTCATCAGGGAATCCCAGATCTTAGGTTAAAATCATTCAATTGACTGGAGATGACTGGCTTAACAGATGTCCATGGGAAAAGTCTCATGAGTTTTATCCCCAGGAAGTTCAGTGGGAACTTGCAGTATCACATGACAAGCATCAACTCTTAGAGTACATTCATGGAGTTAGAATTCTCCTAGCAAGGGTGGGTCTTTATTTTAACCCTTGCCAAACTTCTCTTGAATTCCATGTCTTTAAAAGGGTCTAAGACAAAAATCGAGTGATTCTATCCTGTGGGAAACTGTTGCAGGAATTTCAGGAGCCATGATTTAGCCCAAAGAAGAAAAGCTTGGGAGGAGTCCTGATTGATTGTTGCCTGGAAATATTTATTAGAAAAGGTAAGGGTTTTCTGGAATTTGACAGTCTGACACTGGGCTAAGACTGGGATTGATGTCTGAAGATTGCAAGGGAAATCCTTTGGGGGTTAAAATAAAGGAAAATTCTCTGATGAACAAGATTTGTTCAAAAGTGAAACGCCCTGGCATAGAAGGAGGGAAGCCCCCTGGTCCTGCAGAATGAGGCCAGAGATCAACCTTCTGGCAAGGAGGTTGTGGGGAGACTCAAGTGTGATGATGCACTAGGTTGCCTTTCAGAGTCCGTCCATTACTAAGTAGGCAAAGTTTGTCTCTGGAGCTGTCCCGTCTCCCCTTTACCCCAGCTGTTACTTTGGGAATGACAGGATCACCTGCCTCCCACCACAATATTGATGACTCATAAGACTTGAGGTTTTGAGAAATTGATACTTCAATAAATAGCCACCAAATAGTGTGGAGCGCTTCTTTTCATGCCGACCACACTTGCTTTTTGGCTTCCCAGGTGATGCTAGTGCCTGCCAGTGCAGGAGATGTAAGAGATGTGGGTCTGATCCCTGGGTTGGGAAGATTTCCTGGAGAAGAAAATGGCAACCCACTCTAGCATTCTTGCCTGGAGAATCCCATGGACAGAGGAGACTGTGGGCTATGGTCCTGAGGGTCACAAAGAGTCAGACATGACAGGAAGCAACTTCGGACAAATGGACACTTGCTTTAGCCTACAAACAATGGCAGTGTTACAAGAATGGGAGATTTTTACACGCAAGAAGAAGCTCTTGGAGGGAGACATCTAGGCAGAGGTCAACTTGCACCTCCTAAATGAAAATATAAAATCATATCCTTATGATATGAAATCATATTCCATGGAGGTAGGAAATTGCAGATGATGCATCCTCATCTGCCTACTCTGGACAGTGTGCTGGTCTGTTTCCTCAAGACAATAGCAGTCATTACCTAATGGGTGCTGGAAAAATAGATTGCTCTCCACCATTCCTTTGCCTTGTTATGGCATCAATAAGATCAGTACAAACAGTAGCTGTGATCTTGGTGTTTGATAGAAATTTTTTAGCCACCTTTTCACTCTAGGTCATCTTTATCTCACCTTTGAAGAGTGCTGTAAAGATGGATTATTTGAACATAGCTGCAATCATAAACTCTTAGCTCATTCCTTGTCTCTCTTCTCTCTCCCAACCAGCAAGGAGAGTGGAATAGGGAGAGTGTCTACCCTGCAAGAAGGCAGGATACCAAATATTTGCAGGGTGAAATGACACCATCCCAGGAGATGGGAGAAAGGCCTGGAAGGGAGAGGAGAACTGAGGAGTATTTTTCTCTTCCATCTAGGAGGCTCCTAGGGACCTCTTTCTGAACCCAGCATCCATCCTGCTGGTCTCTTAGCAGAGACGTGCAGGGGTCCTGTAGAGGGATCCTGCAGCTGCTGGGGGCTCGCAGAAGATGGGCAGTGTGTCTCCCGGTCCTTGTTAGCCCCACAAATGGCCCATTGAGGGGGTGCAGGAGAAAGGAGAGGCCTCCAGGGCTGGCCCCGGGGTCCCTCAATGGGGGCACTGTTCAGGCTTGGGTGGAAGCCAGCGCCAATACCACGCTGGTTGTTAAAGCCTCATTCTTTCCAAGGAGGCGGCTGGAAAGGCAGCAGAGCAGCTGAGGCTCCAGAAAAGGTGCTTCTCTTGTTCTTCCCAAGGCTGGCCTGACACACGAGAGGAAGCCACTTCCTTTTCAATTATTTCCTGTTGTTCATTACATTTACATCTCAAGCATTTTCCTCTTCCTTCTTACTCTCTGTTTTATTACTCAAGACCCCACACTGATGGCTTTTCCCCTTCTCCCCTCTAGTCTCAACTGAAACTTAGAAATGTGAAAAGTTTCTCTGTTTTGTACCAGTCTCCTTGGGCAGCCGTTCAGGGAAGCACCACCAGAATGTCTCCAGTTTGGCTGTTGCTCTTGAGCCCCAGAAGAGCTTAAAGTCTCTTTCAAAATGAAGAGTGTAGCTTTGGAGATAGCAAAGTCCTAGATGTCCACTGCAGGAAATGTGCTGTTTTCCCAGCCCAACATCTCCATTTCTGTTTTAAAACACCACCTCAATTTTCCTTTGAGAGCCACACTCAGCCCATGGATGTTGATGGGATTGATTTGACCATGAGATTCCCTGGTTTCAGGGTGGGCACAGCACCTTGGCCTGATCTTCTATCCTCCTGGCTTTGTGTGGGGATAGTTGGGACCCAGACTGGGTCACAACAGAGTAATTCCTGAGCAGAAAGATTTGGGAGAAGTATTGGGAAAGAGACTCTCTATTTCCACTGAGGTGCTGGCTATGTAGAGTCCAAGTTGGGAGCTCTGGTGATCATCTTTGCTTTCATATGGGAAGAGTCACTGTGAGAAATCCATAGGCTGCAGAGGAAAACTGGGGCAGAGTGATAGACCCCGGCTAACATGGAGTGTAGACTGGATCCAGCTATGCCTGAAGCCAGAATCCTGACCTGTCAGTTATGCTGATCAGAACATTTACTTTTATTCCTTTGCCTCATTTGAGTTGAGTTTCTGTAAACTAGTTTCTGTTAGCTCAACTCATTTAGTTGCAACTAAAAGAGTCCTAACCAATGCTAATATTTTTCTGCTTCCTATTCCTTGCTCTTAAATCTATTTCTCACTTTTATTGTATAATCGTAAGGGATTTGATTTGGGTCATACCTGAATGGTCTAGTGGTTTTCCCTACTTTCTTCAATTTAAGTCTGAATTTAGTAATAAGGAGTTCATGATCTGAGCCACAGTCAGCTCCCGATCTTGTTTTTGCTGACTGTATAGAGCTTCTTCATCTTTGGTTACAAAGAATATAATCAATCTGATTTTGATGTTGATTTAAGGGACAAGATCTGATAGAGTGCCTGATGAACTATGGACGGAGGTTCGTGACATTGTACAGGAGACAGGGATCAAGACCATCCACAGAAAAAGAAATGCAAAAAAGAAAAATGGCTGTCTGAGGAGGCCTTACAAATAGCTATGAAAAGAAGAGAAGCAAAAAGCAAAAGAGAAAAGGAAAGAGATACCCATTTGAATACAGAGTTCCAAAGAATAACAAGGAGAGATAAGAACACCTTCTTCAGTAATCAATGCGAAGAAATAGAGGAAAATAATAGAATGGTAAAGACTAGAGATATCTTCAAGAAAATTAGAGATACTAAGGGGATATTTCATGCAAAAATGGGCTCAATAAAGGACAGAAATGGTATAGACCTAACAGAAGCAGAAGATATTAAGAAGAGGTGGCAAGAATATACAGAAGAACTGTACAAAAAAAGATCTTTATGACCCAGATAATCAGGATGATGTGATCACTCACCTAAGCCAGACATGCTGGAATGTGAAGTCAAGTGGGCCTTAGGAAGCATCACTACAAACAAAGTTAGTGGAAGTGATGGAATTCCAGTTGAGCTATTTCAAATCCTAAAAGATGATGCTGTGAAAGTGCTGCACTCAATACGCCAGTGAATTTGAAAAACTCAACAGTGGTCACAGGACTGGAAAAGATCAGTTTTTATTCCAATCCCTAAGAAAGGCAATGCCAAAGAATGCTCAAACTACTGCACAATTGCACTCATCTCACACACAAGTAAAGTAATTCTTAAAATTCTCCAAGCCAGGCTTCAACAATATGTGAACCGTGAACTTCCAGATGTTCAAGCTGGATTTAGAAAAGGCAGAGGAACCAGAGATCAAATTGCTAACATCTGTTGGATCATTGAAAAAGCAAGAGAGTTCCAGAAAAACATCTATTCCTGCTTTATCAACTATGCCAAAGCCTTTGACTGTGTGGACCACAACAAACTGAAAAATTCTTAAAGAGATGGGAATACCAGACCACCTGACCTGCTTCTTGAGAAATCTGCACTTGGTATGCAGATCAGGAAGCACCAGTTAGAACTGGACATGGAACCACAGACTGGTTCCAAACAGGAAAAGGAGTACATCAAGGCCATCTATTGTCACCCTGCTTATTTAACTTATATGCAGTTATAACATCATGAGAAATGCTGGACTGGATGAAGCACAGGCTGGATTCAAGATTGCTGGGAGAAATATTGATAACCTCAGATATGCAGATGATGTCATCCTTATGGCAGAAAGTGAAGAAGAACTAAAGAGCCTCTTGATGAAAGTGAAAGAAGAGAGAGAAAAAGCTGGCTTAAAACTCAACATTCAGAAAACTAAGATCATGGCATCTGGTCCCATTACTTCATGGCAAATAGATGGGGAAACAGTGGCAGACTTTATTTTTTGGGCTCCAAAATCACTGCAGATGGTGATTGCAGCCATGAAATTAAAAGATGCTTACTCCTTGGAAGGAAATTTATGACAAACCTAGACAGCATATTACAAATCAGAGACATTACTTTGCCAACAAAGGTCCATTTAGTCAAGGCTATGGTTTTTTCAGTAGTCATGTACGGATGTGAAAATTGGACTACAAAGAAAGCTGAGCACCCAAGAACTGATGCTTTTGAGCTGTGGTGTTGGAAAAGACTCTTGAGAGTCCCTTGGACTGCAAGAAGATCCAACCAGTCCATCCTAAAGGAAATCAGTCCTGAATATTCATTGGAAGGACTGATGTTGAAGCTGAAACTCCAGTACTTTGACCACCTGATGGGAAGAGCTGACTTATTTGAATAGACCCTGATCCTGGAAAAGATTGAAGGTGGGAGGAGAAGGGGACAACAGAGGATGAGATGATTGGATGGCATCACTGACTCAATGGATATGTGTTTGAGTAGAATCCGGGAGTTGGTGACGGACAGGGAAGCCTGGCGTGCTGCAGTCCATGGGGCTGCAAAGAGTCAGACACGACTGAGCAACTGAACTGAACTGATTCCTTGCCCAGGCTACCCTTATTCAGTTCTTTGCTACATTATCTTGCAATTTCCCCAAGCACTGTACCACCAGGGCTTCCCAGGTGGCCCTAGTGGTAAAGAACCCGCCTGCCTGCAGATGCAGGAGACGTAAGATGTGGATTTGATCCCTGGGTGGAAAGATCTCCTGGAGGAGGGCATGGCAACCTACTCCAATATTCTTGCCTGGAGAATCCCATGGGTAGAGGAGCCTGCGGGGCTATAGTCCATAGGGTTGCACAGAGTCAGATATGACAGAAGTGACTTAGCACATGGTATGCACGTTCCAGTGCTAAGATATACAAAAACTGTCCAAAATTTCAGCCTAGAAGAAAACAGGAAGACTCATTTATTTAGTTCTTCTTTGACTAGATGGGGTAATAGGTACTACTGGAATCCCCACCTATGTTTTCAGTCTGTGGTAAAAACCCCAGCTTTGCCCATTCATTCAGCAATCATTAATTTTGTCACTAACACATGCCACAGAATTGCTTCAAACACTTTATAGTCAAGTAGAGAGACAGGTGGTATGAGTGCAAAGAAGTAGAGTAGGCTTCATGATGAGACTCTATGCTTGCTTGCATGGGGAACCTAAGGAGAGAGTGGCCAGTTCTTATGTTAGCAAGAGGAAGAAAGACTTCCAGGAACAGGTCATGCTTGAGCTGTATTTTCAAAGATGAATAGAGATTTTTTAGCTTAAGTAAAATAAGGTAAGGGAGAGGAAGACCAACCTAGCCCAAATAGAAATGTCAAATGTAGGCTATTACTTGACTTAAAAATCTACCACGTAAGAGAACAAGATGGTGGAGGAGTAGGTGGATGTGGAGTACATCTCTCTCCATGGATACATCAGGAATATACCTTCAGACAGAAGTGCATTCAGAACAGCAGCTGAGAGCAGACAGGAGGACCTGGCCAGTACTTTGTTGGCAAAGTACTGTCTCTGCTTTTTAATATGCTGTCTAGTTTGGTCATAACTTTTCTTCCAAGGAGTAAGTGTCTTTTTATTTCATGGCTGTAGTCACCATTGAATTGAATTGAATTGAAGTTGCTCAGTCGTGTCCGGCTCTTTGCGACCCCATGGACTGTAGCCTACTGGGCTCCTCTGTCCATGAGATTTTCCAGGCAAGAATACTGGAGTGGGTTGCTATTTCCTTCTCCAGGGGAACTTCCTGGCCCAGGGATCGAACCCGGGTCTCCCGCATTGTAGGCAGACGCTTTGCCGTCTGAGCCACAAGGGAAGCCAAAAAAAGATCATCAAAATAGAAAATTAATAAAGAAACTCAAGTCTTAAATGATACATTAGATGAGATAAATCTCATTGATATCTTCAGGACATTCCATCCAAATTCAGAAGGATACACTTTCTTCTCCAGAGGACATGGAATATTCTTTAGGATAGAGCACATTTTGGGTCACAAATCAAACCTCAGTAAATTTAAGAAAATTGAAATCATACCAAGCATCTTCTCTGACCACAATGCTATGAGACTAGATATCAGTTACAAGAAAGAAACTGTAAGGAATACAAACACATGGAGATTAAACAACATGTTTCTAAATAGCCAACAAGTTACTGAAGAAATGAAAATGGAAATCAAAAAATTTCTAGAAACAAATGACAATGAAAACATGACAACACAAAACCTATGGAATGCAGTGAAAGCAGTTCTAAGAGGGAAGTTCATAGCAATACAATCCTACCTCAAGAAAAACATCGAATAGACAACCTAACTTTACGCCTAAAACAACTGGAAAAAGAACAAAAAAACCCCCAAAATTAGTAGAAGGAAAGAAATCAAAATCAGCAATCTGAGCAGAGATAAATGAAAAAGAAATGAAAGAAACAATAGTAAAGATTAATAAAACTTTTAGTTTTAGCTGGTTCTTTGAGAAGATTAAACAAAATTGACAAACCTTTAGCCAGGCTCATCAAGAAAAAAAGAGAGAAGAATCAAATCAATAAAATTAGAAATGAAAAAGGACTATTAGAAATACAAAGGATTATAAGAGACTATTATGAACAACTGTATTGCAATAAAATGGATAACCTGAAAGAAATGGACAGATTCGTAGAAAAGTTCAATCTTCCAAGACTGAACCAGGAGGAAAAAGAAATTATGAACAACCCAATTACAAGCACTGAAACTGAAGCTGTGATCAAAAATCTCCCTAAGAAACAAAAGTCCAGGACCAGATGGCTTCACAGGAGAATTCTATCAAACATTTAGAGAAGAGTTAATGCCTATCCTTCTAAACTCAAAAAATTGCAGAGGAAGGAACACTTCCAAGCTCATTCTATGAGGCCACCATCACCCTGATACCAAAACCAAAGGCAACACAAACAAAGAAAACTATAGGCCAATATCACTGATGAACATAGGTGTAAAAATCCTCAACAAAATTTTAGCAAACAGAATTTAGCAACACTTCAAAAAGCTCATACACCATGGTCAAGTTGGGTTTATTCCAGGAATGCAAGGATTCTTCAATATACACAAATCAATCAATGTGGTAACCATATTAACAAATTGAAAGATAAAAATCACATAATTATCTCAATAGATGCAGAAAAAGCCTTTGACAAAATTTAGCACCCATTTATGATTAAAACTCTTCAAAAAATGGGCATAGAAGGAACCTACCTCAACATAGTAAAGGCCATATATTATAAGTCTATAGCAAACATTATTCTCAATGGTGAAAACCTGAAAGCATTCCCCCTAAGATCAGGAACAAGACAAGGGTGTTCACTCTCACCACTATTATTCAACATAGTTCTGGAAGTCCTAGCTAAAGCAATCAGAGAAGAAAAAGAAATAAAAGGAATACAGATCAGAAAAGAAGTTAAGCCCTCACTGTTTGAAGATGACATGATACTGTATATAGAAAACCCTAAAGATAGTATCAGAAAGTTACTAGAGCTAATCAGTGAATTTAGCGAAGTTGCGGGATACAAAATCAATACACAGAAATCACTTGCATTTCTATATACTAACAATGAAAAATCAGAAAGAGAAATTAAGGAAATAATCTCATTCACCATTGCAACAAAAAGAATTAAATATCTAGAAATAAACTTACCTAAGTAGACAAATGGAGAAGGCAATGGCACCCCACTCCAGTGCTCTTGCCTGGAAAATCCCATGGACGGAGGAGCCTGGTAGGCTGCAGTCCATGGGGTCGCTGAGTCAGACACAACTGAGCGACTTCACTTTCCCTTTTCACTTTCATGCATTGGAGAAGGAAATGGCAACCCACTCCAGTGTTCTTGCCTGGAGAATCCCAGGGATGGCGGAGCCCAATGGGCTGCCATCTGTGGGGTCGCATAGAGTCGGACACGACTGAAGCGACTTAGCAGCAGCAGCAGCAGCAGCAGCAGCAGCAAGTAGACAAAAGAACTGTACACAGACAGGTATAAGACACTAATGAAAGAAATCAAAGATGACATAAACAGGTGGAGAGATATTCCACGTTCCTGGGTTGGAAGAACTAATATTGTGAAAACAACTATACTACCAAATGCAATGTACAGATTTAATGTGATCGCTATCAAATTACCAATGGCATTTTTCACATAACTAGAACAAAAAAATCCACAATTCATATGGAAACACAAAAGACCCTGAATAGCCAAAGCAATCTTGAGAAAGAAGAATGGAGTTGGAAGAATCAACCTTCCTGACTTCAGTTTATACTACAAAGCTAGAGTCATCAAGATAGTATGGTACTGGCACAAAAACAGAAACATAGACCAATGGAACAAGATAGAAAGCCCAGAAATAAATCCATGCACTTATGGGTACGTTATTTTTGACAAAGGAGGCAAGAATATACAATGGAGCAAAGGCAGCCTCTTCAATAAATGGTGCTGAGAAAACTGGACAGCTACATGTAAAAGAATGAAATTAGAACGCTTCCTAACACCATACACAAAGATGAACTCAAAATGGATTAAAGACCTTAATGTAAGAACAGAGACCATAAAACTCTTAAAGGAAAACATAAATCAAAGCAAGATCCTCTATGACCCACCTCCTAGAGTAACAGAAATAAAAACCGAAGTGAACAACTGAGACATGATTAAACTTAAAAACTTTTGCATAGCAAAGGAAGCTATAAGCAATATGAAAAGACAACCCTTAGGATGGGAGAAAACAATAGCAAATGAAACAACTGACAAAGGATTTAATTTCCAAAATATACAAGCAGCTCATACAACTCAATACCAGAAAAACAAACAACCCAATCAAAAAGTGGGAAAGAGACCTAAACAGACATTTTTCCAAAATAGACATACAGATGGCTAACAAACACATGAAAAGATGCTCAATATCGCTCATTATTAGGGAAATGCAAATCAAAACTACAATGACATATCACCTCACACCAGTCAGAATGGCCATCATCAAAAAGTCTATAAACAATAAATGCTGGAGAGGGTGTGGAGAAAAGGGAATGCTCTTGTTGGTGGGAATGTAAATTGATACAGCCACTATGAACGATAGTATGGAGATTCCTTTAAAAACTAAGAATAAAACCACCATATGACCCAGCAATCCCACTCCTAGGCATATACCCTGAGAAACCAAAATTGAAAAAGACACATATACCTTAATATTCATTTTAGCACTATTTACAATAGCTAGAACATGGAAGCAACCTAGATGTCCATCGACAGATGAATGGATAAAGAAGTTGTGGTATGTAAACATAATGGAATATTCAGTTCAGTTCAGTCGCTCAGTCGACTCTTTGCGACCCCATGAATCGCAGCACGCCAGGCCTCCCTGTCCATCATCAACTCCCGGAGTTCACTCAAACTCACATCTATCGAGTCAATGATCCCATCCAGCCATCTCATCCTCGGTCGTCCGCTTCTCCTCCTGCCCCCAATCCCTCCAGCATCAGAGTCTTTTCCAATGAGTCAACTCTTCGCATGAGGTGGCCAAAATACTGGAGTTTCAGCTTTAGCATCATTCCTTCCAAAGAAATCCCAGGGCTGATCTTCAGAATGGAGTGGTTGGATCTCCTTGCAGTCCAAGGGACTCTCAAGAGTCTTCTCCAACACCACAGTTCAAAAGCATCAATTCTTCGGTGCTCAGCTTTCTTCACAGTCCAACTCTCACATCCATACATGACCATAGGAAAAACCATAGCCTTGAGTAGACGGACCTTTGTTGGAAAAGTAATGTCTCTGTTTTTCAATATGCTATCTAGGTTGGTCATAACTTTTCTTCCAGGAAAGAATTTTAATTTTAACTTTATGGCTGTAGTCACCATCTACAGTGATTTTGGAGCCCAAAAAAATAAGTCTGACACTGTTTCCACTGTTTCCCCATCTATTTGCCATGAAGTGTTGGGACCGGATGCCATGATCTTTGTTTTCTGAACGTTGAGCTTTAAGCCAACTTTTTCGCTCTCCTCTTTCACTTTCATCAAGAGGCTTTTTAGCTCCTCTTCGCTTTCTGCCATAAGGGTGGTGTCATCTGCATATCTGAGGTTATTGATATTTCTCCCGACAATCTTGATTCCAGCTTGTGTTTCTTCCAGTCCAGCGTTTCTCATGATGTACTCTGCATATAAGTTAAATAAGCAGGGTGACAATATACAACCTTGACACACTCCTTTTCCTATTTGGAACTAGTCTGTTGTTCCATGTCCAGTTCTAACTGTTGCTTCCTGACCTGCATATAGGTTTCTCAAGAGGCAGGTCAGGTGGTCTGGTATTCCCATCTCTTTCAGAATTTTCCACAGTTTATTGTGATCCACACAGTCAAGAGGGTGTTTGCACTGGTCATAGCAAACACCCTCTTCCAACAACACAAGAGAAGACTCTACACATGGACATCACCAGATGGTCAACACTGAAATCAGATTGATTATATTCTATGCAGCCAAAGATGGAGAAGCTCTATACAGTCAACAAAAACAAGACCAGGAGCTGACTGTGGCTCAGATCATAAACTCCTTATTGCCAAATTCAGACTTAAATTGAAGAAAGTAGGGAAAACCACTAGACCATTCAGGTTATGACCTAAATCAAATCCCTTATGATTATACAGTGGAAGTGAGAAATAGATTTAAGGGCCTAGATCTGATAGATAGAGTGCCTGATGAACTATGGATGGAGGTTCGTGACATTGTACAGGAGACAGGGATCAAGACCATCTCCATGGAAAAGAAATGCAAAAAAGCAAAATGGCTGTCTGAGAAGGCCTTACAAATGGCTGTGAAAAGAAGAGAAGTGAAAAGCAAAGGAGAAAAGGAAAGATATAAACATCTGAATTCAGAGTTCCAAAGAACAGCAAGGAGAGATGACAAAGCCTTCCTCAGTGATCAATGCAAAGAAATAGAGGAAAACAACAGAATGAGAAAGACTAGAGATCTCTTAAGAAAATTAGAGATACCAAGGGAACATTTCATGCAAAGATGGGCTCGATAAAGGAAAGAAATGGTAAGGACCTAACAGAAGCAGAAGATATTAAGAAGAGGTGGCAAGAACACAGAGAAGCTGTACAAAAAAGATCTTCACGACCAAGATAATCACGATGGTGTGATTACTCACCTAGAGCTGGACATCCTGGATGTGAAGTCAAGTGGGCCTTAGAAAGCATCACTACAAACAAAGCTAGTGGAGGTGATGGAATTCCAGTTGAGCTATTTCAAATCCTGAAAGATGATGCTGTGAAAGTGCTGCACTCAATCTGCCAGCAAATGTGGAAAACTCAGCAGTGGCCACAGGACTGGAAAAGGTCAGTTTTCATTCCAATCCCAAAGAAAGGCAATGCCAAAGAATGCTCAATGGAGTATTACTCAACCATAAAAAGGAACACACTTGAGTCAGTTCTGATGAGGTGGATGAACCTAGGACCTATTATACAGAGTGAAGTAAGTCACAAAGAGAAAGATAAATATTGTTTTCTAACGCATATATACAGAATCTAGAAAAATGGTGATGAATAATTTACTTACAGGGCAGCAATGGAGAAACAGACACAGAGAATAGACTTATGGACATGGGGAGAGGGGAGGAGAGGGTGAGATGTATGGAAAGAGGAACATGGAAACTTACATTACCATATGTAAAATACATAGCCAATGGGAGTTTGCTGTATGGCTCAGGAAACTCAAACAGGGGCTCTGTAATAACCTAGAGGGGTGGGATGGGGAGGGAGATGGGACAGAGGTTCAAAAGGGAGGAGATATATGTATACCTGTGGCTCATTCATGTTGAGGTTTGACAGAAAACAATAAAATTCTGTAAAGCAATTATCCTTCAATAAAAAAAATAAAAATCTACCAGGTGCAAGAAGGAGAAGGCAGTTCAGTCATCTGTGTTTAGCACATGCCTGACTGCTGTATTGTGCTGTGTAGAACACAGTAATCTTTGGCTGTACTCATCCCCTCTTTCCTTCCTTTCCAAAATTCAGAAAATACTTGTAAATTTCTCTTGCTGGTGAGCAAGTCCATAGAGATGTTAGAGTTGGTTGTGGTGGGTACACATGGCATCCCAATTCTGGTCTCCAGCTTCGAGTTAGTTGTGAAGAGACAGCAGTGTCGGTAGTAACAGCATCTCTCCATTTTCAAGATCAGAGTTAAAACTGTGTACCGTTGAGATAAATGGTCCAGTGATGGTTCCTTGACTTCCTTGTCCGTCCTCCCAGCAGTTTTGTAAGCACTCCATTCCCTTCACTAAATCCCTTTCAGTTGGAAATAACATTATGAATGTGTTCCCTTGTTTGGACTCTGACTGATGTGATTCCCCATGGTGAGGTAGGGAAGGGCCAAGATCCACTTTTCTTATGCTCCACTGCATCCCTAACAGCAAGCACAGGTCTGGCAGGAGCAGGTTCTCAGTTTTTGACTAAGTGCATTGAAAGTTATGAGATGAATATGGACGTACATACGCATATACATATAGTTAAATAATTCAAAAGATGCCATAAGGCTGTATATGGTCAAGAGCCACCTTTTCAGTAATGAGTGTTATATTGTCATAGACTAATGGTTACTCTTGTCTACAGTGTCTATGGAAGATTCGATGCATGCTAAGTTGCTTCAGTTGTGTCCGACTCTGTGCGACCCTTTGGACTACAGTCTGCCAGGCTCCCATCCTTGGATTTCTCCAGGCAAGAGCACTGGAGTGGTTTGTCGTGTCCTCCTCCAGGGAAGATTCGATGGAGAAATCTTAATATGGAGAGATTGGATTCTGAGGGATAAGTAGAAGTTGGATAGGAAAAGAAAAAAGTGGGGCATTTTAGAATGAGTCCTTACTGCTAATATCACTATACACTGATGACTAATGTGTACTTGCTCCTGAAATGAGGATTAAGTTCCCTTTGAAATGCATATGGGGTTAAAAGTGAAGGGAAAAGGTCTTGGCATGATGTTCCTGGGTTTTGCCAAACCCTAATGTTGTGTTTGGAGCACTTCTCTGCCCTGTAGACCGCAAGAATTCCCCTGTCCCCATCCCATACCCACATCAAGCATGTTTCTGAATCTTCTGGGAAGCCACACATTGAGCAGTCAGATGTCTGATCCCGCTTCAGAACAAGCTCGTGTTCAACCAGCAGAAATTTCCATTGGAAGCTTTTGCCCAGCATGTTGGCTAATAGCCTCTGGTCCCCCTGAGTTCCAGAAGTGGGTGAAAGGTTTGGTGGACAGATAACTATTCATCTTACAGTGATTACAAGGATAGTGATATGATTGACAACTTCTCTACCTGCCAGTCAAGCTGGTCAGTGCCATCAGAAGTCCACAAGGTTTATGAGCTGTTCTTTACATGGGAAGCAACACAACCAACACAAGTTTCTCATTTCATGGTTTAGCTATAACAATAAGTAACTATTGCCTTTCAAAAATGGAATATAAGGAAATTTTGGAATTGTGCTAAGTAAACAAGCAAGAGTTTACAATAATTTGTAGTCCAGACATCAGATTGACTGGAAATAATCAAGTTAATCAGAGATGCAGTTGTATAAGACAGACAGCAAATGTCTGTAGAAGCTTTTCAAGGTTGCAAAACCTGTTCTTACATCACATTCAGGTTAACAAAAGGAGTCGATGAGTGAAGCAAAAGCTGTGTCTTCTCTACATCTTCTAAGAAGGCACCTGAACACTTAAGAAGATGAATAGCTGAGGGCTGGGCTGTTTTTCTGGACCCTCAGACTTTGTTTGACTGACGTGAATTCTCTCTCTCTCCTGTGTTTAAATGAAGTCAAGCTTGTATACTAATGGCTTAAAATTAGGAAACTCCTAAAAGGGATTGGGGGCAGGAGGAGAAGGGGATGACAGAGGATGAGATGGCTGGATGGCATCACTGACTCGATGGATGTGAGTCTGAGTGAACTCCGGGAGTTGGTGAGGGACAGGGAGGCCTGGCGTGCTGCGATTCATGGGGTTGCAAAGAGTCGGACATGACTGAGCGACTGAACTAAACTGAACTGTATTATAGGGGAGAAATATGGGAATCCAAAGCTGCCATATTTGGTATGCTCTAAGACTTTGCTTTGCTCTTTAAGCTAACCCGCCATGCTATTGGGCTGTTGATTACATTTCTTAATCTCTCTAAACTTCAGTTTCCTCATCTGTAAAGTCCTTGTAGTAAGATTAAATGAGAAAATATTGCTTAGCCCAGAACCTGACATGGAATAGACCCTTAGTAAACATCAGTCACACTTAAACTATTATATCAACATATGGAAGGCTATCAGTTCAGAGAACTGTGGAGAGACAAATTGCTGAACCTTGATAGATTAGAGATCATAAATCTTGAATGACTTCTGGTCTTGGCCCTTGGCTTGTTGTGTAACTTCAGTCACTTGTTAAGTCCAGGGGTGGGGAGAGATGGGACTTGGCATGACAGCAGGTTATATGATAAGGGTTTGGAGGGGGTGTGATTGACCATAAACTCCATAGGATATAGGTAGATTGCTCACCAGAGTGACTCAGTCCGAAGCTGGGTAGGTTTGTAGGATCTGTAATAGGGAGGTGGTGGCTTGATCACCAGGCTTTGAGAAGAATAGGGACAAGCTAGAGTATGAATAGGATGATGAATGTTCTCTGAACAGTATTTCCTGAGGTCCAGTAAAGGGATGGAGAGATAGATTTGAGGAAGTGAGGGAGAGGGTAACTGACTCAAGCTTCCAGTAATTTGAGGGTTGTTCCAGGTTAAAAGACATTTGTTCCTTGGAAGAAAAGGTATGATAAACCTAGTCAGCATGTTAAAAAAGCAGAGACATCACTTTGCCAACAAAGGTTAGTATAGTCAAAGCTATGGTTTTTCCAGTAGATAGATGTGAGAGTTGGA
Organism: Cephalophus harveyi; assembly: GCA_006410635.1. Lineage (NCBI taxonomy): Eukaryota > Metazoa > Chordata > Mammalia > Artiodactyla > Bovidae > Cephalophus > Cephalophus harveyi. Next base: position 348,400 of record SJYT01047504.1, read on the forward strand.
CCATAAAGAAGTTTGAACATGGAAGAATTGATACTTTTGAACTGTGGTCCTGGAGAAGACTCTTGACAGTCCCTTGGACAGTAAGGAGATCAAACTGGTCCATCCTAAAGGAATTCAACCTTGAATATGCATTGAAAGGACTGATGCTGAACCTAAAGCTCCAATACTTTGGCCACCTGATGCAAAGAGCCAACTCATTGGAAGAGACCCTGATGATGGGAAAGATTGAGAGCAGGAGAAGAAGGGGGCAACAGAGGATGAAATGATTGGATGGCATCACCAACTCAATGGACATGAACTTGAGCAAGCTCTGGGAGATGGTGAAGGACAGGAATGCCCGGCGTGCTTCAGTTCATGGGGTTGCAAAGAGTCTGACATGATTGTGTGACTGAACAACAACCACCAGGGTAAATGCTAAGACTACTGGGTGGAAGTCCTGGGGAGCCATTTTCAGCTTTGTTGTCAGTTGAGATGAGAGTGGTGGAACCTTCTGGAAATTAGCAGTGGGCTGGGCTATCTTCCAATGCAAACTCGCTAGAATTTTTAAGTTGGGCAGGCTGGTTCCCAGGGAAGCTGAGGAAAGTTCCTGATTAGTAGCATTTAGGAGGGATTCTTAGTATAATCTTGTGGGTGGAAGTGATAGCCAAGGAAGACTTTCCCAGGAAAAGTCCCCAAGAAGGAGTAGACATTAGGCAGACCCAGTTGCACATTTGGGTGGGAAGAAGAACCAGGAAGGATAGAGAGCAGGATGAGGGCTGGGAACTGCAAGTGTAGCTGGCGTAGGTGTGATGGGGAGTGAATAGTGTGGACTGCAGATCTTTCAGGGCTTTTTGTATTATCTTGAGGAGCTAGGACTTTATTCTGAAGGTATGAGAGGCCCCAGGAAGGCTTTAAGCAAGGGAATGACATGGACTGATGATGTTATACAAGGATTACTCTCACTATTAAGAGCCTAAATAAAAGAAGAGAATCAACCTTTACTGAGAACCCACAGTGAAGTGGGTGCTTCAGAAAAGTGGTATCATCCCCCATTCACAATCACCCTCTGAATGCGTGTCATAATCAAGGGCATTGAGGACCAGACAGGTTAAGTGATTGTCTCAACATTGTCCAGTTATTAAGTAACTAAGCAAAGACTCAAAAGAAAATGCATCTCGTCTCAAAGTCTGTGGTTTGTTCCACTTCAGTAAAAATAGAAAAAATGGCTTTCTTGAAAACATAATCAAATCTCAAATCCTAGAAAGAGTATTATTTGTCCAAAAAAAAAAGAATATTACTTGTTTATTCTATAAGACTGTGATACATACACACCCAAGGGGGCCTAGCTGTGAGCAATTCCCCTTTCACACGACCTGCTGCTATAAGACCCTCTTCCTTCCGGCTGGTGATAGACAAGGGACTAACTGACACTCTTTCCCAGGAATTTGGGACTGGGATTCTGAGGTAGCCAATTTGTCTATGTAGCTGGACACTTGGTTTACTAAGGTGCAGCCACATCCCCTCATGTGGTGAAGAAGCAAAGGAAATGGGCAGTAGAGAGAGAAGAATGCAGATATGTAAGCAGAGAGGAGACACAGAGATGGTCCTCCCCAGACTTCCCAGTTCCTCTTACAGTCCGTCTAAATTTCCTGAGACCCCCAGTACCGTCATGACATACTTCTCCTGGTTTAAGCTAGGTGGAGTTAGTTTCTGTTCAAATGGGAAGAAATGGATTCATCAGAGTTCCTGAGAGAGCTGAGAAAGGCAGACAGTGAGAAAATGTGGACTCCGCTGCCTTAGGGGCTGAAAATGGTGGAGAGACCAGCTGTGCCTTCTCATCGTGCCCAAGAGAGTTACTAACTTTGTGAAATGCCTGGGTTTATCAGGAGACCAGAGAAGACAGTGGGGTCTGAGAACATCCTGGTATGGTGTTCCATTGAGACATTGCACAGGGAGGTTGTGGGGTCCAGGCAAAGAGGAGAATGAGGGACGGAGGCAGGACAATTGTGGGGAAGGGATGGACCTATTTCAAGCCTCAGAAGGTAGGTTTAAGCCAAGGTTAATAAGTCTAAGAGAGCAGAAAGGCTTGAGCAGATATCTGGTTTATAATTGAAGTCAGAGGCTTAACTAATATAATACTGCAAAGTCCTATTTATTTTAGTTTTTAAAGTTTATTTTTAATTGGAGGATAATCTCTTTACAATGTTGTGTTGGTTTCTGTCATGCAACAACTTGAATTAGTCATAAGTATACATATGTCCCCTCCCTCTTGACATTTCCTCCCACCCCCCCACCCCACCCCACCCCTCTAGGTTGTCACAGAGAACCAGGTTGAGCTCTCTGTGTTATATATACAGCAACTTTCCCATTAGCTATCCATTTTACATATGGAAATGTATATATTTCAGTGCTGTTTGGATTAATTGAAAGACTAGTATTTTGTTTTATTTTAAAAGAAGCAATGCAGGAAAGTATTCTTATAAAAATCTAAGTTATAAATATATGTGGAGTTAAAAAAAAAAAAAAGGAAAGCACCCCCACCTTCATCACCAAATATCTAAGAGTGAAATTCCAGGTGGAAGCTGGCCAAGCCCTGAGGGTGAAGTATCCCTGGCTGCAAGAAGCAGGTGAGAGATGAGCACACACCGCTGGTCTTCCTCCTGGGGGATGCAGTAGCAATGTTTATGGCAGGATTTGCTTTTAGTTAGCATCCAACAAGCATCAAAAAGGTCAAAAAGGGTGCATGTTCAGTTATGTCTGACTTTTTGTGAACCTATGGACTGTAACCCTCTGGGCTCTTCTGTCCATGGAATTTTCCAGGCAAGAATACCGGAGTGGGTTGCCATTTCCTATTCCAGGAGATCTTCCCGACCTAGGGATTGAATCTGTCTCTTGCATCTCCTTCATTGGGAGGCAGATACTTTAACACTATGCCACCTGGGAAGCATATGTGAAGCATTATTTGCTATCTCATAAAATACTTTTGCTTATTTTTTGAGAGAAAGGTGCAGAGATTTCTTATATATCCCCTGCAGAACTTCCATCGAAACATCCTAGTCACCCACAGTCCATAGTTTAAATTCATTCCCGGTGGTGTAGATTCTAAGGTTTGTACAAATGTATAAGGACACGTATCCATCATTACAGGGTCATGCAGAGTATTCTCACTGCCCTAAAAATCCTCTGTGCTCCACCTTTTTCTCCCTATCCCCACCCTCAACCCTTTGCAACCACTGATCTTTTTACTTTCTCCATAGTTTTGCCTTTTCCAAAACATCGTATAGTTGGAATCCTATCCTGGAGTAGGATTCTCAGCCTCCTCATCTTTTCCCCACAGTGGTATAGGCAAGAGAGAGAGGCCCCTGTGCCCACCAACCTCCATGGTGCCCCACTCCCGGCCCCACCCAGACTAGCCCCTGTTTCAAGGAACCAGGTGGAGCCAGTGGCTGCTTATTCCCCCAAATCCCACTTTATTGCCTGGCAACCAAGCCTTTTTCAACTGTTTCTGAGTGAGTCATTGGGAAAGGGACCATCAGAAGTTTGAATTTTTGTCTTTTTACAACTATTCTGATACGGAGTTTTCTCTATACTGATATGTATCGATATATCTCTATATGGAAGGTTTTGCTCAGTTTGAAGGACTGGCCAGTTGGGACTGGCTGGGTGAACCTTTTCATATTGTTCATGTTCATGGGATTCTCACGGAAAGAATACTGCAGTAGTTTGCCTTCCCTCCTCCATAAAGAGGCTGAGCACCGAACAACTGATGCTTTCAAACTGTGCTAGAGAAGACTCTTGAGAGTCCTTTGGATTACATGGAGAGCAAACCAGTCATTCCCAAAGGAAATCAACTCTGTATATTCATTGGAAGGACTGATGCTGAAGCTGAAGCTCCAATACTTTGGCCACCTGATGGAAAGAGCCAACTCCTTGGGAAACACCCTGATGCTGGGAAAGATTGAAGGCAAAAGAAGACAGCACAGAGGATGAGATGGTTAGATAGTATCACCAATTCAATGGACATGAGTTTGAACAAGCTCTGGGAGATAGCGAAGGACAGGGAAGCCAGGTGTGCTGAAGTCCATGGAGTCACAAAGAGTCGGACACAGCTTAGCGACTGAACAATAACAACAACTGGACCTTGTGTTTGTCTAGGGGAGATCTTGGGCATCAGAAAACTGTTAGCAGCCAGCACAGGAGGGGTCGCCAGAGTTCAGTTTGTTTATTTATTGATTTAAAAATGAATGTTTTAAAAACTAAGACAAAATTTTTAGACAAAAATAAATAAAAGCCTCTCTCTTTCCTTGCCCCCAGTCCCAGTGAATATTTATGTCCCCACCCGTAATTATGTGTCAAAATCCTAACCCCAACGGTGGGCCTTTGAAAGATACTTAAGTCATGAGGGAAGAGCCCTTATATCAGTGCTCTTACACAAGAGAGACTTCAGCCCCTTCCACCATGTGAGAACACAGCAAGAAGAAGGTCCCAGCTATGAAGCAGGAAGAGGACTCTTACCAGAAGATGACTCTGCTGGTGCCTTGGTATCCTTGGGGATGGAAACTGACGATCCTTGGGAGTGGAGGGTGATATTTCTATGCCTCTTACAGCAGGTTTTATTAGATAACATTTCTCACTGAAATGCAAAGAAGAGGAAGGAAAATTTGCAAGATGTGAACGCTATGAGAATGAACTATTTGGAGCCCTGGCAAAATTCCTGCATTTGACCTCTGTCCTTTGCTATTCAGAAGTTGATTTTCCAGCTTTGGCATCACCCTTCTTTTTTTCCCCCAGGTATCTGACTCTTGGACATTTTGCATCTGAGGCTCTTTTCTATCAGAGGAAAAAGAGAAGGTTTATTACAAGCCAAGCCATCTTGCCGTTTACTAACCACTGAAGATTTGTTATGGCAACACGCCAGTGCTAATGTGCTCAATTCAAGGTTTGGGATTACATGTAAATTTGGGGTCAAGCTAACAACTGAGAATAGAGATGGGAATAAAGATGGGAGGGGAGGAGCAGGGTGTGGCAGAGCAGGGCAGTGGTGGGCGGTGGAGGATGGGAAATAAACAGAGGAGGCTGTGAGGCGACAGTCTTATGGGCTCAGCTGCAGGAATCACACCTACTATAGAAACAGTGAGAGTCCTAACAGAAGAGAGGCATTAGTCCCTAATGGTTGGCTTGTAGAATCTGTGAGGCAGTTAGTTACCCAGGCTGGAAATAGGGGGGTTAAAAAGTTGGGAGAAGTGAATGGGAGAAAACTCTTGCCCTGCTGAAGAGGGTGGAGGGCTCAGCGCGCGTCCTGGGGGTTGTTGTGAATGCAGACTTTCTCCAAGCTGATTAAATGGAATTAACTCCACAGCCTAGGATCTTACAACCTCCTGTTGCTCTCGTCTGTCCAGACCCTTGTTCTACCTCTTCAGAGCCTCCTGGAACCCTGAGGAATTTATTAATGAGGTCCAATTACGGGAAATTTCAGGTTTTTAATAAACTTCGGATGCACAGTTGAAGGGCTTGGCTCAACCCCCTTGAGAAAATGTACATTACACAAGATTTCAGATGAACTGCACCCTTGATCTCCCTACCGATTCTCCCATCCAGCCCTCTCTCCACTTCCCATCATCCATGACATCTCTGCCCTTGCTCCCCTGTTTCCCCTCTGGCCTCATCTTCCCTCCCCCAGGTTTCACAGCGCGCCGTGGACTTCAGCTGCTCCTTATTTTAAAAACAGCAGAACACATAGAGCCCTGCTAACCGATGGACCTGGTTGGAGTCGGTCCAACCCTCCCCAGCTCTAATTTGTGGCTTTCTTTCCTAGGTGTACTGGAAAGACTTTTCCTGGCCATTTCCACCCTTGGTGACTGCTAGCAAACAATCTTTGTTTCCTCTTTGAGGATATTTTTGAAGACAGATTAGAGGCTTGGAAAAAAAAAAAAAAAACACTTGGAATAACTCTTTAAACAGGTTTTCCAAACACTGGAGGAAGGAAACAAAGGAGGTGGGTGGGAGCATCAACCCTGAATACTGTTCTATTTCTCATCCTGTGTTGCCTGGGGCCCTGCGCGGCTTGGGTTCTCCTCTGCCTGTGGAAACTTTGCGAACTTCCGGGGCTTGGTCTCCGCAGAGGCGGCTCTTCACCCTGGGAGAGACGGGCTCCACCAGCTGCTGTGGGAATGGCACATCTGGCATTCTGGCAGCCACTTCCTCTCCAGGGAGAAGCCTGGGCTCCACCCTGTGTGGTTTCACAAAGTGATGCTGGGGCTCCTGGGAAGGGCAGGAGCGGTTGTGAGCTGTGAACATCCTCCCAAGGTCCGGTGGGGTCTGCAGGCTCTGCTCAGCTGATTAAACAGTCTGCATCTGGGGCAGACATTTAAAGGGACCATTGCATGGCATGGCCAGATTATTCATAGCTGAAGATTGTATTTAACAAGTTAGAAAGCCCAGTTTAAAAAATAAAGAAAAAAGCAGCAGCATGGAGGTAGACTGGAATATTGGTCTTCAGAGGTAGTAGCCTCTTAAAGCAGTCCCCATCCACTCTAGCTGGCAGGGATCTCTTCAATATGCCTCCATGCTTTTGGTTGCAGGTGACAGGAAAACAACGTGATCAGAATAGATTGAACAGAGGAGGGCATTTACCAGCTCCTGAAATCACAGGGGAAATATAGCTCATGTGAAAGTCGCTCAGTCGTGTCTGACTCTTTGCGACCCCAATGGACTGTAGCCCGCCAGGATCCTCTGTCCATGGGATTCTCCAGGCAAGAATACTGGAGTGGGTTGCCATTTCCTCTTCCAGGGGATCTTCCCAACCCTGGGATTGAACCCAGGTCTCCTGCATTGCAGGCCGATTCTTTACCATCTGAGCTACTAGGGAAGTACAGAAATATAGCCAGGTCTCAGGAATGAATGGAAACTGGGGTGTGCTAAATTGGGGCTGTACTGGTTCTTGCTGCTGCTGCTGCTAAGTCGCTTCAGTCGTGTCCGACTCTGTGCGACCCCATAGACGGCAGCCCATGAGGTTCCCCCGTCCCTGGGATTCTCCAGGCAAGAACACTGGAGTGGGTTGCCATTTCCTTCTCCAGTACTGGTTCTTAACCACTGTTAAAAATTAAATTATATAAACTCGTGAAAAAATTGAATTAAACACAAAGGTAGTAAATTCGTAAAACTCATCACTTCCTGATAATTTTACTGCTCTTTGCTATTATCTCTACTCTTGACATTCCTTATATCTATTGTATGTGTCTGGTGGAAACACTATAGAATGGTGTGCTATTGCTCATCCCTTTCCAACTCTGTTTTTCTGTGATGTTAAGTTCGATACTTGAAATTGGCCATGGTGGAAGCCTTTGCACGATAGAAATTCTCAAATGCTACAAATCTAGGCTTGATCTACAGCTTTGTTGTTTGTCTAGAATCTAAACTGAAGGATATGCAAATTAAATTTAAAAGTAAGTCACATTTGTAGTTGTTCCATTGTGAATGGCATTCAAAAAAAATGAGAATATAATTCCTTCCATTTTTGAAAGCTATTCTCTGTGGTCTTTGATCTAGGACAGATCTGCACATGGCCACTTACTTAGAACATATATCATTAGTTGTGCCTAGCCGGTAGGAACTTTATTGTTTTTATTTAAAAATTTTAGAAAGCTTATTATTATTATTTTTTGGCCATGCTGCAAGGCATGCAGGATCTTCATTCCCCCACCAGGGAAATTGCTCTGTGCGTCCACTCCCCAAGAGTGGACGCACAGAGCAGTAATCACTGGGAAGCCAGGGAATTCCTAGAACTTTGTTTTTATTGCCTGTGTTTCACTTGGAGGAGAGACAACCATTATCCTCTCCACTGTACTGCATCACTTTTCTTGTTGGTGGGAGAGAGATTTGTATTATCTTGGTGCCTCTCAAATAACATCATTATACACGTATATAATACCACACCATTATATGTGTCTCTGTGTGTGTTTATCCTCATTTGGGCTTCCCTAGTGGCTCAGACAATAAAGAATCTGCCAGCAATGTGAAAGACCTGGGTTTGATCCTTGCATCAGGAAGATCCCCTGGAAAAGGGAATGGCAACCCACTCCAGTTTTCTTACCTAGAGAATTCTGTGGACAGAGAAACCTGGCAGGTTACAGTCCATGGAGTTGCAAAGAGTGAGACTCAACTTTCACTTCCATTACTTTTCACATATGCTCATTTATACCATAAGCATTTAAAATAATCTCATTTAATTCTTAAAACTAAATGCTTTTCTTAGAAGTGTATTGCTTTTCTTGTTGGTAGGAGAGAGACTTGCAGGTTATCTTGAAGAGAAAGTCAAAGTGTTAGTTGGTGACCCTCAAATTCCAAGCCAGTATCCATCTCCATTCTAAAGTCCATTCTAAAGGAGATCAGTCCTGGGATTTCTTTGGAAGGAATGATGCTAAAGCTGAAATTCCAATACTTTGGCCACCTCATGTGAAGAGTTGACTCATTGGAAAAGACTCTGATGCTGGGAGGGATTGGGGGCAGGAGGAGAAGGGGACGACCGAGGATGAGATGGCTGGATGGCATCACTGACTTGATGGACGTGAGTTTGAGTGAACTCAGGGAGTTGGTGATGGACAGGGAGGCCTGGCGTGCTGCAATTCATGGGATTGCAAAGAGTCGGACATGACCGAGCAACTGAACTGAACTGAACTAATCTATCTCCAAAGAGTCAGACAGCAAACTTGATGTGTATATATTTGTTCTCCTTCAGAACCTTCAGCCTACAGTCTTTATTATCACTATTTTCCACTGATGCTAATAGACAGACTTGGCCCTCTTTCCCAACTTGGGTCATGAGGAGAGTACTTTATGAAGTTCTTGTTCAGAATCCTGCTTACAGATAATATTATCTTTAAAGTTTCTTGAAGGAGAGCACTACTGCTGGGATGGTGTGAGTTCTCCATGGATTGTCCCAGCTGGTGGGGCAAGGTGGGGCAAGGCAGGGCAGAGCAGGGGAGCTGATCATACACAGGTCAAGCAACCCAGGACTACTGAAGGGAAGGGGTCACTGAACCCATTACTCTGCAAAGAGATCAACCCAGTCAGTCCTAAAGGAAATCAGTCCTGAATATTCATTGAAAGGACTGATGCTGAATCTGAAGCTCCAATACTTTGGCCACCTGATGCAAAGAGCCAACTCATTAGGAAAGACCCTAATGCTGGGAAAGATTGAAGGCAGGAGGAGAAGGGGATGACAGAGGATGAGATTGTTGGATGGTATCACCAACTCAATTGACATGAGTTTGAGCAAGCTACAGGAGAGGATGAAGGACAAGGAACCTGGCATGCTGCAGTCAGTGGGGTCACAAAGAGACAGACAAGACTGATCAACTGAACAATTACAACTCTGCCTCCACACTGTTTCACTGAAACCGTTTAAAAGGCACCATACAAAAGGAAGACTTAAAAAAAAAATAATTGTGTTGAAGTATACATTCTGATACTTTATCTCACTCTTTCCTTCTATACTGAAAGTTGATTCTTCTTACTCAATTGTCTAGGCATATGCAAAAAAAAAACACACACACACATTTTGTTTTAGATATTGAAGCTTGCTAAAACTCTCCACTCATCTTCTCTTCTGAGTAAGACCTTTATTTTTTTTTTAATAAAAACGTTTTAAATATCTCCCACAATGATTTCAAGGCATCACTTTTCAGACATTTGGTTTTTGGTTTTATGACAAGTTGCTCAATCGTGTCTGACTCTTTGTGACCCCATGGACTTCAGCATGCCAGGCTTCCCTGTCCATCACCAACTCCCAGACCTTACTCAAACTCATGTCCATCGAGTTAGTGATGCCATCCAACCATCTCATTCTCTGTTGTCCCCTTCTCCTCCTGCCTTCAATCTTTCCCAGCATCAGGTGGGAAATTTTCAAATGAGTCAGTTCTTTGCATCAGGTGGCCAAAATATTGGAGCTTCAGGTTCAACATCAGTCCTTCCAGTGAATATTCATTTCCTTTAGGATTGACTGGTTTGATCTCCTTGCAGTCCAAGGGACTCTCAAGAGTCTTCCCCAATACCACAGTTGAAAAGTATCAATTATTGGCATTCAACTTTCTTTGTAGTCCAACTCTCACATCCATTCATGACTACTGGAAAAACCATAGCTTTGACTAGATGGAACTTTGTTGGCAAAGTAATGTCTCTGCTTTTTAATATGCTGTCTAGGTTTGTCAGAGCTTTTCTTCCAAGGAGCAAGCATCTTTTAATTTCATGGCTACAGTTACCATCTGCAGTGATTTTGGAGCCCAAGAAAATACAATCTGTCACTGTTCCCAGTGTTTCACCATCTATTTGCCATGAAGTGATGGAACCAGATGCCATGATCTTTGTTTTTTGAATGTTGAGTTTTAAGCCAGCTTTTTCACTCTCCTCTCTCACTTTCATCAAGAGACTCTTCAGTTCCTCTTTGCTTTCTGCCATAAGGGTGGTGTCGTCTGCATATCTGATGTTATTGATGTTTCTCCTGGCAGTCTTGATTCCAGCTTGGGCTTCATCCAGCCTGCCATTTCTCATGATGTACTCTGCATATAGGTTAAATAAGCAGGGTGACAATATACAACCGTGATGTACTACTTTCCCAATTTGGAACCAATCCATTGTTCCATGTCCGGTTGCTTCTTGACTTGCATACATGTTTCTCGGAAGGCAGGTAAGGTGGTCTGGTATTCCCAGCTCTTTAAGAATTTTCCACAGTTTGTTGTGATCCACACAGTTAAAGGCTTTGGCATAGTCAATAAAGCAGAAGTAGATGTCTTTCTGGAACTCTCTTGCTTTTTCTATGATCCAACAGATATTGGCAATTTGATATCTGGTTCCTCTGCCTTTTCTAAATTCAGCTTGAACATCTGGAAGCTTTAGGTTCACGTACTGTTGAAGCCTCCTTTGGAGAATTTTGAGCCTTACTTTGCTAGTGTGTAAGATGAGCGCAATTGTGTAGTAGTTTGAGCATTCTTTGGGGTTGCCTTTCTTTGGGACTGGAATGAAAACTGACCTTGTCCAGTACTGTGGTCATTGCTCAGTTTTCCAAGTTTGCTGGCATATTGAGTGCAGAATTTTCACAGCATTCTCTTTTAGGATTTGAAATAGCTCAGCTGGAATTCCATTACCTCCACTAGCTTTGTTTGTAGTGATGCTTCCTAACCACCCCCACCATTGACTTTGCATTTCAAGATGGCCTGGCTCTAGGTGAGTGTTCACGCCACCGTGGTTATCTGGATCATTAAGATCTTTTGTGTGTAGAACTTCTGTGTATTCTTGCTACCTTAACATCTTCTGCTTCTCTTAGGTCCCACCTTTGCATGAAATGCTCTGTTGGTATCTCTAATTTTCTTAAAGAGATCTCTAGTCTTTCCCATTCTGTTATTTTCCTCTATTTCATTGCATTGATTACTGATAAGGCTTTCTTATCTCCCCTTGCTATTCTTTGGAACTCTGCATTCAGATGAGTATGAGGTGAGGTGAACTCCCTCAGTCGTGTCCGACTCTTTGCGACCCCGTGGACTGTAACCTACTAGGTTTCTCCGTCCATGGGATTCTCCAGGCAAGAATACTGGAGTGGATTGCCATTTCCTTCTCCAGGGGATCTTCCCGACCCAGGGATCGAACCCGGATCTCCCGCATTGGAGGCAGACGCTTTAACCTCTGAGCCACCAGGGAAGCCCCAGATCAGTATATCGTTCCTTTTCTCCTTAGCTTTTAGCTTCTCTTTCTCAGCTATTTGCAAGGCTTCCTCAGACAACCATTTTGCCTTTCTGCATTTCTTTTTCTTGGGGATGGTCTTGATCACTGCCACCTGTAGAATGTCATGAACTTCTGTCCTGTCAGCCTTTGTGACAAAGGGCAGCTCTAATTATTTTCTAAAGCTTTTAAGGAACGATTTGGCCTCTCTTCCTTGCTGATTTCTCCCTTCTCTGAATTTTAGAAAGTTTGTGGTCAGTGCTCCGTGGTTTGTTTCTGTTTGTTTCTTGTCTGGGGTTCTTTTCTACCCTCAAGCAAAGTATAAGTTATGGAAAGCAAGGATAATAATGTTACTTTTCTGTCCCTTACCATATGCTAAAGTGCCAGAAAAGTAGTTAACATTCAAAGTGACCTTGTTGATTTGCTGGCTTATTGGCTGCCAGCTGTAAGAACTCTTCTTCCTTCTAGTGTCTGGACACTTCTGACATATGCCACTTATCATGTACTGACAATGGGAAAAATCAAATGAAAAAGCTTATTAGAATTGTGGACAAAGTAAGGGTGTCTTAGCTCTGAGTGATATTCTGAAATATCTCTTCTGAATGAAATTCTTGACTATTAGATATGAATGTTTAACATCTGTTTTATCTACTCATAAGTTCCCTTAACTCCTGTCCTTACTATTTGGTCATTACCAATGTGGACAAAGAATGTTGCCTGCCATTCCAGTAAACATGAATGTTGCCAACCATTCAGATACAAAAAAGAAAAAGAAAGTAAGAAAAAGACTTCCTTAGCAGTCTACTGGTTAAAACTCCATGCTTCCACTGCAGGGGGCGAGGGTTTGATCCCTGGCCTTGGAAGTAAGATCTCACATGCTTTTGGTGTGGCCAAAAGTTTAAAAAAAAAATTAGCTACTGCAGCTTCCAGCCCTCCCCACCCACACCAGTGTGCCATGAGGGGAGTTCAGGATGGAGAAAAACCAGAGCACTGGCCCTATATAGTAAAGATGTCTATCAGAGAAATAATTTCAGTGAGCCCAGACTCTCGCAACTTCCCATATGTAGAAAAGCACTAAAATCTTTAACTTGAGATGTCTGCTTTTTTGTGATTAGCAGTCATCTTTTGATATTTGACTACAGGTTTGTTTGTTTGTTTCAGCAAAAACTCCTATATATCCTGGTTTTCCCCTAACATCTTTGAAATAGGTACTCAGAGCTATGTAAGAGGCTGTCTCCTGGCCTATAGTACTCAGTAATGTCCCTGAATAAAACATTCTCAACTTTTAGGTTGTATGTTTTGTCAGTTGACACCATGTTTTGAATTTGCTGAGGTTCTAAGTAAGAAATGTTTCTATCATGGGCTTCCAAGTAAATTTATCAAATTAGAAGAATTTTTTAAATCCATAGACTAAGGACGACTTTTTACTTTATAACTCATGACTAATGAGTGGTTTGACTGAGTTATGATTTCAGTAGAGTTCAGTAGAGTTCAGTTGCTCAGTCATGTCTGACTCTTTGTGACCCCATGGAATGCAGCACTCCAGGCCTCCCTATCCATTGCCAACTCCCAGAGTTTACTCAAACTCATGTCCATTGAGTTGGTTATGCCATCCAACCATCTCATCCTCTGTCATCCCCTTGTCCTTCTGCCCTCAATCTTTCCCAGCATCAGAGTCTTTTCCAGTGAATCATTTCTTTGCATCAGGTGGCCAAAGTATTGGAGTTTCAGCTTCAGCATCAGTCCTTCTAATGAATATTCAGGACTGATTTCCTTTAAGATGGACTGGTTTGATCTCTTTGCAGTCCAAGGGACTCTCAAGAGTCTTCTCCAACGCCACAGTTCAAAAGCATCAATTCTTCGGCACTCAGCTTTCTTTATAGTCTCACATCCATACATGACTACTGGAAAAACCATATCCTTGACTAGATGGACCTTTGTTTGTAAAGTAAGGTCTCTGCTTTGTTGGTCATAACTTTTCTTCCAAGGAGCAAACGTCTTTTAATTTCATGGCTACAGCCACCATCTGCAGTGATTTTGGAGCCCAAGAAAATAAAGTCTG
>SJYT01047505.1:5627-48094 GCA_006410635.1 Cephalophus harveyi
TGGTGCACACCACTTGGGAAAAACTTTCATGAAGAGTAATTAAAAGCAATAGTTTAGAACCCCAGCTAATGGAGCATCTTCCACAAAGGACAATACATTTCTAGAAAAATGAGAGAACAGAAAAAGCAGTTTTTTACTTTCAAGAGTGGCCAACTGTGAGAAGGCAAATATGTAGGGAGAAATTAATAGAGTAATTGAGAGAATTTGTATCCTGTCTTTGGGCAGAAACAAGGGCAGGCACAATGAATTTTCCCTGCTATTTACTGGTTTCTACATGCTTTCAACTCAAAGTCATTTTTATATCAAAAGGCAAATTTTGAGGTGACATATTCTGGTTTCCTTCAGTTTCATGATCACAATAAAAAGGGTAAAGGATTCTAATGGAAGAGATGTATCTGCAATGATTTCAGACAGTATGATTACATAAAAAGAAACACCAACAGAATCAACTTTAATTTCCTTTAATTATCTTTTATCACTGACAAAAGCTAGAGCTCTACTAGGTTGAAGGGTACCAAGGAGTGAGAACTTTTTCTTGTTCTTAATCGTAAATCTATAACATTTCATTACTGAACATCATAAAAATGCTGCATAAATTTAACATATAGTAGAGAGATGGGTGAAGATGGCGGAGTAGGAACATCCTGAGGTCACCTCCACTCACAGGCACATCAAAATCACAGCTACTTGCTGAACAATCATCAATGAAAAAGACTGAAACCTACCAGAAAATATCTTCTGTAACTAAGGATATAAATAAGGAACCATAAAGAGATGGGTAAGAAGGGTGAACTCACAGTTTAGTCGAGTCCCGTATGCCCCGTGCAGGTGATTCACAAACTGGAGAGTAATTATATTGTAGAGGTTCTCCCACAGATGTGAGAGTTCCTTAGGCTCCTCAGAGCCCTCCTCAGCCCAGGGATCCTGCACCTGAAAGATGGGCACACAGAGCTTTTGGCTCTGAAGTTCAGTGGGGTTTAATTTTAAGAGTCTCACAGGACTGGGGAAACAGAGCCGTCACTCTTAAAGGGCACACACAGAATCTCACACACTTCAGGACCCAGGGCAAAAGCAGAAATTTGATAGAAGCCTGGGCCAGACCCACCTGCTTGTCTGGGAGCATCTCCTGTAGAGGCTGGGAGGGCCTGCTGCTCATTGGAGACACAGACACTGGTGGAAGCAAATGGCTTCCACACTGGGAGCTTCTAGCAGGTGAACGCTGGTGCAGGACGAAGTCATCCTGGAATCTTCCCTCTAGCTCTTTGGCACCAAGACCCGGCCCTGATCAACAGGAAGTAGATGCCTGTAATGGCAGGCTTCAGTTCACGCCCCTTGCTGAGTGGGGCCACCTAGCCCCACCCACAAGAAGGCAGGCGATAGGCTGCATAAAGTTCTTCTGAGCCCACAGTAGCCTATGGCCATGGTTGGCCTTGCCCACGAGAGGGCCCCAGGACCCAGTTTCACCTACCAGTGATCTTGCTCTCCTAGGAGCCTACTCTGGACTCTGAGTCAGCCTTACCCACTAGGGAGCAAACACCAGAGGTAAGAAAATGACAGTCAGACAGCCTGTAAAACCAGCCTGTTCAGAGCAAGCCAGACTATGCCCTGGGATCAGCTGAACTTCAGTCCTGACCACTAGCAGGCCAACACAAACTTTAGGACACCCCAAGCCAGACTGTGTACCCAACCGTGAGAGGAACCTGAACCCCCTCACCAGCAGCCTGACACCAGATCTGGGGTCCCTGGGCCCTGCAACCAGACTCCAGGGCTGCTCCGCCTGCAGGTAGTTCTGCACTAACCCCAGAACCTGGCTTCACCCACTAGTGGGCAGGCAACAACCTTAGGGTCTTCTGGATCTTGACACAAAAAAAGACACAAGGACTTCCCTGGTGGCCCAGTGGTTAAGAAACGCCTTGCAATGCAGGGGACGTGTATTTGATCCCTGGTCAGGGAGCTAAGACCTCACATGCCATGGAGCAACTAAGCTCACACTCCACAACTAGACAATTCATGTACTACAAAGATCCCACAAAAGACAACAAGAATCTGCATGCTGCAACTAAGACCTGATGCAAATTAAGACAAATTAATTAATTTGAAAAAAAGAATAAGCAGATTCACAGATAGGGAACACACTATTGGTTACCAATGGTGAAAGGGAATCTCTAGTGATGTGAATGTAGACATATTAATAAAGCTTCTGATTCTCAATTTTTTGCATTTATTACTGTAATTTATTTGTACCTTTCTATCTGTCATGTACACACCCATCTATCCATCCATCCATTCACATGCACGCCCCAAAACACAGGTGTGTGTATATGTGTGTAGTTACCGTTTACCAAGAATTCAGTGTTTATCCGGCAATGAAATAAATGGTCTTCATAGATTCTGTCCTATTTATTCCTTATAACAATAGCTATAACACAGGATTAATTATCTTCATTTTATAAATGCAGAAACAAATGCTCAGATAGATAACATTTAAGGTCATCTAAGGTCACTTTAAAATTATAAAAAGCACTTATGTACACTCAATATTTTCTGTCCTTTTGCTCTCAAGCTGTTTTCCTGTCCCACTTGTATTCTTCTCGTTTGAATTTATTTTCTGCTAGTTCATAGCTTAGAGAACATTCCATGAGGGACTGCTGGAAACTCTTTTGGAGATCTAAGGCTACTCTATGCATATGTGTAAGCATTTTATCCACTTTTAAATGAATCATGATGGCAAAACCAATACGGTATTGTAAAGAAAAATAAAGTAATAATTAAAAAAAAAATAAATGAATCATGAGTGACATTATATCCATTCACATTATATCCATTCACACTTCTAGTTAAAATTTGTAGAAATTGAGATAGACAGCCTTGAAAGGCAGAAATATTCTCGTCACTGAAGATCTTCTAGTACAGGCTGTTAGGAATGCTGTAGTTGGGAATACCACATTAGACAAGTGAAGTGAAGTGAATTCACTCAGTCGTGTCCGACTCTTTGCGACCCCATGGACTGTAGCCCACCAGGCTCCTCCCTCCATGGGATTCTCCAGGCAAGAGTACTGGAGTGGGTTGCCATTTCCTTCTCCAACATTAGACAAGAAGTTTTGTTAAGTGACTGCTGAAGTCTCTAACTCTTAAGATGATCAGATTTACTTATTAAGAGAGTTATCGAGTAACCAGCATTGGAATTTTTATCAGTGGTTTCAATTGTTATCTGCAATTCATATCAAACTTTTAATTTTTTCCCTTTAGTGTCTTTATCTTGAAGTTTTATAGGTTGCCTATTCCAGTCCTTTGGCACACAATACACTCATTTTGTCTAACGTAAACCCTATGAATTGTTGTGCATGGTGGGGTTTTGTTTTGTTCTGTTTTTGTGCCTTGTTGTTGTCACTTGTTTGTTCATATTTCAGGCACTAAATACAACTCTGTTAGGTTCATTCGATCCTTATCCTTCTTTAAAAGCACTTTTAGGTCACATTATGCATCCTTAAGCCACCTTCAGACTTTCTCTACTTCTATTTCTTTTTTTTTAATTGGAATATAATTGGAGTACAACGTTACATTAGTTTTTGCTGTACAATATCATGAATCAGTCAAATATATACATATATCCTCTCCCTCTTGAGACTCCCTCCTATTCTCCTCTCTACTTCTATTTCTATTTTCCATAATATTAAGGTGGTGATGAGAAAACAACAGAAGCTGCTAGATGCCTAATGATTCTTGAAGTCAACCAGATTTAAGATAAGTCATTTAGAAACATCTTCATTCACTTTAGCCAGACATTAGCTATTTCTACCCATTCTTGGGCTGTGCCAGTTGAATCGGGGGAAAAATATCTTGATTACAGAATGGGGCAAAACTGTAGTAAACAACCTCTTTCATTTCTGTAAAAGCACATTTAAAAAATCTGTTGTATTGGAGTATAATACACATGCCACAAAATTCAACTCTGAGTATCTTTATATACACACAAGTTTATGTATGCCCACTCTTGCAGATATAAAACTCTGCACACTGTCCCAAACCTTCTGCTACTTTGCAGCAGTACTTTCACCCCTACCATACCTCACTTCCTTTAGCAGTTTTCCTCCTTAAGTAAGGAAGTTAGCATTTTGAGGCCGTCTTGTATTTGATTTTTATTTCTCTTTTATTCTCATTCATTCTATGCAACTTAACTGTCATGTGTATCCAGTTGTCATGCCTGTCGATAACATAGCTCCAGAATAATAATGGCAAAGGTGGTAATTAATCCAGCTCAATAGAAGGAAAACAAGGTCCTTGTATACATCACTTATAAAAAAAAAACACTTATATAGATAGAATCTTATAAAGATAAAATTCTATCTTATAAAGATAGAATTAAAACAACTGATGATCAAAATAGGCTCTTGGAATCCAGATAAACTGGCACTACTGGTTTAAATCAAATATAAATGTAGACAAACATGTTAGTTCAGAAAAGAAATCAGAAAATTGACTCATCCACAGGCAAGAGACATCATGAAATTAGTGAAAACTTTTTGTTCTCTAACAAGAAAAACATCTTGAGTGGAGCACATAAAAAGTAGTATTTATCTTGTATAGCACTTCATGCTATTTTCGAAGTGGTCTCTCATTTCTCATTTTTATAGAAAATCTATATACCAGTCATTAATAGTAATTATACACAGATATTAAGTCTGTATAAATTCAAACACATTTATTATTTGTGTGACTTTGAGCAAGTTACCTAAATGCTCTTGCTCAGTTGTTCATTTTGTAAAATTGAGAGGAAAACTGTACTAATCTTGTAAAACTGATACAATGATCAGATGAGACATTATAGGGGCAATGCTCAGAATGTTCATGCCTGGCATTTATGTCACACATATTTCTCTCTATCTATCTGTACACATATATTCTGGTATATTTTGTGTTACTTTGGAATCTGCTTATGAATCTCAGCATTTATGTGAGCTAAAATAAAGCTATTCTTTGTGAATAATTTTATGTATGAAGCTATATTATGTTTAAAGAAGGTTACATCTTTATGTCCTTCATTAGATCACTGATTCACTTTCATTGTTAGTCAGCATTACTCTCTGGGTTTTAATGTATTGAATACATGCAATTATGACAACCAAAAATCTGTGCCTACCTTTTGTTTGCTGTGTAGAGCCAGTACTCTGTTCATTTCTGTGGAATTGAGAAGATTATATACGAGGACCAATGACCATCCCCTAAGTTTTGCTCAATCTTGATAGAGGCTTGGGTACCTTCATTGCAGTTGGTCCATGTCTGGTGAATTTTTGGAAGGAGCCACTTATGGAATTGAATCTACCTGATTCTAATTTTGGGTTAATAATTGCTATTTTTTTTTTGACTTATGGAAAGTTACACAAACTCTTTTCATTGGGTGTTATTTCACTGCTCCTGTAGAAAGACATGTCTTTCCCAATTTAAACTCAGGACTTCACCAAAGTACACTGGCAGCAGAGTGGGCATATAAGCCTGTGGTAACACTAAAAAATGATGCTGTGAAAGTGCTGCACTCAATATGCCAGCAAACTTGGAAACTCAGCAGTGGCCACAGGACTGGAAAGAGTCGGTTTTTATTCAAATCCCAAAGAAAGGCAATGCCAAAGAATGCTCAAACTACCGCACAGTTGCACTCATCTCACATGCTAGTAAAGAGATGCTTAAAATTCTCCTAGCAGGCTTCAGCAATATGTAAACTGTGAACGTCCAGATGTTCAAGCTGATTTCAGAAAAGGTAGAGGAACCAGAGATCAAATTGCCAACATCCAATGGATCATCGAAAAAGCAACAGAGTTCCAGAGAAACATTTATTTCTGTATTATTGACCATGCCAAAGCCTTTGACTGTGTAGATCACAATAAACTGTGGAAAATTCTGAAAGAGATGGGAATACCAGACCACCTGACCTGCCTCTTGAGAAACCTGTATGCAGGTCAGGAAGCAACAGTTAGAACTGAACATGGAACAACAGACTGGTTCCAAATAGGAAAAGGAGCACGTCAAGGCTGTATATTGTCACCCTGCTTATTTAACTTCTATGCAGAGTACATCATGAGAAACGCTGGACTGGAAGAAACTCACAGTCTTATTTACATGTTTCTTAATTCCCCAACCTTTTAGGCAACAGGGACAGGTTTCCTGGAAGACAATTTTTTAATGAACGAGGGCGGAGGGCGGGGATTGGTTTCGAGATGATTCAAGAACATTACATGTATTGTGTACTTTTACGCCTATTGTTACTACATCAGCTCCACTTCACATCACCAGGCATTAGATCCTGGTGGTTGAGGACTTGTATTAAAGCACCCCACATTTTGCCTTGCAATCACCATTGTTGTTTTCCTTAAACCTGACAGAGGCAACAAAATACTCATATGTATCAATACTACTAGGGCCTGGTAACTTGTCAGAATGCTGTCATTACCTGGTCATACTTTAAAAATACAGATTATTTGATCCACTTCAGTTTCTGAGGTGACATTAAACTAGTGACTCTTTTCCACCTGGGGAGTTTGTTCATGGGATATCCAGAAACAAAGATGGTGAGGCTGTTTTCTACATTACAGATTCTCACTGAGCATTGATTCCACACCTAAATCCAAGCTTCTTTAGAGCTACATTGTTTTTCTTCAATAATTCACACACGTAGTTTTCTTTACCCTCTCTCTGCTAGAGAATTTAAATATATTTAGCCTGTTTGGGGGTCTTCTGGTTGACCTTGAAGGTTTCTGCTTTGTACTTTATTATTAGTGAATAATCCCATGCCATACTCTCTGGGTTTGCTTATGTTGGAATGGCAACTTCCAAATACAAAATGCACCAACAGAAAGACTGCTGTTTACTTATAATGTATCTAAAAGACTGATGATTTGTTTTGCCTTAAATCAGTTCTAATGAGGTGGATGAAACTGGAGCCGATTATACAGAGTGAAGTAAGCCAGAAAGAAAAACACCAATACAGTATACTAACACAGTTCAGTTCAGTTCAGTCACTCAGTTGTGTCCAACTCTTTGCGACCCCATGAATCACAGCACGCCAGGCCTCCCTGTTCATTACCACCTCTCGGAGTTCACTCAGACTCAACATCCATCGAGTCAGTGATGTCATCCAGCCATCTCATCCTCTGTTGTCCCCTTCTCCTCCTGCCCCCAATCCCTCCCAGCATCAGAGTCTTCTCCAATGAGTCAACTCTTCGCATGAGGTGGCCAAAGTACTGGAGTTTCAGCTTTAGCATCATTCCTTCCAAAGAAATCCCAGGGGTGATCTCCTTCAGAATGGACCGGTTGGATCTCCTTGCAGTCCAAGGGACTCTCAAGAGTCTTCTCCAACACCACAGTTCAAAAGCATCAATTCTTCGGCGCTCAGCCTTCTTCACAGTCCAACTCTCACATCCATACATGACCACAGGAAAAACCATACCCTTGACTAGATGGACCTTAGTCGGCAAAGTAATATCTCTGCTTTTGAAAATGCTATCTAGGTTGGACATAACTTTTCTTCCAAGGAGTAAGCGTCTTCTAATTTCATGGCTACAGTCACCCTCTGCAGTGATTTTGGAGCCTAAAAAAATAAAGTCTGGCACTGTTTCCACTGTTTCCCCATCTATTTCCCATGAAGTAATGGGACCAGAAGCCATGATCTTCGTTTTCTGAATGTTGAGCTTTAAGCCAACTTTTTCGCTCTCCTCTTTCACTTTCATCAAGAGGCTTTTTAGCTCCTCTTCACTCTCTGCCATAAGGGTGGTGTGATCTGCATATCTGAGGTTATTGATATTTCTCCTGGCAATCTTGATTCCAGCTTGTGTTTCTTCCAGTCCAGCGTTTCTCATGATGTACTCTGCATATATGAAATTTAGAAAGATGTTCATTGGATGTTCATAACCATGTATGCGAGACAGCAAAAGAGACACAGATGTACAGAACAGTCTTTTGGACTCTTTGGGAGAAGGAGAGGTTGGGGTGATTTGGGAGAATGGCATTGAAACATGTATAATATCATGTAAGAAACGAATCACCAGTCTAGGTTCGATGCAGGATACAGGATGCTTGGGGCTAGTGCACTGGGATGACCCAGAGAGATGGTATGGGGAGGGAGGTGGGAGGGGGGTTCAGGATTGGGAACTCAAGTACACCTGTGGTGGATTCATGTTGATGTATGGCAAAACCAATACAGTATTGTAAAGTAAAATAAAGTAAACAAAAAATTTTTTTCAAAATATTTGTTAATGTAATAAAGGGTGTTTAAAATAAATCTTCTTACTAAGAAATAAAAGGATGAAGTTATATTATTGTTTGTGGTTTTTCTGGTGGTTCCAAAAGAAACTATCAAAAATATACTTATTTTTTATAGATACTATCTTTTAAATTTCTTTTTGATAACTGAGAATCATCAATAAAAATCCTGAGGAAAATAGCAGCCATACTTCTTCTTGTTTCTTATCTATACACACACACACACATATATACTTTTGTATGTGTGTGTATTCAGTGGTCACTTGTAAAATTTAAGTAGCATATTTAATGTCTATTTTTTGTTCTCTGTGAGAAGTATATCTTGAGTTTCTGTTTAATCAAAGAAAATGTTAGAAATCACACACTCATCACTCCTATGCTCTTTTTACATATTTTTCAATTATGTGGTTCTGAAGTTATTTCTGTTCAGATAGGAGGATAGAGCATAGAAAATTCTGTTAGCTTGAATTATAAATGTGCATATTTAAACATAGGATATGTGAACCTCAGTTTGTTCTCTGGCCTCAGGCTCAGTAAATGTCAGAGGAAGATATATATACTCAGATGTTATACACACACACACACATATGTATATACACACACACACACATGAGGTTCCCTGGTGGTTCAAACAATAAACAATCTGCCTGAAGTTCAGGAGACTTGGGTTAAATCCCTGGATCAGGAAGGTCCCCTGAAGAAAGGAATGGCTACTCACTCCAGTATTCTTGCCTGGAAAATTCCATGGACAGAGGAGCCTGGCGGGATATAGTCCATGGGGTTCAAAGAGTCGGACACAATGAGAGATTAACATACACACATACGTTCACATATGGGTGTTTATATTTTTATACAAATATTAACATATAACGTATATTATTCTGCACCTTCTTTTTTAACAATAAATCTTAAAAGATTTTCATATAACTCCTTTTTAAGAATTATATGAATACAAGGTATTCTGTATGGGTAAAACAAATCTAGTTTGCTCCTTTAGATATTATGGTTGTTTCTCAGTCTTCTAAGTACAAATCCATTTGCATTTATCTTTGCACACATCTTCAAGTGTATATAGAAGACTAAATTTTGTAAGTGGAGTCAAAGACTATGCATGCAAATTGTGATGGATCTGGCTAAATTGCTTTCCAAAGAGATTATACCAATTTATATTTCCACCAAAAATGTGACATCATCTAATAAAATTTAATAAAATGTGTTGAATTGGACGTTTCAGAGGTGGGGCATGTGTAGGTTACAAGTTGATTTTCTCTTTTTCAAATATTCCCTGGGGTCCTGGTCCCTTCCTGTTTCCTCTTCTTTTTCTGCCTTTCTTTTGTCCAACCCAGTTGTGTGAGGACTTTTTCTTGTCTTTTTAGGTGTCCAAATTCCTCTAATAGTGTTGAACAGTTGCTCTTCGAATATTACTCCATTTATAAATGTACTGCTTTAAACATATATATATATATGGAAGCATGTGGGGTCTAATTTCCTGACCAGGTACTGAACCTGGACCCACTGAATTTGGGAGTGCCAAGTCTTAGTCACTGGACTACCAGGGTAGTCCCTGTAGTTCTATTCTTGCATTTGTGGGGAGAGGCAAACTTCACATTCTACTAATCCACCACCTTGACTCTTGTCTTCTCAGATAAATATTTAAATGAAGATAAAAATGATTTAATATTTCATCAGTGAACTTTAAAAAAAAGTATGTCTGATGGAAAAGAAAATGCAACTACATGAATTTATAAAGTATAAAAAGATAAGTTTTTCTTTAATCACTTTATTTTCTGTATGGGAAAAACCCTTTATCTAAGGACAGAACCCTTTTCTGCTGCATGTGTACTTTCTCGCGTCACTACAATTGTTACTACTTATGCCCTTCTGAAACAAGCAGGCACACTCTCCACTTCCGTCAATACTGAACCTAGAACAAAACAAAAAGATACAATCTTTATTGACTGAACTTCATGAGAAACAATAAAGCATAACCTAAAATATGCAGTGCAAACTCTGGTGACTATGTTTCAACACCTGGGATGTGGAAGGAATAGAGGAAGTGAAATAAGCCGCATTTCTTTTATTATCCAATTTTTGCCTCCAAACTTTACCTGTGATGGTGAGAAGAAAGGGTTATGAGGGTTCAGTTCAGTTCAGTCGCTCATGGTGTCTGACTCTTTGCAATCCCATGAATCGCAGCATGCCGGGCCTCCCTGTCCATCACCAACTTCCCAGAGTTCACTCAAACTCATGTCCATCGAGTCGGTGATGCCATCCAGCCATCTTATCCTTTGTCATCCCCTTTTCCTCCTGCCCCCAATCCCTCCCAGCATCAGAGTCCTTTCCAATGAGTCAACTCTTCACATGAGGTGGCCAAAGTACTGGAGTTTCAGCTTTAGCATCATTCCTTCCAAAGAAATCCCAGGGATGATCTCCTTCAGAATGGACTGGTTGGATCTTGCTGCAGTCCAAGGGACTCTCAAGAGTCTTCTCCAACACCACAGCTCAAAAGCATCCATTCTTCAGCCTTCAGGCTTTCTTCACAGTCCAACTCTCACATCCATACATGACTACTGGAAAAACCATAGCCTTGACTAGCTGGACCTTTGTTGGCAAAGTAATGTCTCTGCTTTTGAGTGTGCTATCTAGGTTGGTAATAACTTTCCTTCCAAGGAGTAAGCGTCTTTTAATTTCATGGCTGCAATCACCATCTGCAGTGATTTTGGAGGCCAAAAAAATAAAGTCTGACACTGTTTCCACTGTTTCCCCATCTATTTCCCATGAAGTGATGGGAACGGATGCCATGATCTTCGTTTTCTGAATGTTGAGCTTTAAGCCAACTTTTTCACTCTCCTCTTTCACTTTCATCAAGAGGCTTTTTAGTTCCTCTTCACTTCGTGCTGTAAGGGTGGTGTCATCTGCATATCTGAGGTTATTGCTATTTCTCCTGGCAATCTTGATTCCAGCTTGTTATCAGGGTAGAAAACATTATAACAAAGGTCCATCTAGTCAAGGTTATGGTTTTTCCAGTAGTCATGTATGGATGTAAGAGTTGGACTGTAACGAAAGCTGATCACCAAAGAATTGATGCTTTTGACTGTGGTGTTGGAGAAGACTCTTGAGAGTCCCTTGGACTGCAAGGAGATCCAACCAGTTCATCCTGAAGGAGATCAGTCCTGGGTGTTCATTGGAAGGACTGATGTTGAAGCTGAAACTCCAATACTTTGGCCACCTGATGCAAAGAGCTGACTCATTTGAAAAGACCCTGATGCTGGGAAAGATTGAGGGCAGGAGGAGAAGGGGATGACAGAGGATGAGATGGCTGGATGGCATCACCAACTCGATGGACATGGGTTTGGGTGGACTCCGGGAGTCGGTGATGGACAGGGAGGCCTGGCGTGCTGCAGTTCATGGGGTCACAAAGAGTCAAACACAACTGAGCGACTGAACTGAACTGAACTGAAACACTATAAATCATTTCATAAAGGATGAAATTCTTCTTTTTATACTTAAAAATTGTGCATTTTCAGTCACTAAGTCATAGTCTCTTTGTGACTCCATGGACTGTAGGCCTGCCAGGCTACCCTGTCCATGAATTTTCCAGGCAGGAATACTGGGGTGGGTTGTCATTTCCCCCTCCAGGGGATCTTCCCTACCCAGGGATCGACCCCATGTCTACTGTGTTTCCAGCACTGGCAAGTGGGTTCTTTACCACTGAGCTACTTGAGAAGCAATATACTTCAGAATAGACATGATCAAATAAATTTATTTTGCCATATAAAGGGAGACATAACTGACATTAAATTGACCACCCTTCACTTGTTAAAAAAAAATCAGACAGTCTTAAGGCTGAAATAGATGTTCACTCATCTACTCTTTCAACTTCTGTCATGATGAAGTGGGTATTTCTTGCTGGATAGGTTATGACACACATAAATAATTATAAATGAAATATCTTGAAAGGATTTACTAAATTCCTATTTGGGGTCATATATAAAGAAAGGAAGTTGAGAGTTCAAAATAAGGAAAAGAAAAATAGAATGGAGAGTTATGATTCCTGGTATATAATTTCTGTTAATTTTATGCTTTCTGGGGAGTTACTTTGTGACACTGGTGTCACTTCCTAACTTCTAGTGCAACTTGAAATTTTTATACATTTCCAAAATGTATGTGATTTCTTTTCCTATGCATTCTTTGATGTTGAGAGCTCAATAATTGTCGTAGGCTGAATTATGTACCCCCTTCTTCAAATTTATATATTGAGGACCTCACTGCTCATAGCTCAGAATGCAATTATCTTAGGAGATGAAGAGTTTTAAAATGTTGGTTAAGTTACAAAGGGGTCTTTACAGGGGGCCCTACTCCAGTATGGCTGATCTCATAAGAAGAAGAAATCTGGGCACAGATAGGCAAGTGCACAGGGAAGACCATGTGAAGACACAGAGAAGATGGCCCAGGAGAGAGGCCTCAGAAGAAATCAACCCTGCCAAAACTCTATCCGAGACTTCTAGTCTCCATGACTATTATTTAAGCCACCAAGTCTGTGATATTTATTACAGTAGCCTTAGCAAACTATTGCACCAATTTTAACCAACTTAGTTTTACTTCTCTCTCATCTTTTTTTTCGAAGTGGAGCTATATATAATACACGATATCTTCTCTCAAGAAAATTCCATAATTATTAAGTTTGGTAGTCAGGAAGTTTATGTTATATATTGTTATTTATATATATAAAAATATATTTGTCATATATTTTTCAAAGTTGAAAACATAATGATTAGCTATATTATTGGGCTCAAATCATTGCATGTGCATTTTCACCACAAATTGGATATGAACACAGTGATGACAAAAATTTCTCTAAATTTAGCAACTTCTGTTTCTCTGTTACGTCATACACATTCTATCATGTCTAGCACCACATGCTTCTGGACTGAGACAGCATCTGTCTTTAGTAGGTGCTCAGTAAATTGTAGCTAGTGCCCCCTCTCTATGGGGAAATCAGTATCCTTCCAATTCCTTTCTCCTCCATGAAGTTGGAGAAGATCTTAAATATTTCAAGAACAGAAGTGAAGTCTACAGGTACAATCAGTTCTTCAAGCTTAGGAACATAGAGAAAGTCTAGATTTTCAATGGTCAATGGAAGCAAACATTTTGCCTTTATCACTTAATTTTCTTCCATTTCAGGCCACTAGTGGGTGTAGTAAGTGTAGGTTTGAGTAAACTTTCTAAGACTCCCATGCCAATGAGAATTCGAAGCAATAGTAAACAAACGAACCAAAGGCAAAGCCCTGAAAATAAGGCAAGATTCATACACGTTGGATTTTCATTTCGTCTAGAATAAAAGAAATCTTTGTGGCTCACTAGTGGTATAGTCCATCTCAATGTGTAGAAATAAATATTGGTATCTGACCTTCGCCCAAGACCATATATTTGTCTGAAGCTTCTCTTTGGCATTTAATTTGTTGAGGGGCCTTTTTGGGAGATGGTGTGGAGGAAAATATGGTGGTGGCTAATAGATTTCTGCTTCCCTGGTGGCTCAGCGGTAAATAATCTGTCTGTAATGCAAGAAATCCAGGTTTAATCCCTGGGTTGGGAAGATCCCCTGGAGAAGGAAATGGTGACCCCCTCCAATATTCTTGCCTGGGAAATCCCATGGGCAGAGAAGCCTGGCAGGTTGCAGTCCATGGGGTCACAAAAGAGTCAGGCACAACTAAACAAACAAGAACAATTATAGATTCAGAGCACATTTGTGAACAAATACATGCTATTAATGCTTACCAGTTGCTGAATACATCTCCATTTGTCCATATCCAGAGTTTACGTGTGCTGTCCATTTTCAGTCCAATCCAATAGCAAGAGGGTCCCAGATAGGGCATCAGAGATTCCTTTCACAAAATACAGAGTGCTCTCCTAGTTTTCTCATTCTTATTACCTCCAATGCTATGGTCATTTTGAGCCCACTACCCTTTTGCTAGAGTTATTGCAACAGCCTAATAATATACACTCTGATTTTATATTTGCAATTCATGGGCACACTACATTTAAAAGAAAATGATTGTTTTAAAATTTAAGTCAAATTATGTCATGCTCTTTTTTTTTTTTCATTTTCTGCAATATCTCCTAATTCTAGTTTAAAAAAGCCTACAAGACCTAGATGATCCCTATCCCTCACTCACATTCTCATGTTGGGTACATTGACTGGCTGTCTCTTTTCTGTTCATTGAATTTTCCAGGCAAGTACTTACCTTAAGATTCATGTTCTTGCTATTTCCTTTTCTGGGAAGTTTGTCTCCCAGATATTCCCTTGACCAACTAACTCCCCTACGTACATTACATTTTTGCTCAAGTGTTATCACTGAGTTGACTATCTTACTTGCAGTCTACCCACTGAAAACACTCATAAAATCCTCTCAACTTACAATTTTTTGCATAAAAGTTATTAACTTGCAACATACTATATAATTTATATGTTTATTATGATTGGGGGCTTCCCTGGTGGCTCAGAGGTTAAAGTGTTTGCCTCTGATGTGGGAGACCTGGGTTCAATCCCCGGGTGGGGAAGATCCCCTGGAGAAGGAAATGGTAACCCACTCCAGTATTCTTGCCTAGAGAATCCCATGGACAGAAAAGCCTGGTAGGCTACAGTCCACGGGGTCCCAAAAAGTCGGACACGACTGAGCGACTTCACCTATTATGATTATTTTTTATTCCTTGTCTCTTCCTATGTGATTTAACCTCTATAAAGACAAAGATCTTTGACTGTCTCATTGACTGATCTATCACACCCTTGAAGTATACCTGGTACAGAGTAGCTACTCAGTAAATTAAATGGAATATATACTGTGAAGGAGACATCTAACCGCTTCATTCTTGGAGTTGAATATGGCCAGAGATCCAGAGTGAGCCGTGCATTTTGTCTGCCCATCCATCCAAGTTTTTTCACGTTCAGATTGAAAGAAGCAATTATTATTGATTCGGTTCCAGCTTTGTGGACATATAATTGCATCCTCAGAGCATGTCTTGTTGTTGAAGATCACTGGATTTTTAGCTAAAATTAACACAGTAATTGAGGGGGGAAAATGAAGAAAGTGTAAGAAAATGAGAGTTTCATCTTCACTGTAAAAGATTCTCATATATTTCAGACTGAGAAAATATATGTTGTTTCCATGTTCAATTCAAATGATTTAAATGACATACTCAGGAAAATTAAAGATCAAGAACAGAGCATGAAACAAATCACCACTGAAGAATGCAGATCTATGCATACTTTAAAATGGTAATAATAAAAAACTTTCAGAAACTCAATCTTCTTTAGACATTTTTCTTTCCATTTTTTTTTCATACTACTGGTATTTTCTTTATTTACCAGTTTTCTTCCCTGTAATTTACTATGGTGGCTGGGACATATCTCATGATAAATAAGGTATTTCTCCCTGTTGTTAATCTCAGAGACTTGGCTCCCTATTGCTGACTTAAGTGAGACTAGATTGTCTTATAAAAACAGCATTTCTCGTTAAAATTGTTCCTTTATCCTTAAACTCAAAACAATGGAGGGAAAAAAATGTTGAACTCTTACTAACATCCACTTTTTACTCTCCAACTTACTGCCACTAGGTAGATAAAATTATTCATGAAAGTGTAACAACCTTCAGAGAAACTAAGTTTAATAAAAAGGACACCTCTAACCCCAGCTGAAAGAAATTACTGGCTCACACTCAGTACTCTGAATTTGAAGACCCTCAAACTGTATTAGAAACCAGCAGTGTGGGACTACACATATGAGTCATGGTATAAAAGTCAAGTGGAAAAACTCAGGTCACCAATATTAATTTCAAAATGATTTTAAAATATCAAGTTCAAATAAACATCTTGTTCAAAAATCAAGTATTTGGCTCGGGACTTGGGTCTCCAGAAAGCCATGCTTTCTAATTCACTCACTAATTTGTTCATTCATTCAACAATTATCATTTGAGCTTCCATCATGTGCCAGATAAACTTTTGTAGCTTTAGAAGCACAACTCTACAAATAAGATACAAAAATCCTTCTCCTTAAAGGGACTTATATGTCTAGTAAACTATACTGCTGCTGCTATTGCTGCTAAGTCGCTTCAGTCATGTCCGACTCTGTGCAACCTGATAGACGGCAGCCCACTGGGCTCCCCCGTCCCTGGGATTCTCCAGGCAAGAATATTGGAGTGGGTTGCCATTGCCTTCTCCGAGTAAACTATATTAGTTTGTCATAAAATGCATCAAAGTAAAGGGGATTGGGACTGTTGGTGGAAAGATGTGCAATTTTAATGCAATAGTCCAGACAGTGTTCCATGAGATATTTATTAAAGACTTGAAGGAGGTAGCTACTTCCCAAACAAAAAGAACCTAGGACAAAAGACAAAGATGAATGTGTCTTCCTTCTTCAGAAAATAGTAAGGATGCCAGAGGACTGGAGAAAAATGAAGTAGTAAGAGATGAGATCACAGAGATAGTTGAATGACCAGATCCAACAGAGCCTTATGGCCATTAGTAGGATTTTGGCATCACTCCAACAGAATAAAAGACCTCTGCAGCATTTTGCACAGATCTGATTTGTCTCAAAAAATTGTTAAAAATATACTGTAGAACTGTACTGCTTGAAATGGTAGCCATAGCTAGGTGTGGCTATTGAGCACCTGAAATATTGCTAGTCCAAATCCAGGAGTCCTGTAAGTATAAAATGCACACTGAATATCAAACACATACTACAAAAAATAATATGAAGATCTCATTGATGTTTACATAACTACATGATGAAATGATAATACATTGACTACATTTAAATTAAATAAAATGCAATTAAAACTGTTGCAATTTTTCTGTAATTTCAATGTGGCTGTTAAAATTTAAATGACATTTGTGACTCACATTATATTTTCACTGGGCATTTTGCTCTAGAAGGTCAAGAGTGGAAGAGAGAAGAAGATTTAGAAGATAGAAGATGTGGATTGGGAACAATCAAGAGGGTAGAAATGATGAAAAGTACTCAGATTGTGGTCATATTTTGAAAGGCCAGGCAGAATTTTCTGATTATATTTGGGGCTTGAGAGTGGGGAAAAGAGTCAAAAAAGGACTATAAAGTTTTTGCCTTGAAAACTGGAAAGATAAAGTTGCTATTTCCTGAGATGAGGAAAACCACAGATAGAAGGGGCTATAGGAGATAGAAGTTTATCTATCACATTATCTTCTGTCATCTTGGACAATGCTAGATTTGAGATGTTTGTTAGAGAGTCAAGTAGGTGGATTTAACAATTTGGAATTCAGTGAGAAGAACCAGACTGGAGATATATATTTGGAAATCATCAGTATTAATGTAAAAGTCTTAAGTCTGGTTCAGGTTACCAAGAGCACAAAGACAGATGAAGAGGCGACCTGCTCTAGGACTGAACCTGGGGCAAAGGTAAGAGGTCAGGGAGAAAAGAAGGAGCAAATACAAGAAACCTGCAAATAAGCAACAGATTAGGTAGGAAGCAAGGCATGAGAAAATGCTGTTTTGGAAGTCAAATGAACAAATAATTTCCAAGGAGAGAGACCGTGCTGACTACTACACAGATCAAGTTCGATAAAGACTAAGAATTGACCTGGAAGTTACTAATGGACTTGTAAGGTAAATTTGGTAGAAAAAGAAATGGGAATCTGAGCAAAGTAGATTTAACAGAAAACAGCAAAACAGACATTAGGAAAAACTAGCAAAGATTTTTCAAAGAGGCTTCTGTACAGAGGAGAAAACAAGTCTAGAGAATTTTGTTGTGGTGGTGGTGGTTGTTTTTGGCGGGGGGAGTAGAAAACATATCACTGTATCATGTTGCCCATGAGGATTTTTCAGCTGAGCATGAAAAGGCTGATAACGTAGAGAAGAGAGACGATTTACTAGAATAATACTAATCAGGTAAGAGGCTATAGGATCTAGCATAGAACATGAACACTCCATCTATATAGTACCAAGAATATGGATAGAGTTTATGGGTAGAGAAAAAGGCAATACAATAGGTGTGGTGATGAGAGTTATTTGGAAGTTTTCTACTAATTGTCATAAAAATGCCAAGCTGGATGAAGTACAAGTTGGAAGGAAGGTTGCCGGGAGAGATATCAATAACCTCAGATATGCAGATTACACCACCCTTATTGCAGAAAATGAAGAGAAACTGAAGAGGCTCTTGATGAAAGTGAAAAAGGAGAGTGAAAAAGCTGGCTTAAAACTCAACATTCAAAAAATGAAGATCATGGCATCTGGTCCCATCACTTCATGGCAAACAGATGCAGAAGCAATGGAAACAGTGACAGACTTTATTTTCTTGGGCTCCAAAATTACTGTAGATGGTGACTGCAGCAATGAAATTAAAAGACACTTGCACCTTGGAAGAAAAGTTATGACCAAACTAGACAGCATATTAAAAAGCAGAGACATTACTTTGCCAGCAAAGTTCTGTCTAGTCAAAGCTATAGTTTTTCCAGTGGTCACATATAGATGTGAAATTTGGACCATAAAGAAGGCTGAGCACTGAAGAATTGATGCTTTTGAACTGTAGTGTTGGAGAAAACTCTTGAGAGTCCCTTGAATTGCAAGGAGATCCAATCAGTCAATCCTAAAGGAATCAGTCCTGAATATTCATTGGAAGGACTGATGCTGAAGCTGAAGCTCCAATATTCTGGCCACCTGATGAAAAGAACTGACTCCTTGAAAAAGACCCTGATGCTGGGGAAGATTGAAGGTGGGAAGAGAAGGGGACGACAGAGGATGAGACGGTTGGATGGCATCACTGACTTGATGGACACAAGTTTGAGTAAGCTCCAGGAGTTGGTGATGGACAGGGAGGCCTGGCATGCTGCAGTCCATGGGGTCATAAAGAGTCAGATATGACTGAGCGACTGAACTGAACTAAACTGTTAGATTGGAAGCAAATATATAGACTTGACAGTGGAGATGTGGAAAGACTCCCTAAAGGTTTGGAGAGAAAGGATAAAGTATAAAATAATCATCTATGGAAGTAAGAGAATTAATGCACTCAGTTCAGTTCAGTAGCTCAGTCGTATCCAACTCTTTGCGACCCCATGAATTGCAGCACGCCAGGCCTCCCTGTCCATCACCAGCTCCTGGAGTTCACTCAAACTCACATCCATCAAATCGGTGATGCCATCCAGCCATCTCATCCTCTGTCATCCCCTTCTCCTCCTGCCCCCAATCCCTCCCAGCATCAGGATCTTTTCCAATGAGTCAACTCTTCACATGAGGTGGCCAAAGTATTGGAGTTTCAGCTTCAGCATCAGTCCTTCCAATGAATAAGCCAGGACTGATCTCCTTTAGGATGCACTAGGGGAATGTAATTGGAGAAGGCAACGGCACCCCACTCCAGTACTCTTGCCTGGGAAATCCGATGGGCGGAGGAGCCTGGTAGGCTGCAGTCCGTGGGGTCGCGAAGAGTCGGACACGACTGAGTGACTTCACTTTCACTTTTCACTTTCATGTATTGGAGAAGGAAATGGCAACCCACTCCAGTGTTCTTGCCTGGAGAATCCCAGGGATGGCGGAGCCTGGTGGGCTACTGTCTATGGGGTCGCACAGAGTCGGACACGACTGAAGTGACTTAGCAGCAGCAGCAGGGGAATGTAATATAATTGCTAGACCCCAACTCATTTCTTTTTAACTCTATCCTAATTGAACCTGGTATGATTCTCTGATGCTCATGTTTTTTTTTTTTCTCCTCAAAGGCAAGCTCACTGATAAATGCCTACTTGATCTCCTGATTCAGCACAAACTCTCCCGCCATCACAGTCTCACTTGACTATTAGCGAAGTGAAGTGAAAATCACTCAGTAGTGTCTGACTTTTTGCAACCCCATGGACTATAGAGTCAATGGAATTCCCTAGGCCAGAATACTGGAGTGGGTAACCATTCCCTTCTCTAAGGGATATCCCCAACCCAGGTATTGAACCCAAGTCTCCCGCATTGCAGGCAAATTCTTTACCAGCTGGGGCACAAGGGAAGCCTAAGAATACTGGAGTGGGTAGTCTATCCCTTCTCCAGCAGATCCTCCTGACCCAGGAATTGAACTGGGGTCTCCTGCATTGCAGGAGGATTCTTTACCAACTGAGCTCTCAGGGAAACCTAACTACTAGAGATAGACTTCTAATCTCTTCTTCTGCTTCAAACTGAATGTACCTCTACTTAGTAGTTATTTTATCATGGCTCAGGCAGTAAAGAATCTGCCTGCCAATGCAGGAGAACCAGGTTCGATCCCTGGGTCAGGAAGATCCCCTGGAGAAGGAAATGGCAACCCACTCCAGTATTCTTACCTTGAAAATCCCATGGATAGAGGAACCTGGGTGGCTACAGTCCATGAGGTTGTAAGAGTCAGACACAACTGAGCAACTGACACTTTTTTCTTATCATGTTTACATGCTCTTTTCTTCAGTTAATAATGAATTCCTTCCAGGGCAGAAAAATCTACTTTTTTTTTTTTTTTTCATTTTGGTATCATCATATGCCTGAAATTCAAAAGATATTTATTAAAAGAATGTTCATTCTAGAAGACAAAGCGGAGTAACTAATTTTGAAGAAAAACTAGATGGCTCTGGTAGGGAGAATATTTTCTGAGTCCAGTTGTTCAGTGAAGGGGAAGGAAAAGCTAGTCACTGGTATAACCAAATCAATATTAATACAATCAATATATTTTTAGCAGCAATTGCTTACTCACATTTTTGAGGAAATCCTAACACTGCCCAAAGAAGAAAGGCAATACCTCCGCAAATCATACTTGACATGATTAGCATTTTCTTTGTTACTATACCTGTGGAAAACATGTCACTGTTTATCTTGTAAATAAAAGCGAACAAGTAAAGAAACAAAAGGCCCAAATAATTTTTCCCCTCTATCTTCTCTACATGCTATAATCCTTAACCCAGTAATTAACACTTTGGAAAATGAGGAAAGGCACAAATATCTAATTTGCAGCAGCAGTAGTCTCAAAAGTGCTTTGGCTCTACTTTTTGGTGCCATTTCTGAGAATCATGTTACTCAATCTTCTGTCTGGATTCCAGAACAGAAAAACAAGTTTCTCCTGGTGCTTTTTAATAAAATACTGCCTTTTCCAAGAGATGGGGGTTAATCCAGTCGAGAAGGGTAGATCCACAGTTTCTCTGATGTCTTTGCTTTCTTTGTAAAGAAGATTGTTTCTACTTAAGGGTCAGATTACGTATGATATAAACCAAAATTCTGAGGATGCAAGGTGGGATCAAGAAAGGATACTCAGTTCCTGTATCCAAGGACAACTTACGTCTTCCCTCTTACCTGGCCTTTTGATCCTCTGCTCCACAACCTTCCTATTCTCAATCCTTTCACCCTCCATCTCAGACGCTCTTGGAGAAGGCTCTTTGATAGTCATACCGGGTGGAATAATCTTGGGGATGAACTGATAATTATATCTGATCCTCACTGCAGGAAAGCAAGATGCCAGTTTTCTCTGGGAAGTGGGAGGAAGAAAGATTCAACTGGAAACAGTGCAGAAATCTAGCATCCTTCACTCAGTCTTGGGACTGGACTTCAGGCAGATGCCCCCTTGGCCAGCGCATATCATGTGTCCTTTTCTTTTACGTTTTCATGAACCTGGGTAGTAACGGCTGCCAGGCGATTACCAACCAGTACCCTAGCTGCAGGGGCGGTGAATCAGCAGCCTGGGATTGGCTGGAGCACAGTGGCAACTCTGAGAATTTCATATCTGATTGGCTCCTTGCCTCTCACCCGGTAACTACTCAAAGCAGAGCGCGGAAAAGCCACTGTGATCCAGTTTTGGCTTCTTTATTATATAGTCTCCCGAAAATCTTAAATCTGAGACAATTTTACATGGTGGGCTTACAGTCCATGGGGTCATAAAGAATTGGACAGGACTGAAGCGACTGAGCACGCACACACGCACTTCAGAAGGAGTGTTTAAAAGTTTCAGATACAAAGAAGAAAAGGTTAAAACATGAGGTTTGTAATGAATATTACAAATAGATACAATGACAGATATGTGGGTTTTCTCATGTGGGGGGTCAGGAAACAGCTTCCTTTGGTTTAAAATAAAATTTTCTGCCTATACAAATTTGTCTTCATTTTTCTAGCTGACCCTTTCCAATGCAATTATGTGCAGACTGACCAGATTTAGCAAATTAAAACCTAGATTTTCCACTTGAATTTGAATTTCAGGTCAACAATACATATTAAAATAAATAGAAATATTGCATAAGGCATACTTACTTGAGAAACATTATTTTTAATCTAAATTTACAATTTAACTGAATAAAATATTCAGGTATCTTATTCAGTTAATTCAAAATACAAGATGTATTTTACCTGACAACTTTACTTAGATCACAACATTTTTTAAATCTTTTAAATTGTTAGGTGTTCTAGGGCTTGGTTGGAGGTTTTCCTCGATTCTCTGTTTATATTTCTCTGTGGACCTTAGGTTGTGATGCAGCCCAGGGACTGAAAACAGGAAAAGAGCAGGGAACAAAGAGAAGACAGATTGCTGTTCCTTTCAAGATGGAAAGAAACTAGAGAAAGCGGAAGTAGAAAAAGAGGACATGAAGTGCTGAGAAGCAGATGTGGAGAACTCTAGTGCAGACAGTTTATGAAAGTGAGAGAAACAGTGAAGGAACAAGAGAATTGAAACAGGAGACCTGTCAAGCAAGTCACCACTGTGGATATCTGGAGGTTCATTTAGCAGAGAAATTCTAGCAGTCATGGTTAACACCATCAGGCTGTTCTCCTCCCTGTCATTTTCAGCTGTAATGAACTTCTCTTGAGCCTGAGAAGGAGAGCTTGCTGTTTTGCCTTAACTGGCATAAGGCTCTTGTTCCTTAGGGGAGAAATTTCAGGCTTTGTGTCTTTTCAACAATGACCCTTCTTCATCTCCCCAGACCTGAAACATAAGGGAAATTTGCCGATATGTTGTGACCTGCTTTCAAACTTACAGCATCTGGTGCAGTTTGAAAAGTACCCTCAGGTATCTGTGATTTACCTTTGTATCCCCAGTTCTCAGGGTGTCTGTGCACTCAAGCAAAACCACAGTCTGCCTTTAGCAACTTGTTAAACATTTTGGCTGAATTCTTTATAACAGCTTCTATGAATTGAGTATTTGCTCCAGGTGAAAAGACTGCATGCCCTATCTTTCTTTGAAAGTACCTTTTTCAGATTTCAGCTTAGATGACTGCTCTATAACCTCAGAGCTCTGATAGGTTTAAGCAAAGTTATGAATTTGTGATGATGCAGTTCTATTTAGTTGTAAAAGCAGAAGTGATCAACTTCCCACCCTGTCTTCAGACTGTCACTGTTTCTTCCCTTCCAGGGGCTCTGTTCCAGGGACCCAGCCTTGCAGCCCTTACATGTTGACGTGTTTGCTTAGTTGCAGTGGGATAAACTTCCACCACTTGCCATCAAGCTTGCCGTCAAGACCTGAAGGAATTAATGAATACTGACAAAGCAGAGACATTACTTTGCCAACAAAGGTCCGTCTAGTTAAGGCTATGGTTTTTCCAGTGGTCATTCATGGATGTGAAAGTTGGACTGTGAAGAAAGCTGAGCACCGAAGAATTGATGCTTTTGAACTGAGGTGTTGGAGAAGACTCTTGAGAGTCCCTTGGACTGCAAGGAGCTCCAACCAGTCCATTCTAAAGGAGATCCGCCCTGGGTGTTCATTGGAAGGAATGATGCTAAAGCCGAAATTCCAGTACTTTGGCCACTTCATGCGAAGAGTTGACTCATTGGAAAAGCCTCTGATGCTGGGAGGGATTGGGGGCAGGAGGAGAAGGGGACGACCGAGGATGAGATGGCTGGATGGCATCACCGACTCGATGGACATGAGTCTGAGTGAACTCTGGGAGTTGGTGATGGACAGGGAGGCCTGGCGTGCTGCGATTCATGGGGTCGCAAAGAGTCGGACACGACTGAGCGACCAAACTGAACCTAACTGAAGCTTCAGGGTAGGTCCTGTAACTCTCCAAAGTAACCAGCT
The DNA here is from genome assembly GCA_006410635.1 of Cephalophus harveyi. Taxonomy (NCBI): domain Eukaryota; kingdom Metazoa; phylum Chordata; class Mammalia; order Artiodactyla; family Bovidae; genus Cephalophus; species Cephalophus harveyi. The sequence goes on from SJYT01047505.1 coordinate 29,906, forward strand.
GCAGTGCTTAAGACAACCATTTGATTCATTGCATCACAGTTCAAGTGATAGCTTTTGACACATCCTGCAGTTACAGACATGAGGATGGGGTCTGGTGGTTTCTGTGGTTAAATGGTTAGGCAGCAGAATGTGGGAGAAGTGAGGCTTTCCCATGCAATAGTGCTGTGACCAAACCACTTAGAACTCAGCCCTTGAACACACTAGCAAGGAAGTGCTAAGTTCCTAGTCAGGCACCTAAAACCCACTTGCAGCATCAGAATCTCCTTCCTGGAATCTGACATGCAGACCTGCCTGATTACTGTGCATAACCCCATACCGTGAAAAAGGAGAGGAGAGCTAAGCAACTGCTATGCTTCCTGTATGTGTGATACTGTTCCCTAATAAATGTTCTGTTGGGAATGCATTGTTTGACCACTAGCTTTTAAATATGTATGTGCTCAGTAGGTGTTGTGTAATCAAAGAAGGGAGATCTCCCTGTTCTGACCACAAAACTGTGGCTTGTATCACATAAAACATCCTACCAAAAAATTATTATCCAAGTTGAACAAAATTTGTAAAACAACTGAGAAGACAAACTTAAGGGACTTTTTATATTCTACATGCCTGCTAGAAAGCAAACAAACAAATAAACACCTCTTCTTGTAGAAAAATATCATTCATAATCTATACTGTTTTTATTTACCTGTGCATGTGCTAAGTCACTTCAACTGTGTCCTATTCTTTGCTGCGCTGTGGACTGTAACCCCCCAGGCTCCTCTGTCCATGGGATTCTGGAGTGGGTTGCTATGCCCTCCTCCAGGGGGTCTTCCCAACCTAGGGATCGAACCCAGGTCTCTTATGTACATGGCTGGCATTTAATTAAAAAATTGTGAAGCATCCTAAAAAAAATAAGACTAAATGACAAAACATTAATTGACAAGTCATGTAATAAAAACTGACCTACTGATACTTCAGATACTGATGATATCAGATAAGAAATTTAAAATAAAAATGATCAGTGTGTTCAAGTAGACAGAAAAGTGTAAAGAATTTCCACAGCATAGAAATAATTCAGGAGTCAAATGAAAACTCCAGAACCTAAATGAGTTAGAAATGACATTAAAAATAATTTAATTAAGGATTCAGTTCAGTTCAGTCACTCAGTCGTGTCCGATTCTTTGTGACCCCATGAATCACAGCCTCCTTGTCCATCACCAACTCTCGGAGTTTACCCAAACTCATTTCCATCAAGTCAGTGATGCCATCCAGCCATCTCATCCTCTGTCGTCCCGTTCTCCTCCTGCCCCCAATCCCTCCCAACATCAGAGTCTTTTCCAATGAGTCAACTCTTCACATGAGGTGGCCAAAGTACTGGAGTTTCAGCTTCAGCATCAGTCCTTCCAATGAACACCCAGGGTTGATCTCCTTTAGGATGGACTGGTTGGATCTCCTTGCAGTCCAAGGGACTCTCAAGAGTCTTCTCCAGCACCACAGTTCAAAAGCATCAATTCTTCGGCGCTCTGCCTTCTTCACAGCCCAACTCTCACATCCATACATGACCACTGGAAAAATGAGGGCAGAAGGGAATTCAAGAGATAAAAGTGTAGCCACTGGCATCAAAATTCCACTTTTAATGTTTGTACTTGTTTTTCTCTTTGGAACCTCTCTGTGGGTCTCTTTTTTGAAACTGAATATGTCACTATGACTGTGGTCTCTGTATTCTGGAATGAAGTTACCCTTCTCCAGAAAAGAGTCATATGTTACTTTCCTCAGGATCCAGGACTTTATGAATTTTGACCTGTTAATCCCTGAATAAGGGCTTCCCTGGTGGCTCAGAGGTTAAAGCGTTTGCCTCCGATGCGGGAGACCCAGGTTCGATCCCCGGGTCGGGAAGATCCCCTGGAGAAGGAAATGGTAACCCACTCCAGTATTCTTGCCTAGAGAATCCCATGGACAGAGAAGCCTGGTAGGCTACAGTCCACGGGGTCGCAAAGAGTCGGACACGACTGAGCGACTTCACTTTCACTTTCACTTTCAATCCCTGAATAAAGGTTGAAATTTCTTGAAAACACAGATGATCACAACCTGGGCTGCAAGATTTTCAAAAGGCTTGTTTCCTTTTGGTTCAATCTTACAGTGAAGGTAGAATTATTTGAGTCCCTATCTCATAGTATTTAGAAAATCCAGAGGAACCAGAGATCATGGATTTAGAAAAGGGAGAGGAACCAGAGATCAAATTGCCAACATCTGTTGGATCATCGAAAAAGCAAGAGAATTCCAGAAAAGCATCTACTCCTGCTTTATTGATTACACCAAACTCTTTGACTGTAGATCACAACAAACTATGGACAATTCTTCAAGAGATGGGAATACCAGATCATCTTACCTGCCTCCTGGAAAATCCGTATGCAGTTCAAGAAGCAACAATTAGAACTGGACAGGAAATAACAGACTGGTTCCAAATTGGGAAAGGAGTACGTCAAGGCTGTATATTGTCACCCTGCTTATTTAACTTATATGCAGAGTACATTATGCAAAATGCCAGGTTGGATGAATCACAAGTTGGAATCAAGATTGCTGGGAGAAATATCAATAACCTCAAACATGCAGATGACACCACCCTTATGGCAGAAAGTGAAGAGCAACTGCAGAGGCTCTTGATGAAAGCAAAAGAGGAGATTGAAAAAGTTGGCTTACAACACAACATTCAGAAAACATAGATCATGGCATCTGGTCCCATCACTTCATGGCAATTAGATGGGGGAAACAATGCAAACAGTGACAAAGTATTTTCTTGGGCTCCAAAATCACTGCAGATGGTTACTACAGCCCTGAAATCGAACACTTACTCCTTGGAAGAAAAGCTATGACCAACCTAGAAAGCATATTAAAAAGCAGAAACATTACTTTGCCAATAAAGGTCAGTCTAGTCAGAGCTATGGTTTTTCCAGTAGTCACATATGGATGTGAAAGTTGGACCATTAAAGAAAGCTGAGCGCTGAAGAATTGATGCTTTTGAACTGTGGTGTTGGAGAAGACTCTTGAGCGTCCCTTGGACTGCAAGAAAATCAAACCAGTCGATCCTAAAGGAAATCAGTCCTGAATGTTCATTGGAAGGACTGATGCTGAAGCTGAAGCTCCAATACTTTGGTCACCTGATGAAAAGATCTGACTCATTGGAAAAGACCCTGATGTTGGGAAATACTGCAGGAGGAGAAGGGGATGACAGAGGATGAGATGACTGGATGGCATCACCGACTAGAGATGGACATGAGTTTGAGCAAGCTCCAGGAGTTGGTGATGGACAGGAAAGCCTGATGCTGCAGTCCATGGGGTCACAAAGAGAGAGACACAACTGAGCGACTGAACTGAACTGAGCTCATAGTATGGAGATAACTTTGTTCTAACTTCCATTTCTCCAAGACCCAGTGTAGTGTTAGTCTCTCAGTCATGTCTGACTCTCTGCAACCCCATGGACTGTAGCCCACTATGCTCCTCTGTCGATGGGATTCTCCAGGCAAGAGAACTGAAGTGGGTTGCCATTTCCCCCTCCAGGGGATCTTCCCAACCCAGGAATTCAACCTGGGTCTCCCAGGTTGCAGGCAGACTCTTTACCCGACTGAACCCTCAAGGAAGACCTCCAAGTCCCAGGATCTGTCTAAATAAAAGTTCAAGTTTGTGTGAAAATGCAAGCATCTTCTCAGAAAAAATGGGTGTAATGATTAAATTAGTTCTCTGAGCTCCTGTTTTCTCCTGTTTTGGCCTAATTACTTCTTAGCTTTAATTAATGACTAAGGATATTTTAATCTAGAGCGTCCCTTGTACCTCAGTCGGTAAAGATTCTGCCTATAATGCAGGAGATCCTGTTTTGATCCCTGGATTGGGACGATCCTCTTGAGAAGGAAATGGCAACCCACTCCAGTATTCTTGCCTGAGAATCCCATAGATAGAGGAGTCTGTCAGGCTACAGTCCATGGGGTCACAAGAGTCAAACATGACTTAATGACTAAACCACCACCACCAAGGATATTTTAACATAAAAGAGAGGATTAGTGCTAGATTACCTATTCCTTAAGTATCAGCTCTGTTGTCTTGAGAATCCTTCACAGATTTCCTGTTGATAAATATATGTAATAATCTGGAGAAAAAGAATGATATTATCATAAAATGGAGCACACGTCAGATGTTTGTTTTAATTTATTGTTTGAACTTTGAAAGCTATCAGAAATTATTTTACATGATTCTCACAAGTGCAAATTTCAAGGATTATGATTCACCTAAACATCAGCCTCCCACCTACAGGATTCAGTTTTCATTTACCAAAGTGTATTAACTCTGAGTAGTCACATGAAGTACAAACTTTGCTGCTATATAAACAACAGATACTCAATCTTGTCACTTAAAAAAATTTTTTTCTCCGGGTTTGGTCACTGAGAATCTCTTATTCAGTTCAGATATAGATAGTAATACATACCATTCCTTTTTCTCCTTGTTTCCATGTTGTTGACATACTGTCAGCAAAATAATTTATTTTTTAGAGCACTTCTACTCAGATAATGCTCTAGGTCATGCTAATTTTCTTAGGGGCTTGAGTGAACTTGTGAAAATTTCTGTTTATCATTAAATGCAGCATCATTAATCCAGTCAGGGGGTCAAGGAATTATCTCGTTTTTTAAGACCTATTATGTTTGATGGACATTTGGACAGACTATTGATAATACAATCATAATGCAATCAAAAACTCTGTAGCAGAGTTTTAGAAATGTGACATAAAGCATCTAACTGAAAATACTCAAATATCCTGTCAGGAGTGAATAACACGTTTATAGCATGACAGGAGGTGAAGGCAATGGCACCCCACTCCAGCACTCTTGCCTGGAAAATCCCATGGATGGAGGAGCCTGGAAGACTGCAGTCCATGGGGTTGCTGAGGGTCAGACACTACTGAGCGACTTGGCTTTCACTTTTCACTTTCTTGCATTAGAGAAGGAAATGGCAACCCACTCCAGTGTTCTTGCCTGGAGAATCCCAGGACAGGGAGTCTATGGGGTCACACAGACTCGGACATGACTGAAGTGACTTAGCAGCAGCAGCATGACAGGAACTTTTACCACATTGTACAAATAATAATCTAAATACAGTTGTGAAAGAAATCACTCACTGTGGGAATATTGACTCTACCATCATTTTAGAGAGTCTCAATGTACAGTCAGAGGAACTTAGTGAAGAAAGCTTATTAACAAAAGCAGTTGCATGAAGAAAATGGCACTCACGCTGTCTAAAGGAAGTGATGCCAGCAAAAAAAAAAAATCATAATTAAAGGAACTGTTGAAAATATTTCATGTCTTTGAGCACAGAAAGGATAAAATAATAAAAGCTTATCCCAACTTAGAAAGGAGTGTAACAATTTCTTCAGTATAGAAAAGATGTCCCATCTGCATAATAAGGTATATTGAAAGAAGTTGTAGCCCTGTTTATACTACTCTTGATAAACAAAATAAACCACTTTAATTCTTAATGTTTCTAATATTTCAAATTAAATTTGGACAAGATAATATCAATTTTATTAAAAAAAAACACTTTTCTTGTATAATTATAATCAACTGAAGCTGAGTTTTAATGTTTTTACAAAAGGTTTTAAAGGTCACAAACCAATCAAATTACCCCACTTGTTTCTGAGATTGTTTTTGCATAAGTTTCAGCTTACACACTCATTTCTATTATAAGTGCTTCCATTTACATAAGGTTGAGAATTTGGTACATCTACTTTGTTTTCACAGGTACAATAACTACTAGAGTCATTAGATTTCCAATTGTTAAATTTCCATTGAACACTGCATGCTTCACTGTTTTGGCACTTGAAATACTTATGGAGGTACCAAACCTGGAACAAAAAGATAAATAAAAATGAGTCCTGTGCTTTATCTTGAAAAACAATTACCTCATAAATATAAACTCTTACTTCCAAAACTTATTCTTTTCTTGTTAAATCATTTTAGTTAAGAGAGAAGAAAGTGACGGTAGCTCTGGTGATTCTTTACATTATTGTTAGAATTCTCTAATGCCCTCAACTTTCTTGGACTCAAAACTACCTCTGGTCTATCTATTACCACTTTTTATTTTTTACTATCATCTGTTAGAATTTTTTAAATTATTTTTTATTGAAGTACAATTGTTCCACAGGGCTTCCCAGGTGGTGCTAGTGATAAAGAACCCACTTGCCAATGCAGAAGACATAAGAGACGTGGGTTTGATCCCTGGGTTGGAAAGATCCCTGGAGAAGGGAATAGCAGCCCACTCCAGTATTCTTGCCTAGAGAATCCCATGGACTAAGGAGTCTGGTGGGCTAGAGTCCATAGGATCATAGAGTCAGATACAACTGAAGCAACTTAGCATAGCATAATTGCTTTACAATGATGTGTTAATTTCTACTGTATTTGGATATTGGGATTGATTATTCAATCCCTTATATTATGTATAAAATAGATAATTAATGAGACCCTACTATATAGCACTGGGATCTCTACTCAGTGCTTAATGAAGAACTAAATGGGAAGAGAATCCAAAAAAAGAGGGGATATATGTGTCTGCTACCAATTTTACCCAAGAGGTCATTGAGTAACCTTGGCTTTCCCAGGACACTATTGATTTATGCCTGATACGATTGGTATAATTATCTTGGTATAGTTATCAATAGTGCCTCATTTCACTCTCAAAATCATATGGTCAATAAACCAATCATATGACCAATAAATCATATAGTCATCTGGATTATAGTTCACTTAAAATATTGTTATAACCTTCCTTTAGTAAGGAAGGTTATAACATATTATTTACTTTAACAAAGTAAAGTACTAGAAATAAAGCAGAATTTCTTGGCTCCAAGGAAATAATTTATTTTTTATTGCACTGGACAATATCCTTGACCCTGATTTGACTTTGTCCTTATACCCTGTCTCCATTTCTTAGGGTCCTAGGAAAGCATGACGCAGTCATGTGAAATAAAGGCAGGGAAGTATAGCAACACTTCTGAATTTCTTCCTCCAGTGCTCTCAATTCCAAGGAATTTATGTATAGAATAGATTTTTTTTTTTTTTGCAAAAAAAGAATTGCCTAAGTTACAGAGGAAAGCTTCCAGGATATCTTTCCTTCCCTTCATACATCTTTGACCATGTATGGAGGGTGACTGTCAGAGAAACATCAACAAAGTTAGCACACCAGATATTCCTTGATTATTGACAAAAAAAGGAAGAAACAGGTTAACTCACAAGTCAGAATGGAAATATCTGAAACATTCCTTGCTGTCTGATTTGTGTTGTTGGAAACAGAATTCAGAAGCATCTGGAAGATATATAATGGATGACATCTAATGAACATCTATAAACAAAGGAAACATCAGTTACTTTGAATGGCTTGGAGCTAATTCAAGTGCAACAGAAACAAGTTCATGTCATCAAAATTCCATTCAACATTCATGTTACTGCTCCTTTGTTCATTGTCCCCTTACCCTCAGTGTGATTTGAAGACCTTCTCTATTCTTCTCAAGTGTTCTATTTAACACCACTACTACACTCTTAACAGTTAGTAGGTGATAGCTGAAAACAAGTCATCATGTAAACCATCATGTAGACATCTGCAGTTCTAATTTTCTGTTTTCACCATGGAATAGGATTACATTCATTCAACCTTTCCCATGAGACCTCCCAATTCTTTTCCAATTTACCTGTCTTTATGTACTTTTTTTCTCTCTCTCTCTTTTTTAAGTTATGAAAGTATGATAACACATTCACATGAGACTTGGAAAACATAGAACAAAGTTATATATAGTTCCACTATGTGTGTGCATATATGTGCACTCAATTGTGTTGGACACTTTACAAGCTCATGGACTGCAACCCACCAGGCTCCCCTGTCTGTGGGATTTCCCAGACAAGAATACTGGAGTGGGTTATCATTTCCTCCTTCAGGGGATCTTCCCCACCCAAGGAGAGAACCCATGTCTCTTGCATCTGCTGCATTTTTTGGAAATTAAAAATACAATTATTTTTTAAGTAGATAAATTCAGATTTTCAGTTGGAGTTTCAATACTAAACTCTCAAAAATTAATAGAATGAATATATAGAAAAGTAGAAGGATATAGTAGACCTGAAAAGTACCATGAACCAATTCAACATAATTAAGATTCATACAATTTTCACCCAACCATTGTCTATCATACTCTTTTAATTTTTCCCTCCTCACTGGGCCCTATGCTAAGTCACAGTGTCTTTAAAACTTTCCCTGGCATCATGATTTTCTCTTGAGATATAAAAGGTATTTTATCTTGCATTAACTTCCAAGATTCTTAAGAGGAAATCGAGTTTAAGCTTTGTTTTCATGCTTCTTCCTCATTCAGATTTCAAGTGGTCTCTAACTATCCTCTTTGAGGTCTGACATGTACTACAACATGGATGAGCCTTGAGGACATTATGGTGAGTGAAATAAGCAGTCACAGAAAAACAAATGTGATATGATTCATTTAAATGTAAAGTTAAATGTGAAATTCATTTATTGACTATTACCCTCGTCAAATTCACAGAAATAAAGAGCGCAATCAGGCTTGCAAGGAGGCAGAGGAAGGAGAAATCGAGGAGTTGTTTAGTGAGTATGGTGTTTCAGTTTTGCAACATGAAAAGAGTTCCAGAGATTGGTGGCACAGTGTTCAGAATGTACTGTACACTTAAAATTGGTTAAGCCAGGAGATTTAATGTTATTTATTGTTGTTTAGTTGTTAAGTTGTGTCCAATTCTTTGTGACTCCATAAACTGCAGCCCTCCAGGCTCGTCTGTCCATGGGATGTCCCAGGCAAGGATACTGGAGTAGGTTACCATTTCTTCTCCAAATGTTATGCATATTTTACCACAATTTAAAAATTTTTTTAATTGGATGAGAGGAGTGTAACCAAGGTAACCCTAATAGTGAAAGTCTCTGGAAGCCCAAAACTTTGAAACTTCCTTCTTTAAGGAAAAACCAGCTCGAAAGAATGATCTCTGACAAGAAGTGAGTAGTAGTCAGATAAGGTAATTTCTGAAAAGACCTCAAAATCACTCAGTAAGGAAGCTATTAATGGCACACATCTATTCTTTTCTTCCAGTTTGAAAGCCATGCTTTTCATTTTTTATAAATGCAACATCATAATTGCAGTTAGATAATGATTTGCATAATTTTTGATTTATCATTTCAATCCGCCTTAGTTTAAAAGCTTTATTACATGTATCACTCATATTACCAGCATTCAGTCCACATTGCAGACCTTAATAAACACTTAAGAAGTACTTGTGTGAAATGTTATCAATATTTTACCAAAATTACTTATTGCATGAAAAATACCCTTGTCAGAGTCATCTTTAAATTGTCAACTAATTGTTTTTAGACATACTTCAGTCTTTGGAGATAAGCAGACTAGGTTTTAAGCTTACTTTCTGCTTCTTATTGCTCATGTGACGTTAAGAAATTTATTTATCCTCTATGAATTTCAGTTTTTGAATCTTAAATTTCGGAATAATGTATAGAGCCTATTTGGAGGTTAAGTAAAACATCAGCTAGAAGGCATGATGCCATGGGAACTAACAAAGAAAGAATTTCAAGAATAATGCAGTTAACAGAGAAAAACCTCAAAAAGTTTAAATAATGCATTGAGTAGTGACAAAAACTATTTACTATATGCCTATAATGAGCCACATACTAGAAACCTGAGTTGGATTAATCAGGTTCAAAAGAGACAGAATAATAATCCAGGTAGTAAAAACAGAAAGGGCAAAGGTCACTGAGACTTTTAACCACATTCAGGTTAATGCTGAGGACAAAATCTTTTGGATTGGAGCTTGCTGTGTGTTATAAGAAAATGAACAAGTAGATTGTTCTGGATAGTAGGGAGTTGGGAGTTTGGTATTTTTGCTACAGTCAAATATTAAGAAAAACAAAAACAGAAAAATAATCATGAGCATAACTTGATCTGATTTTCCGTATTTTAACTTACTAAGTAAGATCAAGTAGGTTTGCAATATATGAGGATAAACTAGATAATTTACATGATTGTACCAAGTGGCTTATAGTCCAGAGGATGACTTTTTATCAGTGGACAACAATTCTAAGGGGGAAGAGAATCCTGTAATTTAATCTGCAGCAGTGATTATTTAAAATATACCTCACAATTAGAAATAATTACCCACTCCTTCCTGACTTTATAAAAAACAAAAAAAAAACAGAAATCATGGGTAACAAGAAATAACAAAGAAATAGACTTCCATAGCTTACCATATGAACCAGCAACTCTAATCACTGTAGATCCTTGCTTTCTGAACCTGTAATATAGGACTTTTCCAATGTCTCCACTCAGATGCAGAGAGCAAAAGTGAAGGGCATGAAAGCCATTTATCAGGAACAGCCAAGAATTAATGTTCTTACTCAAATTCTCCTTGCCAGTACTTTAACAATACCAAGAAGTAGCTGCATACATACCACAAATCATACCACAAACCTTGGTTCTATTCCTATTTTCCCCACCATCCGTATTCATCAGGGAGGAGTGATTCTTCTCACAGTCGCTGTTGCACATATTACAAATTATTTTGGTAGAAAAGTTATAGCAGTTACTTCCATACTGTATCCATATCTCTGAACATAAGTGAGGTCCCGGGTCTGAACAAGGAAAGTCTATAAAGATATGATACATACACACATATGCATGACAGGTATGCACAGATATAGTACAAATTAGCATATACACCAGAATTTCTAATTATTTGCATTATACATTCAAAACACTAACAAGAGTTATATTTTGAAAGAGATGATTGCTTAAAATATGAGAGAAGGAAAAGAACACAGCCTGAGATGAAATAGATTTGGATCTGGAGCAATTTGAAGATTAAAGAAAAATCATGGCTATAGAGAGAAAAAATAATGACGGGATTATTCAAAGCACTCAGAAAAAACTTCAGAATGTTTTGTTTGCTGCAAAAAAATTTTAAAAAAGCAAGACCTTAGTCCATATCTATTCTGATACTTACCACCTCAATGTTTTCAGTGATATTTCTATAAGACTCTTCTCTAAATGATTCAAATAGATTTCAGGTTGAAATCCAAGTTCTTCCCATTATTTATAGGAACCCTCATGGCACTCCAGTTTTATCTCTTAATCCACTTAGTTTCCTGTGATCCATTTATCTTGAAAATCTTGAATTTTTCTTGAGAATGCTTTGCTATCTCATTACGTTTATGGAACCATGCATCCAATCCCTGCATTAAATATTGTACCCCATTCAGTCTGAGCTGTTTCCTCCAGCTATATGGTTTCTTGCACTTTGTGTTCATGTTTATGTACACTTATTACACTGAATTATAATTTTTCTGTTTACTTCTCTGCTTCTCCTGTCACACTCAAGATGAGAAATTATTGTAACTGTTATACCAAAAAAAATTATATTCTCTAGGTTTGCCAGGTGCTTGACATATGGTGCACAGTGCATCTTTTTTGATGAAATAAGATAAGAAGTTAAGAGAGGGAGGAAGAAAATCAGTGACATTTATACAATTTTCAGGAGAGGAAAGGATATAGTTAATCTCTGAAAATATTGAATGAGCTATCTGGCAAGGCCTTGGTTTCTACTGTCATTGTTGACACCATACTTTATATCCAACTTAATTTGAACAGGAAAGTTGCCTGTTCATCACTCCTCCCTGGTCTTCTACCCCTAAAATATATGTATAAATATAGCTGATTCACTTTGTTGTACAGCAGAAACTAAAACAACATTGTAAAACAATTATACTACAACAAAAATTTTAAGAAATAAAGTAGAGGGCCAAAAAAAAAGTATTCAGATAGAGTTCTCACTTCTAGAGAGATCTAATGGAAAAGCTATCTTCTTTATTTTTTATCCTCTTTAAAGTAACAATAGAGGCAATCCACACTAGCCATCACTTCCTTTCTTGAGTATCAACAGAGAAGCAAAAATCCTAGGGTATACAGAAGCACCAGCACATGAAAGGAGAAGGCGATGGCACCCCACTCCAGTACTCTTGCCTGGAAAATCCCATGGACCGAGGAGCCTGGTAGGTTGCAGTCCATGGGGTTGCTAGGAATCAGACACAACTGAGTGCCTTCGCTTTCACTTTTCACCTTTCACTTTCATGCACTGGAGAAGGAAATGGCAACCCACTCCAGTATGCTTGCCTGAAGAATCCCAGGGACTGGGGAGACTTGTGGGCTGCCATCTATGGGGTCGCACGGAGTCAGACACGACTGAAGCGATTTAGCCACAGCAGCAGCAGCAGCACATGAAATAGAATTCTCATGATTAAAGAAAAAGAAAAGAAAAAACTGCCTTCCTCCTCAAAATGATTTCAAAAAAAAAAAATAGACTGATATTTTAAAATGTATCTCTAATCAATTTACTAAGATGTCTCCAAAAGATAGTATATAAATAAGGTAAGAATAGGATGCTACAAAAAAAAAAAAAAACTCTTAAGAATCATTCAAAAATATGATAGCCAAAACATAATCAATAGATTAAAAAGTAAAATTTAAGAAATCTTCCAGAATCTAATGCTAAAATAAACAAAAAAAAACAGAAATCATGGGTAACAAGAAATAACAAAGAAATAGACTTCCATAGCTTACCATATGAACCAGCAACTCTAATCACTGTAGATCCTTGCTTTCTGAACCTGTAATATAGGACTTTTCCAATGTCTCCACTCAGATGCAGAGAGCAAAAGTGAAGGGCATGAAAGCCATTTATCAGGAACAGCCAAGAATTAATGTTCTTACTCAAATTCTCCTTGCCAGTACTTTAACAATACCAAGAAGTAGCTGCATACATACCACAAATCATACCACAAACCTTGGTTCTATTCCTATTTTCCCCACCATCCGTATTCATCAGGGAGGAGTGATTCTTCTCACAGTCGCTGTTGCACATATTACAAATTATTTTGGTAGAAAAGTTATAGCAGTTACTTCCATACTGTATCCATATCTCTGAACATAAGTGAGGTCCCGGGTCTGAACAAGGAAAGTCTATAAAGATATGATACATACACACATATGCATGACAGGTATGCACAGATATAGTACAAATTAGCATATACACCAGAATTTCTAATTATTTGCATTATACATTCAAAACACTAACAAGAGTTATATTTTGAAAGAGATGATTGCTTAAAATATGAGAGAAGGAAAAGAACACAGCCTGAGATGAAACAGATTTGGATCTGGAGCAATTTGAAGATTAAAGAAAAATCATGGCTATAGAGAGAAAAAATAATGACGGGATTATTCAAAGCACTCAGAAAAAACTTCAGAATGTTTTGTTTGCTGCAAAAAAATTTTAAAAAAGCAAGACCTTAGTCCATATCTATTCTGATACTTACCACCTCAATGTTTTCAGTGATATTTCTATAAGACTCTTCTCTAAATGATTCAAATAGATTTCAGGTTGAAATCCAAGTTCTTCCCATTATTTATAGGAACCCTCATGGCACTCCAGTTTTATCTCTTAATCCACTTAGTTTCCTGTGATCCATTTATCTTGAAAATCTTGAATTTTTCTTGAGAATGCTTTGCTATCTCATTACGTTTATGGAACCATGCATCCAATCCCTGCATTAAATATTGTACCCCATTCAGTCTGAGCTGTTTCCTCCAGCTATATGGTTTCTTGCACTTTGTGTTCATGTTTATGTACACTTATTACACTGAATTATAATTTTTCTGTTTACTTCTCTGCTTCTCCTGTCACACTCAAGATGAGAAATTATTGTAACTGTTATACCAAAAAAAATTATATTCTCTAGGTTTGCCAGGTGCTTGACATATGGTGCACAGTGCATCTTTTTTGATGAAATAAGATAAGAAGTTAAGAGAGGAAGGAAGAAAATCAGTGACATTTATACAATTTTCAGCAGAGGAAAGGATATAGTTAATCTCTGAAAACATTGAATGAGCTATCTGGTAAGGCCTTGGTTTCTACTGTCATTGTTGACACCATACTTTATATCCAACTTAATTTGAACAGGAAAGTTGCCTGTTCATCACTCCTCCCTGGTCTTCTACCCCTAAAATATATGTATAAATATAGCTGATTCACTTTGTTGTACAGCAGAAACTAAAACAACATTGTAAAACAATTATACTACAACAAAAATTTTAAGAAATAAAGGGCCAAAAAAAAAAAAGTATTCAGATAGAGTTCTCATTTCTAGAGAGATCTAATGGAAAAACTATCTTCTTTATTTTTTATCCTCTTTAAAATAACAATAGAGGCAATCCACACTAGCCATCACTTCCTTTCTTGAGTATCAACAGAGAAGCAAAAATCCTAGGGTATACAGAAGCACCAGCACATGAAAGGAGAAGGCGATGGCACCCCAGTCCAGTACTCTTGCCTGGAAAATCCCATGGACCGAGGAGCCTGGTAGGTTGCAGTCCATGGGGTTGCTAGGAATCAGACACAACTGAGTGCCTTCGCTTTCACTTTTCACCTTTCACTTTCATGCACTGGAGAAGGAAATGGCAACCCACTCCAGTATTCTTGCCTGAAGAATCCCAGGGACTGGGGAGACTTGTGGGCTGCCATCTATGGGGTCGCACGGAATCAGACACAACTGAAGCGATTTAGCAACAGCAGCAGCAGCAGCACATGAAAGAGAATTCTCATGATTAAAGAAAAAAAAAAAAGAAAAAACTGCCTTCCTCCTCAAAATGATTTCAAAAATAAAAAAATAGACTGATATTTTAAAATGTATCTCTAATCAATTTACTAAGATGTCTCCAAAAGATAGTATATAAATAAGGTAAGAATAGGATGCTACAAAAAAAAAAAAAAACTCTTAAGAATCATTCAAAAATATGATAGCCAAAACATAATCAATAGATTAAAAAGTAAAATTTAAGAAATCTTCCAGAATCTAATGCTAAAATAAACAGAAAATACAAAGGAAAGATGACAGTCTGTACATCTGAATATCCAAAAGAGAGAAGTCATGGAAAGAACAGAGGAAATGAACTTATCCTTTCTCATAAGTTTTATGAGAATATGAGAACAATCACGAATAAGGAATAGCACATATATTCCCTAAATTTGAAAGCCCTAAACTTTCAGATTGAGAAGACTGTAGCATGCCAGTTTCCCTTGTCCTTCACTATCTCCTGGAGTTTGTTCAAATTCATGTCCACTGAGTTGGTGATTTTATCTAACCAGCTCATCCTCTGCAGCCCTTTCCTCCTTTTGCCTCCAATCTCTCCCAGCAAAAGAATCTTTTCCAATGAGTCAGCTTTTCGCATCAGGTGGTCAAAGTATTGGAGCGTCAGCATTAGTTCTTCCAAAACACTCATACCCAAGAAAAACCCTAAATGTCAGGAACCCAGCAGCTAAAGTTGGGCCATTTTTATAAAATGAAAATTATACTGGGGACAGACTTATTAACAACATTGTTTTCCAGAGACAATGATGTAACTCCCTCAATATTCTCTAAGAAGTGAATTTTTAGCCACAGAATTTATAGCTAGCTAAGTTAAAGACTTATTTCAGACATATGAGAATACAGAATATTTATCTTCCATATACCCAGCTAAATGCCATCACAGCTAAACTCCATTAAAATGTTTAAATGTCAGTGCTAAAAAAGGAAGAAAGAAGGGATTTAAGAAAACCTAGTCTAAGGAGAGAGAAGGTGATTCATTTGAAAAAAAAATAAGTAAACATATAGAGAAACTAAGTACAGAAAGATGAAAATGCTTATTTAACAGAAGAATCTATACATGTTTACCATATTTTAATGGTTTTTCTTTAATTTTATAAATATTTCAGGACTTTGAACACAATGAAAAAGAAGGGAGAAAACTGGGGAAAACTATGTTACTGATAACTCTGAAACAGAAAGATCTTTCACTTTTATTTTCCTTCTGCTTTAACTCTTCAAAGTACTTGGAAGTAAAGTTATTCAACACTTTAGTGTGCCTTCTAACATATTAAAATGATGTGCTCACCTGAGACAGTTGTAGGCATATCTGTGGGTAATGTGGTTGTTTCCACACGTTCTGTTACATTCAGTTGTACATCATAAACTGTCTTGCTGTTAAAAATGAGCTTGTAGTAATCTATAATTCATATCAGGAGATTAATAACTTTCACATAGACTCTTCCAATAGATTATACTACTAACACAGCAGTTATTTAAAAATTTAATAGAAAGCACATTTTAAAATGATAGCTACATAAGAGTAGAATATCAGCTTTACATACTTTTAAGATTAACATTTATTTGAAATAATAATGTTTGATGTTACTCAACAGAGTACTAGTTCTTATGTAAGGAAATGCCCAAATAAGTTCAAAAATGCAGAACAAAAAGTGTCTATGTCATGCAGAGATTTCAAAATCAAAGACTGTAATTCAATAGTTAGGTTTTAAAAATGCAAACCACACTTTTGAGACCAGCAATCATCAGAATACATTGGTGAGGCTACATATTGTAACTTTGAGTTTCTTGGACAGAAATAACCATATTTTATGGATATAGAATTAGTAAATACTAGCCTCAGAATTAACAAAAAATAAGAATTTCAGAAAACAGAAATCATGTATCTAAGAATATCAGGGGATTCAAAAAACATAATATATCCATTTTGTGGATTATTAAACAAAACCTGTGTTTTCTACATGACTGATATTAGTTTTCTTGCCTGCCCTTAATCCTAATAGAATCTTTATGAGAAGATTTATGAAGTTTTATGAGTTTAGAAGATTTAGAAGTTTTATGAGAATTAAATGAGAAACAATCACGAAGAATGGACACAAAGAAACAATTATTGCCGTAATCATCCTCTATTTCCTTAGAATGCCTTTGTACCCACTCTTGTAGGAGGGAAGGGAAAGGGAATAAGTGTTTCCCAATGTCATCAGGCTTGAGAAGAGATACTTCAAAAATGTCATGAAAATGAAGAATTTATTTCTAATAAATGGACTCCTCATGGAAACTCTCAGGGTGTAAATAGTATATTTCTGTTGCATTAATTGTACAACTTTTAGAAACATAGGCTTTACATTACTCTCTTCAGCACTGGTTGCACTGAAGGAATCTGATATTAAAATTGCCTAAAAAGAATGACAGGTGTTACATGGTCATACAAAAATGAAACCTGTTTTCCTCTGTTTATTTGGGAGTTTTATATGGATATGTCTCAGGATTTGGATTCATTTGCAATATACCTAAGAAAAGAAAGGGACAGCCTCAGAGAAAAGTGAACACTTACGCATTAAGCCCAGGGCTCCCAGTCCAGCCAGTATCACCAGGTTCAACAACAGTGAAACACAAGCAATAGGGTACCACACCTTTGATGGAGCGCTGTGTCCTGTGAGGAGAATGAGAAGAAGTCAAGCATTTTACGTTACTTCCTCTTTCTTTAACTCCCTCCAGCTCCTGCTCTTCTATACATAGTGGTATCAGAGTTCTATTCTAAAGTTTATTTTAAAAAATTACTTGCAAAGTCAGTGAGTTCAGATCAGTTCAGTCGCTCAGTCGTGTCCGACTCTTTGCGACCCCATGAATCGCAGCACGCCAGGCCTCCCTATTCATCACCATCTCTCGGAGTTCACTCAGATTCACCTCCATCGAGTCCGTGATGCCATCCAGCCAACTCATCTTCGGTCGTCGCCTTCTCCCCCTGCCCCCAATCCCTCCCAGCATCACAGTCTTTTCCATTGAGTCAACTCTTCACATGAGGTGGCCAAAGAACTGGAATTTCAGCTTTAGCATCATTCCTTCCAAAGAAATCCCAGGGTTAATCTCCAGAATGGACTGGTTGGATCTCCTTGCAGTCCAAGGGACTCTCAAGAGTCTTCTCCAACACCACAGTTCAAAAGCATCAATTCTTCGGCACTCAGCCTTCTTCACAGTCCAACTCTCACATCCATACATGACCACAGGAAAAACCATA
Organism: Cephalophus harveyi; assembly: GCA_006410635.1. Lineage (NCBI taxonomy): Eukaryota > Metazoa > Chordata > Mammalia > Artiodactyla > Bovidae > Cephalophus > Cephalophus harveyi. Next base: position 47,871 of record SJYT01047505.1, read on the forward strand.
GCCTTGACTAGACGGTGGAGAAGGAAATGGCAATCCACTCCAGTATTCTTGCCTGGAGAATCCCATGGACAGAGAAACCTAGTAGGTTACAGTCCATGGGGTCGCAAAGAGTCGGACACAACTGAACGACTTCACCTTCACCTTCACCTTCACCTTGACTAGACGGACCTTAGTCGGCAAAGTAATGTCTCTGCTTTTGAAAATGCTATCTAGGTTGGACATAA
>SJYT01047505.1:49147-67818 GCA_006410635.1 Cephalophus harveyi
GGTAGTTGGAGCATTCTTTGGCATTGCCTTTCTTTGGAATTGGAATGAAAACTGACCTTTTCCAGTCCTGTGGCCACTGCTGAGTTTTCCAAATTTGCTGGCAGATTGAGTGCAGCACTTTCACAGCATCATCTTTCAGGATTTGAAACAGCTCAACTGGAATTCCATCACCTCCACTAGCTTTGTTCGTAGTGATGCTTTCTAAGGCCCACTTGACTTCACAATGAGACCTCATTTATATTCAGCCAACATAAATACACTTGTACATTCACATCTGACACTAAAAACACAGAATTTTATATAAATGTGATTGTATGACATATTCTGGATATTTTATGAACACTCTCACTTATATTTTAGCAGTAGTTTTTCCTCACTAACTTCTTAATCTTTTTCTCATTGATCTACCTTCCTATCTCCAGGTAATTAATGTTAACCACCTGCTGGGTGTTCTTTTAATTGGAGTATAGTTTCTTTACAATGTTGTGATGGTTTCTGCTATACAACAACGTGAATCAGTTATGAGTATACATATATCCTCTCCCTCTTAAACTTCCCTTCCAGCCCCCTGCCCCCATCTAGTTCATCACAGAGCTCTGGGCTGAGTCCAGGATAGTTTTGAAATATGCTATTTAATATAATTGCTAAATCTTTCACTTATGACTGATTTTTTTTCAAGTGATCTATTTAATATGTTAGTAGAAAAATTGACTCTCAAACACAAACTTTAATAATGCTTTCATTCCCTCACTGCTTCTCTCCCTAACTCTAGGTTATACAATGAGATTTTATTAAAAATGATTCTAGACTGTGATAAACTTTCTCTTACAGTATATCTGTTTCATTGAAAGATTGTTTAGCACTTTTATTATTGCAGTACTCATACTCATGCCATTATCACTATTGCTTTTTTGCACACCTCTAAATGTCTCCTTAATTAATCATGGGACTGAAAATTTTCTTGAGTATTTCTAAAATGGAGTATATGATGGTTTTTTAATTTTGCTAAAATGGGTAAATTATATCTTTTTTGATTTTAGGTTAAATGAATTGCATCCAAAGATGAAGAAACTCTATACAGTCAGCAAAAACAAGACCAGCAGCTGACTGTGGCTCAGATCATGAACTCCTTATTGCCAAATTCAGACTTAAATTGAAGAAAGCGGGGGAAACCACTAGACCATTCAGGTATGACCTAAATCAAATCCCTTATGATTATACAGTGGAAGTGAGAAATAGATTTAAGGGCCTAGATCTGATAGATAGAGTGCCTGATGAACTATGGAAGAAAGAGATGGGAATACCAGACCACCTGACCTGTCTCTTGAGAAACCTGTATGCAGGTCAGGAAGCAACAGTTAGAACTGGACATGGAACAACAGACTGGTTCCAAATAGGAGAAAAGAGTATGTCAAGGCTGTATATTGTCACCCTGCTTATTTAACTTATATGCAGAATACATCGAGAAATGCTGGGCTGGAAGAAGCACAAGCTGGAATCAAGATTGCTGGGAGAAATATCAATAACTTCAGATATGCAGATGACACCATCCTTATGGCAGAAAGTGAAGAGGAACTAAAAAGCCTCTTGATGAAAGTGAAAGAGGAGAGCGAAAAAGTTGGCTTAAAGCTCAACATTCAGAAGACGAAGATCATGGCATCTGGTCCCATCACTTCATGGGAAATAGATGGGGAAACAGCAGAAACATTGGCTGACTTTATTTTGGGGGGCTCCAAAATCACTGCAGATCGTGACTGCAGCCATGAAATTAAAATACGCTTGCTCCTTGGAAAAAAAGTTATAACCAACCTAGATAGCATATTGAAAAACAGAGATATTACTTTGCCAACAAAGGTCTGTCTAGTCAAGGCTATGGTTTTTCCAGTGGTCATGAATGGATGTGAGAGTTGGACTGTGAAGAAAGCTGAGTGCCAAAGAATTGATGCTTTTGAACTGTGGTGTTGGAGAAGACTCTTGAGAGTCCCTTGGACTGCAAGGAGATCCAACCAGTCCATCCTAAAGGAGATCAGTCCTGGGTGTTCATTGGAAGGACTGATGCTGAAGCTGAAACTCCAGTACTTTGACCACTTCATGCGAAGAGTTGACCCTTTGGAAAAGACCCTGATGCTGGGAGGGATTGGGGACAGGAGGAGAAGGGGACGACCGAGGAAGAGACGGCTGGATGGCATCACTGACTCGATAGACATGAGTTTGAATCAACTCCGAGAGCTGGTGATGGGAGCTCTGCCAGGGAGGCCTGGCGTGCTGTGATTCATGGGGTTGCAAAGAGTAGAACACGACTGAGCAACTGAACTGAACTGAACTGAACTGAACTGAATTGCAGATATTTTCTTTCCATATCTACTCAATACTAAATAATAACTGGTTACTTTAATTACTTCCTTGCTTATATCTATTCTTTTTGTTGTTTATGGAATCTTATTACTTACATTTTAGATTACTTGGTTTTATTACCCAAGTCCATCATGATTTTCATGTCTCTTTATTTTATTTTTTCTGTATGATCTTCTAGGACCTACAACTGGGCCTTAATGATCATTCATTCTTTCTGTGAAAGTCATCTTTTTTTTAAAATGAAAATTTTTAGTGCCATAATTTAATATCATAAATGAGTTCAATTATCTTCCTCTTATAGGAATTCTGTTTTACTTGGAGCTGCTTGTTGGGCTTTTTCTTTTCCTCTGGTTCTGGGTTTCCTCTGGTTCTGGGTTCCATAAATTTAGTAACTTTTATTTGTTTCCCCTTGGCTTTACTGACTTTTAAGTTTTGATAACAAGCTTTTGAGTACTTTGTGTGTGTGAAGTCGCTCAGTTGTGTCTGACTCTTTGTGACCCCATGGACTGTAGCCTACCAGGCTCCTCCATCCATGGGATTTTCCAGGCAAGAGTACTGAAGTGGTTTGCCATTTCCTTCTCCAGAGAACATTCCCCACCCAGGGATCAAACCCAGGTCTCCCCCATTGTAGGCAGACGCTTTACTGTCTGAACCAACAGGAAGTCACTTTGAGTACTTTGAGAGGCATCAAATCTATGTGTGATGGAATGCACAGGTGTTTCTTTCAGTAAGTTCCAATGGAATGCCAGAAAACAAGTCCTTCATTTTATACCCCATAGAAGAAAAAACCTGGTCCATTGTCTTCTCAGATGCAAAGTCTGAGGCTTTCTATGATTTAGGATTACAGAGGACCTTTTCTGCATTCTTATTTAGTTTCTACACTAACCCTCAGAGGCCAGAAAGATAAGCAAGTCCTCCCAGGACCACATAAGAAAGTTGGCACCATCTTTTTTCTACATAGTCTAATAAATCTCAAGAGATTGAATCCTTCCTAGGCACCAGAAAGCCCTGAATCTAAGCCTTTTATTTGTGAATCTTCAGGCTCTTAATGAGAGCAGTGGTACACAAATCTTTTCTTCATTGCCACCCCATAAGAGTTTGGAGTACATACCGTCAATCCGCTGCCTGGTTGCTAGCCCCAGCAGTAGCTCCTTACATGGGCTTAGTTATTTGCCAGTAGGAGATGGGGGAAAAAAGGCAGAATGAAAGTACATTTGAGCTGATTGAAGTGCTAATTAAAATCAGTCTGAAATGAACAGTTATAGATGCATCATCCGTTTACCTTGATTTTCTCTTAAAACTCCAATAAAATATAGAAAGTAGTTAAAGAAGGCATATAGATTCATAATAACAAAGAAAGGAAACCACAGAAATGGTCTTTAGGAAGGTAGGTAATAGATAGAAAAGCTATTACTAACTTTGTAGGCACTTAGAAACTGAAGCAAAGTCAGTAGTGAGGAAACAAAAGTGAGCTGACTCTCACGTAAGAACCCCAAAGGCTCCTGGTATTTTCTCTTTCCAAGTGGAGGTATGGGTGAATCTGAAAACTGAAAAAAATGCCCGAAAGTTGACATAGGTATTCCCTCCTATGTATTTTTCTCCACTTTGTACAGTAGTTACCCTCTCTTACCCATTATAACAGAAGAATGCCCAGGGAGGAGTACTGGAAGATTTATTCAACTCCAGAATAGTTAACTGGCTCAAGAAGGGGGGAGAAATTCAAATATCAAAAATTAGATTTCTCAGGAAATTGCTCCAGTTCATGAATGCTACTTCAGTTCATCACTTCATAGCAAATAAATGGGGAAACAGTGGAATCAGTGACAGACTTTATTTCTTAGGCTCCAAAATCACTGCAAATGGTGACTACACCCATGAAATTAAAAGACGCTTGCTCCTTCAAAGAAAAGCTATGACCACTTAGACAGCATATTAAAAAGCAGAGACATTACTTTGCCAACAAAGGTCCAACTAGTCAAAGCTATGGTTTTTCCAGTTGTCATGTATGGATATGAGAGTTGAACTATAAGGAAAGTTGAGCACCTAAGATTTGATGCTCTTGAACTGTGGTGTTGGAGAAGACTCTTGCTGCAAGGAGATCTAACCACTCAATCCTAAGGAAATCAGTCCTGAATATTCATTGGAAGAACTGATGCTGAAACTCTAATACTTTGGCCACCTGATGTGAAGAAGAACTGACTCACTGAAAAAGACCCTGATGCTGGGGAAAATTGAAGGCAGGAGGAGAAGGGGATGACAGAGGATGAGATGGTTGGATGGTATCACTGACTGAATGGACAAGTTTGAGCAAGCTCCAGGAGTTAATGATGTATAGGGAAGTATGGCATGCTGAAGTCCATGGGGTCACAAAGAGTCACACATGACTGAGCAACTGAACTGAACTGACTGATGAATGCTACCATTTAGCAAGCCCATCTCACCTACACAAGCTCTCATTAAATCAGTTTAGTACCACACACTTAAGTGAGTATAGACAACCAAGGATCATTTGATATTTGAAGAAAGCAGCCAATATAAGGCTGAAGAAACAGAAAACACAGAAAATAAGAATTTAGGGGAAGCAGAAATAATCCAATGAGAACAGTTCAAAAACCCTGTAAATAAACAGACTCTCTTATATGACTGTGTTAGTCATTCAGTCATGTCTGACTCCTTGCGATCCCATGGACTCGCCAGTCTCCTCTGTCCATGGATTCTCCAGGCAAGAATATAGGAGTGGGTTGCCATTTCCTTCTCCAGGGGATCTTCCTGACCTAGGGATCAAACCCAGGTCTCCCTCATTTCATGCAGATTCTCTACCATTTGAGCCACCAGGGAAGACCTTGTAAGGCATGGAGGTATATAAATGTAGAAAACAATTTTGTCAGTTTCTTATACAGTAAACATAAGCCATTCAACCCAGGCCTCTGCTCTTAGTTATTTTCCTTCAAAAATTTATAAAAATAGGTCTCTACAAAGACTTGTATATCTATCGGCTTTATTCATACTAGCTCCAAACTGGAAACACCTGAAATGTTCATCTACAGATAAGTGAGCTAACGTGGTATGGTATAGTCACACACTGGAATATTGTTCAGCCATGGAAAGAAATTCACTGCCAATGCATAGAACACAGATGAATCTCAAAAACATTATGTTTACTGAAAGAAGCCAGGCATAGAAGTCACAGTCAATCATTTGAAACGATTTATATAAACACTCTTTTCTGGTGGCTCAGATGGTAAAGAATTTGCCTGCAATGTGGGAGACCAGGTTCAATCCCCAGGGTTGGGAAGATCCCCTGAAGAAAGAAATAGCAATCCACTCCAGTATTCCTGCCTGGAGAATCCCATGGATAGAGGAGCCTGGCAGGCTGGAGTCTGTGTAGTCACAAAGAGTCAGACACAACTGAGCAACTACACTGCTCCTGCTATATAAAACCTCTAGACTTAACAGAATAGTCTAGAATGACAGAAAGTAAAGCATTCTGATTAGCTGGGGCTAAAACTAAGATTGGTGGTGAGGATAAGATGAGGCACACAAGTTGTCTTCTTGTGGTGACAGAAATATTGTAAATCTTAATTTTGGTTGGTTGTATGGGTATATATATTTTTAAGTCCAGTCAACCATATGCTTAAGTGGGAATATTATTTTGTATTTAAATTATAATGTTGACTTGAAAGTACAATTTTTAAAACCATCAGATAAGTAAGATACAATTTTGCATCCACATATAAGAACAGAATGCCATAGAAACAGCCTTTAGAAAACAATAACAGAAGTTCATTGAAAATAAAATAATACCAGATACATTTTTAATGGAAAAAGATAATTTAAGATCATCCATGAAATATAATAAAGGATAAAATGAAAAATGGGAGGAGAAAAGTCAATGAGGTTTAATATTATAAAAGTTGGAAAGATTCAGAAAAGTACACGAATACTTTGGGGGGTTGGATGGAGAAAGTAATTAAAAAGAGCTGATTCTCCATAATTAAAGGTCATGAGTTTATCACCTTTGGTTTGTCTTCCTTCTTTTCTCAAAAAATTTCTGTGTTTTATTTTATTTTTTGTTGAAGTATAGTTGATTTACAATGCTGTGTCAGTTTCTGGTTATATATATGTGTGTGTGTATATATATGCTCCTGCTGCTGCTAAGTCGCTTCAGTCGTGTCCGACTCTGTGCGACCCCATAGACGGCCTCCCACCGGGCTCCTCTGTCCCTGGGATTCTCCAGTCAAGAACACTGGAGTGGGTTGCCATTTCCTTCTCCAATGCATGAAAGTGAAAAGTGAAAGTGAAGTCGCTCAGTCGAGTCCGACTCTTAGCGACCTTATGGACTGCAGCCCACCAGGCTCCTCCGTCCATGGGATTTTCCAGGCAAGAGTACTGGAGTGGGGTGCCATTGCCTTCTCCACATGTGTATATATGCATGTATATAGATATTAAGATTCTTTTCCATTATAAGTTATTACAAGATATTGAGTAGAATTCCCTGTGCTATACTGTGGTTCTTGCTGGTTATCTATTTTATATGTAGTAGTGTACATATGTCAATCTTAAATTCCAGATTTATTCTTTCCTCCTTTTCTCCTTTGGTAGCCATAAGTTTTTTTTCCATGGCTGTGAGTCTGTTTCTGTTTTGTAACTAAGTTCCTTTTGTATCATTTTCAGAATCCATGTATAGGTGATATCATATGGTGTATGTCTTTGTCTGACTTACTTCACTTAGTATTATAATCTCTAGGTCCATCCACTTTGCTGCAAATGGCAATATTGTATTCTTTTTATGGCTTAGTAGTATTCCATTATTTATATATATACACTATATTTTCTTTATCTATTTATCTTTCAGTAAACATTTAGGTTGCTACTATGTCTTGACTATTGTAAATATTGCTATGAACATTGGGGTTACACGTATCTTTTCGAATTATGGTTTTCTCCAGATATATGTTCAGGAGTGGGATTGCTAGATCATATGGTAGCCCTATTTTTAGTTTTTAAAGAATGTCATACCATTTTCCATAGTGGCTGCATCAATTTACATTCCCACCCACAGTTAGTAGAGTTCCCTTTCTTCCACAACCCCTACAGAAAATATCTCTTCTTTTCAAAGGAAATCTTTACTTTTTCTGCTGCAACATCTCCCACTAGGTCCTTCTTACTTTTCTCCTTGCTCCAGTAGGTCTCACCTCTCATAGCTCTGCTCTCAGTCGCCTCAGCTGTGCCCTTGATGCTCCCTGCTCCAGTTTCAGCTTCACCACCCAGCTCCAAGTCAGGAGTTTCATGGCTATCTTTTTCAGGAAAGATAAACAGTGGCAATGTTTTTAGAAAATCATTCTTTTCTTTATAATCTTTTTTGCCTTCTAACTATCCAGGTAGTCCTGTGTTCATGACTTGATTCTGATTGTGATGATAGATTTTTCCAATAGACAAACATGATGTGACCTTTTATAAAAATAAAATTGAAACAGTTTCAGTTCAGTTCAGTCACTCAGTTGTGTCCGACTCTTTGCGACCCCATGGACTGCAGCATGCCAGGCTTCCCTGTCCACCACCAACTCCTAGAGCTTACTCAAACTCATGTCCATCGAGTCAGTGATGCCATGCAAGCATCTCACCCTCTGTTTACTCAGATATATAGAAAAGGATAAAATTGTTACATAAGGAAATACACATTAGAAAATATGTAGCAGAACATAAGGGCTTCCCAGGTGGCACTAATGGTAAAATACCCACCTGCCAATGCAGGAGACATAAGACAAGTGGGTTCGATCCCCGGGTTGGGAAGATCCCTTGAAGGAGGGCATGTCAACCCTCTCCAGTTCTCTTGCCTGGAAAATCCCATGAACAGAGGAGCCTGGCACGCTACAGTCCCTAGGGTCGCAAAGAATCAGACACGACTAAAGCGACTTATAACAGCACTGCAGAACATAAATTGCATCTCCAATTTGATAGATACCACCATAGTGGTCTATGGTGTTTGTTGTATGATGAAGATGTAGTATTTTCCCCAGATACATGCAGTGCTTCCATCCGATGTTATAGAGACAGAGAAAATGACTCTTTGGAGGGAAACTAGTCCCTAACACATGATCCACTAACCTGATGCCTCTAATCAGAGATTTGTTCACATAGAGGGCTTTTACTTCATTATTTAAATATAAAATATCTCATAGCAATAAAGAAATTTCAGTGAATATGACTTTCATGTTCCAAAAAACTATCTTCCTACTGCTTCATTGTTATTAACTGTCTTGGAATTAAATTGCTGGATAAAGAAGACTGAAGTTCTATTATGCTGAGATAAGGAGCCTTCAGTTTTATTCTTTCTCAGAAAGAAATAAATGTTTAATGCATAATCACTGACAGGGTGTCCCACGATCCTATGAAACTCATAGCATATACCTATTTCTTATCTTATAGCAATTAAATAAAAATATTGGATAGCTATGTTCACACTATTGCTCTTTTTCCTTCTCTAATAGCCTGTATGTAAAATCATCCTAAAATGTCTAAAAAATACAAGAAATGTTATTTTGGTGGCAACAGCAATCTGAATTTCCAGAGGTTTAGACCACAGTCTTTTTTCACATACTATGATGAACTTTGTTGTTGTCATTGTGTATTCATTAAACCAAGTCTGACTCTTATGTGACCCCACGGACTATAGCCCAGCAGGCTCTTCTGTCCTTGGGATTTCCCAGGGAATAACAGTGGAATGGGCTGCCATTTCCTTCTCCAGGGGGTTTTTCCAATGCAGAGATCAAACCCATGTCTCCCGAGTCTCCTACATTGGCAGACTGATTCTCTACCATTGAGCCATCAGGAAGCCCCAATGATGATGTTTCAAACTAAATAAGATAGACATAACTAGGCTCTGGCATAGTGACTGATAAATGGACTAGTTCTCCAGAATTTAAATCTCAGAAGGGACTAACAGCCTTGAATTGAAGACAGGAGAACCCACCAGTATAGCTGATAACCTCTTCTCTGGTCTTTTTGATCCTCGAGAAGAATCTTACCTGTTCTCTTGAGACTGTGGCTTTCCTGGGGTTCCTTTGTCTTAGGATTTGAAAATTTGAGAGTTGCATAGGTCACTTCTTCAGACATTATTGAACAAAGCGCAGTTCAGTCACCCAGTGTGCTGTGTGTATCACCTTGAACTCACAGAAGCCACTCTTAGATGGCCTGTGCATGCAGGGACTGAGTTGACTGATCTATCTTTATAAAGATCAAGCAAAAGAAGTGGTGTCAGAAAACAGAACTGTTCCCCTGAGAATTTCATAACTGCACTATTCTCACCTCTGTACATCTCTCTTATCTCACTTTTTCTAACTTCCTCCACTAAAACACCAAATTGAAGAAATGACTAAGAGAAAAATGTGGGTTTTAAATATAAACAATCTTTTATTTTTCATCTAGAGGGAAAAACATCTGGATCTCCAGACTCAACACCACCCTATGGAAATACAAATAAACATGGATTTATTTCTGCATATATAATCAGTTCTTAGAAACCATGTGCCTGTGAGAACTCTGTTAGAATTGCATGAAGTACATAACCCATTGCTGACTCCCAGAAAACTACAGATGAGTTAATTCTAATCAAAATTTTTCATTCCATTTTTACGTGATTTTTTGTGGATTGCAGATTCCTGAGAATTTAAAAGCAAATTAATGGATCAAAACAAAAATCAAGAAGAAAAGGACTACAAAGAACTACACTAAATATTGTATCCCATCCTCCTTTTTATTTACTTTCAAGAAAGATTGGAGCATTGTGCAATGAACAAAAGATACCTGCCACAGAATTTAAAAGAAGAAATAAAAAAAGAACTGTAAGGAGTAAATTTAGAAGTGTTCTGAAAATTGACTCAAGGAAAAAGGAAATTGCTTTAACCTATAAAGTTTGAAAATTTGTTAAAAACAGAATGGTTCAGATCCAATAAGAAATACTCAGAACTCATTGCAATCAGGTATGAATACAGTAAATTTTTTTTCATGATAGAGGTGAGAAACTCCACCAGGAGTTGGGATGGAGACAGGGATGGGGAGGGAATATGTAGGTAGTGTGAACTTTAGTGTTTTATTTAATATTAAGTAAATTGGAAAGTCTCTAGGTTTCATTTTTCTCATTTACTAAAAACTCAACATTCAGAAAACTAAGATCATGGCATCTGGTCCCCTCATTTCATGGGAAATAGATGGGGAAACATAGAAACAGTGGCTGACTTTATTTTTCTGGGCTCCCAAATCACTGCAGATGATGACTGTAGCCATGAAATTAAAAGATGCTTACTCCTTGGAAGAAAAGTTATGACCAACCTAGACAGCATATTCAAAAGCAGAGACATTACTTTGCCAACAAAGGGCTGTCAAGTCAAGGGTATGGTTTTTCCAGTGGTCATGTATGGATGTGAAGGTTGGACTATGAAGAAAGCTGAGCACTGAAGAATTGATGCTTTTGAACAGTGGTGTTGGAGAAGACTCTTGAGAGTCCCTTGGACTGCAAGGAGATCCTACCAGTCCATCCTAAAGGAGATCAGTCCTGGGTGTTCATTGGAAGGACTGATGTTGAAGCTGAAACTCCAATACTTTGGCCACCTGATGTAAAGAGCTGACTCATTTGAAAAGACCCTGATGCTGGGAAAGATTGAGGGCAGGAGGAGACGGGGATAACAGAGGATGAGATGGTTGGATGGCATCACTGACTCAATGGACATGGGTTTGGGTGAACTCCGGGAGTTTGTGATGGACAGGGAGGCCTGGCATGCTGTTGTTCATGGGGTCGCAAAGAGTTGGACACGACTGAGTGACTGAACTGAACTAAACAGATGAACCTAAAGTTTTTAACTATTTTTCTAAATGCATATGATGTTCTTATTCTACCTCTCCTTCCAGGAGTGAATATAATGTTTCTCTGAGATCTTAAAACATACATTTGCTTTGAGCCAGTAGTCTCATTGTTTAGGCGATGCAGAGATTAGACAATGATCTATGCACTTGCATGCTCATCATGTTGTCAGTTTATACATGTGAGAAATTATTAAAGAGTTAAATATTGGACAAAAGGAAAAGTTGACATTCTTGACCATTTAGATAATGAGATCAGAAGCCAAGTTGATGTTTTGCACCTCTCTTCTTAACAGAAAACTTGTTTAAGGAGTATGATGTCTGGGGTAAATAAAAACACTTCTACATAAAGGTAGAAGTTAAGGAATATTTCATGTGTTGTTGAGAAAGACAATATTTGCACATGTACATATATATGTAAATGTATATATGAAAGCCATGTTCTGATATGTAAACCTTGATATAAAGGGAAAGCCCAAAAACTCTTACCCTGAAGCCCAGAATTTTCACTGGCTTGAATTCACTCTGGAGCAATAGGTGTTTTCACCATCCTTCTAAATGTACATTCTCAAGTATAGTCAAAGCTGTGGTTTTTTCAGTAGTCATGTATGGATGTGAGAGTCGGACCATAAAGAAGGCTGAGTGCTGAAGAACTAATGCTTTCGAACTGTGATGTTGGAGAAGGCTCTTGAGAGTCCTTGGACAGCAAGGACATAAAACCAGTCAATCCTAAAGGAAATCAACCCTGAATATTCATTGGAAAGACTGATGCTGAAGCTGAAACTCCAATACTTTGGCCACCTGATGTGAAGACCCAACTCATTGGAAAAGATCCTGATGCTGGGAAAGATTGAGGGCAAGTGAAAAAGGGGGTGACAGAGGATGAGACGGTTGGATGGCATCATTGATTCAATGGACATGAGTTTGAGCAAACTCCAGGAGATAGTGAAAGATAGGGAAGCCTGGCGTGCTGCAACCCATGGGGTCTCAAAGAGTCAGACACGACTGAGCAGCTGAATAAGAACAAAGCCTGAGAAAAACTCATTCGCTATTCTAATTGACCGAAAACTTGAATAGTAGTTGACTTCCTAAATTTTCAAAGGATCAAAGGATCAAATCTCTTCTCCCAGATAAAGATATGCATCCTAGTCTAATCATATCATAAGAAACTTTCCCTGCTGCTGCTGCTGCTAAGTCGCTTCAGTCGTGTCCGACTCTGTGTGACCCCATAGACGGCAGCCCACTCGGCTTCCCTGTCCCTGGGATTCTCCAAACAAGAATACTTTCCCTACATAAATACAAATGCAATGTATTTTTTTTTTTTTTTTTACTTTACAATACTGTATTGTTTTTGCCATACATCAACATGAATCCGCCACAAGTTCCCACTCCTGAACCCCCCTCCCACCTCCCTCCCCATACCATCCCTCTGGGTTATCCCAGTGCACCAGCCCCAAGCATCCTGTATCCTGCATCGAACCTAGACTGGCGATTCATTTCTTATATGAAATTGTACATGTTTCAGTGGTGGGTTTTGCCAATTCCCAGGTCACTCAGCAGTAAAAAATCCGCCTGCCAAGTAGGAGACGCGAATTTGATCCCTAGATTGGAAAGACCTCCTGGAGGAGGAAATGGCAACCCACTTCAGTAACCTTGCCTGGGAATTCCCATGGACAGAGCAGCTACTGTCCATAGGGTTGCAAAGAGTCAGGCACAACTTAGAGACTAAACAAGATCTGCCTATGTAACTTTGAAAATTTTAATGAATAGTTTTCCTTGGCCATTCAGAAATATTTGTTTATTCATCCATTTATTCTTTCCTTTATTCAACAGACTGAACACCCACTGTATGGTAAGCAATATTCTAGAGCATCTGATAGAAGCATCTATTTTCTTAAGGTAGTTTACATTCTATGCTTCATGTATTTACTTGTAAATATACAGCTTATATTGATATTTTTTACAGTATCTTTTACAGTATTTTTTTTTACAGATAGACAATATAATATAAGGTAGTGAAAAATACTAGAATAGAAATAAAGTAGGGTAGAAGAAAGTATGACAGAGAAAGGAGAGGAGGCTTGTGCTAAATAGAGGATTTATGGAAGACTTCTCTGTTGGGTTGTCATTTAAAACAAGAGAAGAGCAATGACAAAAATATTATCCTATGAAAACATGCTAATTTAATATTGTAATACCTGCTAACTTTTTCAGTTTCTAAAATCTAAAAGTCAGAGGTTACTTACTCTTCAATTTCAAAGGTTTCAGTTCCTTTTAAATTTCCCCTTTCTTTTCCATTTCTTCATAATATGTTCCTCATTTTCAACTTCTGACTCCCTTAACAAATTTGACAGTGAGAAGTATGTTAAATATTTGGTTTTCATCTCTCCTGAATAAGAATAACTTCATGTTCTCAGTTTCTGATCCACTGATCCAGTCCCAGAAATTTGATGCACATTGACTTTTGGGTGTGTTTCACAGCCAAAGATTCTTTATCCTGATAGCCTGAATCAGATCTCCTTCATCACCAGATATATCCACAATGACTGATTCACCAACATAGTGCTATCTGAAAAATAACGAGCCAGCAAAAGAAAGCAGTGACCAAAACCTGACAAATGGAATCTGGCTAACAGTGCACAATCCTCCCAAGAGAGCAGTAATGTGTTCCAGACTGATTATTGCAACAGTTTTTGCAAAATGCTAGTGCAAAATGAGCTCGGAGGTCTAAGATCCCTGAGAAGGAGGACAGTGAGAGAACAGGACACTCCACAGAATATGCAATAAGACAATCCAAAAATATGGAGATTATTATATTTTTAAAAAAAAATAACGAGCCAGCAAAAGAAAGCAGTGACCAAAACCTGACAAATGGAATCTGGCTAACAGTGCACAATCCTCCCAAGAGAGCAGTAATGTGTTCCAGACTGATTATTGCAACAGTTTTTGCAAAATGCTAGTGCAAAATGAGCTCGGAGGTCTAAGATCCCTGAGAAGGAGGACAGTGAGAGAACAGGACACTCCACAGAATATGCAATAAGACAATCCAAAAATATGGAGATTATTATATTTTTAAAATAATGAAAGAACAGTGGGAACTAGACAATGAAGAGCAAAAGCAAATACAGGAATACCTTTTTCGAAAGTGGGGCAAACACAAATTTGGCATGTGTGAGACATGGTAATAGTATTCTATCTGAAATTTATGCTAAGGATGTTGTCTTTTGAATTGCTTAGTGGAGATGCAGGGAAAGATTTGAAGTCACTTCACTGAAATTAATCATTATGCACTAATAATGTGATAAATAAATGCATTTTAAAAATTCACTCTTAAAATCAACCATTAGTAAAATCATGATATAATTATGGCTATGGTGTATAGGCATAGTATTCATAATATTGAAACATTATCAGGATAAAAGGAAAGGATCAAATTACAGAGATTAAGAGACGGGGGAGGGAAGACAAAAGAAATAGGAGGAAGTGAAGAATTTTGAGATACATGGTTATAAGGAACTACTGTATAGCATAGGGAACTCTGCTCAATGTTATTGGCAGCTTGGATGGGAGAGAAGTTTGGAGGCAAATGGATACATGTATATGTATGGCTGAGTCCCTTTGTGGATCACCTGAAACCATCACAACATTGTTAACTGGCCACACTCTAGTACAAAATTAAACGTTGTTTTTTTGTTTTGTTTTTTTTTTAAGAGACACATGGCTGTGACAATAAGAAATAAAGGTTTGTATGAGGGGGTTTCCCTGGTGGCTCAGCTGGTAAAAAATCTGCCTGCAAGGCAGGAGATCCAGGTTCAATCCCTTGGTGGGGAAGATCTCCTAAAGAAGGAAATGGCTACCCACTTTAGTATTCTTGCCTGGAGAATTCCTTGGACAGAGGAGCCTAGTGGGCTACAATCCATGGGGTCACAAATAGTTGGACAAGACTGAGTGACTTTCACTCATATGAGGAGGTCAGAGAAAAGAACTGAGAGAGTGAATTCTTGAAATAAAAGAATTCATTTATGAAAACAAAAGCCAGTAGACAATTTCTAAAGTTATAAATCTATATAGCATAGTACAAATATTAAAGTTACAATCACCATAAAAAAATAAAGACAAATTATTAAAAACAATTGCCACTGAGGAGCAAAATACTCGTTTGAGGGGAGATGTTTTTATCGGCTAATCAGCTGTTCTGGTCTATTTTGTTTTAAACCTATTTCTTTGAAAAAATGAAAATAATAACAATTGTGTATATTCACATCTATTAAGCAAGGTTATCTCCATTTCATAATTTGCCATCATTCTGACCTTGTCCCAGTAGATTTCATTACTGTAGATTCTGCCCTCAATTTAAAATCCACTGATTAGCATATTAAACTTTCTGCAGTAATATATAGATAGAAATGAATTTTATATTTGTTTTATTCCTAATATATCAATGTAATCTCTAAGAGTTAAACTTTGCATTTAAAATAATTAGTAGATATTTATAAAAAACAATATAAATATATTCATTTCAGTTCAGTTGCTCAGCTATGTCCAACTCTTTGCGACCCCATGGACTGCAGCATGCCGGGCCTCCCTGTCCATCACTAACTCCTGGAGTTTTACTCAAACTCATGTCCATTGAGTCGGTGATGCCATCCAACAATCTCATCCTCTGTCATCCCCTTCTCCTCCTGCCCTCAATCTTTCCCAGCATCAGGGTCTTTTCAGATGAGTCAGTTCTTCACATCAGGTGGCCAAAGTATTGGAGTTTCAGCTTCAACATCAGTCCTTCTAATGTATACTCAGGACTGATCTCCTTTAGGATGGACTGGTTGGACCTCCTTGCAGTCCAAGGGACTCTCAAGAGTCTTCTCCAACACCACAGTTCAAAAGCATCAATTCTTCAGCACTCAGCTTTCTTTATAGTCCAGCTCTCACATCCATACATGACTACTGGAAAAACCATAGCTTTGACAAGACAGACCTTTGTTGGCAATATCTCTGCTTTTGAATATGCTGTCTAGGTTGGTGATAACTTTTCTTCCAAGGAATAAGCGTCTTTTAATTTCATGGCTGCAATCACCATCTGCAGTGATTTTGGGGCCCCCCCAAAATAAAGTCTGCAACTGTTTCCACTGTTTCCTCACTTATTTGCCATGAAGTGATGGGACTGGATGCCATGATCTTAGTTTTCTGATTGTTGAGTTTTAAGCCAACTTTTTCAATGTCCTCTTTTACTTCATCAAGAGGCTCTTTAGTTTTTCTTCCATTTCTGCCATAAGGATGTGTCATCTGCATAATCTGAGGTTGATATTTCTCCTGGCAATATTGATTCCAGCTTGTGCTTCCTCCACCCCAGGGTTTCTCATAATGTACTCTGCATATAAGTTAAATAAGCAAGGTGACAATATACAGCCTTGATGTACTTCTTTCCCAATTTGGAAATTGGAATAAATGTATTACTCATTTCAATAACATTTGAACACAAACATAATATTGTTTAGAAATGTTTTCTTTAAAGACACTAATACATTCTATAATTTGTTCAGGTATTTTTACATATTGATTGAGACAATTTTCAGCAGTTTGTATTATTATTTATAGATATATAAACTAAGAAAATTCTTGTTCATAAAACTAAAAAGATGAAATAAAAAGATTCATTCTAACAATGCCACTCAGCTATTTGGATTTCTTCTGCATTACCTTCTAAGGTTACATAATTATTTAATGGCAAATATCATTTAATTACCATCCCCTGGAGAAGGAAATGGCAGCCCCCTTCAGTATTCTTGCCTGGAGAATCCCGTGGACAGAGGAGCCTGGCAGGCTACAGTCCATGGGGTCGCAAGAGCTGGACATAACTCAGTGACTAGAGAGAGAGAGAGAGAGCGAGCGAGCCATTTTCTCAAGGTTGGGGGGAAGTACTATATATACTGCTGCTGCTGCTAAGTCGCTTCAGTCGTGTCCGACTCTGTGCGACCCCATAGACAGCAGCCCACCAGGCTCCCCTGTCCCTGGGATTCTCCAGGCAAGAACACTGGAGTGGGTTGCCATTTCCTTCTCCAATGCATGAAAGTGAAAAGTGAAAGTGAAGTCGCTCAGTCGTGTCCGACTCTTAGCGACCCCATGTACTGCAGCCCACCAGGCTCCTCCATCCATGGGGTTTTCCAGGCAAGAGTGTTGGAGTGGGGTGCCATTGCCTTCTCCGTACTATATACTATATAAAGTTTAAAATTTATCTCTATGACAGCTCTAACATATTTTTTCACTTAGAGATTACTTCTTTAACCCAATATACACATAATATATTGAAATATCAAAACCCTATTAATTTCACTATACTCCATGAATGTATTTTAAAACAAAATTTTTTATTGTATTATGTCTGTGTCAATAAAGGATAGGCACATGGTGCAATGAATTTATGGAAAATATTTTTCATAATCCTGTTGGCAAAATCAGTAACCATTATCAAATCATCCAATCTGACTTAGTGTCAAAAAAATACCTTATTCTTAGTCATGTTAACAGCTAATACACATTTTTAAGAAATGTATTAAAACCACTAAAAATATATTATGAGCTACATTTATGACATCAAAACAGTTAAATCACATTTAAAAGAATGTAGACCTAATAAAATTAATTTATACACTTTTGTGTTATAAAGGCAAGGTAATCAATCAATATGCTATTCTCATTTCTTCTTATTTTAATCATGCAAGGCATAATGTTGATAAGATTCCAAGATATAAATGAAGTGAAGTGAAAGTCGCTCAGTCGTGTCTGAGTCTTTGTGATCCCACAGACTATACAGTCCATGGAATTCTTCAGGCCAGAATACTGGAGTGGGNAGGTAATCAATCAATATGCTATTCTCATTTCTTCTTATTTTAATCATGCAAGGCATAATGTTGATAAGATTCCAAGATATAAATGAAGTGAAGTGAAAGTCGCTCAGTCGTGTCTGACTCTTTGTGACCCCACAGACTATACAGTCCATGGAATTCTTCAGGCCAGAATACTGGAGTGGGTAGCCTTTCCCTTCTCCAAGGGATCTTCCCAACCCAAGGATTGAACCGAGGTCTTCCTCATTGCAGGCAGATCCTTTACCAACTGAGCTCTCAGGGAAGCCCAGATATAAATGAGGTATAGTACAAAATATAAGGCACTGCAAAAATACTTGTGTATGTGTTTATATATGTGTGTGTGTGTGTATGAGTGTTTGTGTTTATGAGTGTGTGTGTGTATGTATACACATGCATGAATCAAGTTCATGGTCACATTTTCCAACATATATAATGAAATTGCCAAAAAATGTATATATTGTCCTATTGTAATCTACTCTATTAAACAACCAGCATATAATATCTCTATTAATGGAAGTAAAGTAATGCTCAAAATTCTCCAAGCCAGGCTTCAGCAATACGTGAACCATGAACTTCTTGATGTTCAAGCTGGTT
>SJYT01047521.1:0-15996 GCA_006410635.1 Cephalophus harveyi
TCAGGCACTCTATCTATCAGATCTAGGCCCTTAAATCTATTCCTCACTTCCACTGTATAATCATAAGGGATTTGATTTAGGTAATACCTGAATGGTCTAGCAGTTTTCCCTACTTTCTTCAATTTGAGTCTGAATTTGGTAATAAGGAGTTCATGATCTGAGCCACAGTCAGCTCCTGGCCTTGTTTTTGTTGACTGTATAGAGCTTCTCCATCTTTGGCTGCAGAGAATATAATCAATCTGATTTCGGTGTTGACCATCTGGTGATGTCCATGTGTAGAATCTTCTCTTGTGTTGTTGGAAGAGGGTGTTTGCTATGACCAGTGCATTTTCTTGGCAAAACTCTATTAGTCTTTGCCCTGCTTCATTCCGCATTCCAAGGCCAAATTTGCCTGTTACTCCAGGTGTTTCTTGACTTACTACTTTAGCATTCCAGTCCCCTATAATGAAAAGGACATCTTTTTGGGGTGTTAGTTCTAAAAGGTTTTGTAGTGATTTTAGAGCACCCAAAAATAAAGTCTCTCACTGTTTCTATTGTTTTCCCATCTGTTTGCCATGAAGAGATGGACTGGATGCCATGATCTTCGTTTTCTGAATGTTGAGTTTTAAGCCAACTTTTTCACTCTCCTTTTTCACTTTCGTCAAGAGACTCTTTAGTTCTTCTTCACTTTCTGCCATAAGAGTGGTGTCATCTGTGTAACTGAGGTTATTGATATTGGCAATCTTGATTCCAGCTTGTGCTTCATCCACCTCGTGCTTCATCCAGCTCGGCATTTCACATGATGTACTCTGCATCTAAGTTAAATAAGCAGAGTGGCGATATACAGCCTTGATGTACTCCTTTCCCAATTTGGAACCAGTCCATTGTTTCATGTCTGTTTCTAACTGTTGTTTCTTGACCTACATACAGATTTCTCAGGAGGCAGGTCAGGTGGTCTGGTATTCCCGTCTCTTTAAGAATTTTCCAGTTTGTTGTGATCCACACAGTCAAAGGCTTTGACGTAGTCAATAAAGCAGACTTAGATGTTTTTCTGGAGCTCTCTTGCTTTTTTGATGATCCAACAGATGTTGGCAATTTGATCTCTGGTTCCTCTGCCTTTTCTAAATCCAGTTTGGAAGATCTTGGTTCATGTATTGTTGAAGTCTCAATTGGAGACATTTGAGAAGACTGTTGGAGACTGTTGGAGAATTTTGAGCATTACTTTGCTAGCATGTGAGATGAGTGCAATTGTGCAGCAGTTTGAGCATTCTTTGGCATTGCCTTTCTTTGGAATTGGAATGAAAACTGACCTTTTCCAGTCCTGTGGCCACTGCTGAGTTTTCCAAATTTTCTGGCATATTGAGTGCAGAACATTCACAGCATCATATTTTAGGATTTGAAATAGCTCAACTGGAATTCCATCACCTCCACTGGCTTTGTTCATAGTGATACTTCCTAAGGCCCACTTGAATTTGAATTTCAGGATGTCTGGCTCTAGGTGAGTGATCACACCATCATGGTTATCTGGGTTATGAAGATCTTTTTTATCTAGTTCTGTGTATTCTTGGCACCTCTTCTTAATATCTTCTGCTTCTGTTAGGTCCATACCATTTCCATTTTTATTGTGCCCTTGGTGTCTCTAATTTTCTTGAAGTGATCTCTAGTCTTTACCATTCTATTGTTTTCCTCTATTTCTTTGCACTGATCACTGAGGAAGGCTTTCTTCCTCTCCTTGCTATTCTTTGGAACTCTGCATTCAAATGACTATATCTTTCCTTTTCTCCTGTGCCTTTAGTATCTCTTCTTTTCTCAGCTATTTGTAAGGCCTCCTCAGACAACCATTTTGGCTTTCTGCAGTTCTTTTTCTTGGGGATGGTCTTGATCCTTGCCTCCTGTACAGTGTCACGAACCTTTGCCCGTAGTTCTTCAGGTACTCTGTCTATCAGATCTAATCACTTGAATCTATTTGTCACTTCCACTGTATAATTGTAAGGGATTTGATTTAGGTCATATAAAGCTAGTGGAGGTGATGGAATTCCAGTTGAGCTATTTGAAATCCTGAAAGATAATGCTGTGAAAGTGCTGTACTCAATATGCCAGCAAATTTGGAAAACTCAGCAGTGGCCACAGGACTGGAAAAGGTCAGTTTTCATTCCAATCCCAAAGAAAGGCAATGCCAAAGAATGCTCCAACTACCGCACAATTGCACTCATCTCAGTCAGTATTTTTTTTTTAGTTTCTTTAGTTTCTATATGTTTATTGGTAAGATTATTTCTAGATATCTTGCATTTTTGTTATAAACAAAATTTTTAAAATAAATAGTATAAGCAAGTTGTTGTGATAGTCATAATTTTTAACCCTTCTATGTTGGTTTGTTGTGCCAGGTATAAAAGATAAGAAAAAATCAACAAAATCTGCAAAAGATGACATATCTCCGGAAGAAGAAGCTGAAATAGAAAGACAAAAGGTAATGGTCATGTTTACGTTTTTAATGGACAAGTGATACGTACACTTCAAGTGAAGGTGTCCATATGAGTTTCCAGTATGTCTAATAAAAAATAACTGATTTTAACAATGAAATTTATAAACATTTTAGCAGCATAATTGTAAAATACCTCCTTTTCACCAAACATTTCTCCAAGTACAGAGTTAAAGTTTAGTTCACACCCAAGGCATGTCCCTTTGTGATTCAGAGGAAAATATCTTATCTTTTAAAACCCTTATTATAACTGACAATAAGAGACAAAAATACTAATATTAAAACCTCAAAATAATATTGACATGGTTTTAATTCAGTCTGAATCTGTCCTGTAATACAGAGTTTGCTTTATGGCTTGTTAAATGTTCCTTTCTCTCTTTTTATTATTGAAAATTAATGTGCAGAGTTAAAGCCTTTCTTGGAAGTGTAGTGAATATTATCCTTAAGCACCTCTACATAATCCATGGCACAAAGTAGTACGTGCTTTTGCTGAGACAGGAATTGGAGTCAGCAGCGTTCCTGAGTCTGATGTTCACAGCACTGTCTAGGAGGGAGCCAGACTGGTCACCTAAACTCTGCATCTTAATGCATCTTTTATTTCATATGCAATAGTGTTTATAGAGTTAAGGAACACAAAGAAAATCTTTGTTTATAGGAAATCATTCTAAAAAGAAAGCCAACTGTAGGTACCAGCCATGGAAAGGAGAGGAAATTAAAGCAGTCTAAGTGGGTAGTGGAGGAAGATTGTATTTTCTATAGCATGCATGGTTGTTTACTTGATTCTTGAAGATATACATTTAATCCCATGGTCAGTAGAAAATACCTGTTGAGTGGAAACAGGCATTATATTAGATTTCAGAAGCAAATATTAAGATCTTGCCTTCATAGAAGTATATCAATATTGGAAAAGTAGAGGCAAAAACAGCAAAAGAAAAAAAGAATTCATTGTTCCTAAAGCACATATTTGGAAAGTCTAGTCTGTATCACAAACTACTACATGTTTACGAGATTTAGTGTCTGCTTAAAAAGACCAGACATCATGAGAAAGGCTGGACTGGAAGAAACACAAGCTGGAATCAAGATTGCCGGGAGAAATATCAATAACCTCAGATATGCAGATGACACCACCCTTATGGCAGAAAGTGAAGAGGAGCTAAAAGGCCTCTTGATGAAAGTGAAAGAGGAGAGTGAAAAAGTTGGCTTAAAGCTCAACATTCAGAAAACGAAGATCATGGCATCTGGTCCCATCACTTCATGGGAAATAGATGGGGAAACAGTGGAAACAGNATGGTCTGGTTTTTAGATAAAGCGTTCACCCCTCTCCTGTTGTCAGTGATGTTGCTCCAAAAAATTTTACCTGTTGCAGTACAGCGGTCTGTGGATTTCTTTATGAGTTTTGTGACCCACAGTCTGTGATGGAAGACAGGTGTCATCCCAGAGCACTGATGACTGGCTTTTCCTTTTCTGAGGGGATTTCTGTGCTCCATACTTCTGTTGAGGAAAGAAAAACACTGTTGTATATTTGAACTGTTTTTTTCTCTCCACAGGCTGAAATGGCTTTGCTTGTGATGGATGAGGAGGAAGAGAGCAAGAAACACTTCAATTATAACAAGATTGTGGAGCACCAGAATCTAAGCAAAAAGAAGAAAAAACAGCTCATGAAGAAGAAGGAATTATTGGAGGATGACTTTGAGGTAACCAGTGACAAAAGTCATTATTCTATTAAAAGCTGGTGTTGAATCTAAAGTCAGCTCTTTAGATAAAAATTGAGCTTGGCCCCTTGATCTCAGGAAGGACCCATTGTGAGCCAAAGCTACCGTCTTTTAGTCCAGTGTAACCAGTTCATCCCCAGGATGGTTCTTTGAGCATCAGGTGAAGTAGTAGGCTTCTATTTTGGTAGCTATGTTGCACCGAAATATGTAGCTTTTAGCATTATAATCACCTGCAGTGTGATGCTCACACTGGGAAAGTTCTGCATCGTTAAGCCTGACTGCGAAGTAGCAGGTTTGCATCACACTGTGTGCAAGGGCCAGTGCAGTAAGTGCGATTTTTTTTTTTTTTTTGGCTGCGCTGGGTCTGTGTTTCACTGCATGGGCTCTTTGTTGCTCTGCACAGGCTTTCTCTAGCTCTGGTGAGCAGGGGCTGCCCTGTAGCTGTGGTGCTCAGGCTTCTCGTTGTGATGGGTTCTCTTGAGGAATATGAACTCGAGGGTGCATGGGCTCGGCAGTTGAGGCATGTAGGCTTAGTTGTCCAGTTTGTGAAGTCTTCCTTGACCAGGGATCAAACCCACATCCCCTGCATTGCTAGTCAGTTTCTTAACCACTGGACCACCAGGAAAGTCCCAGGCCACACTTTTTTCATTGTTTTGTTTCTTGTTTCCACTGTTCCCTCTTTTCCCTCTTTTTTGCTAAGTACATATTTCTAGTGGCCACACAGTCCCCATGCATGAGTTTGAGTCCTGTACAGAAAACCTACAGACAACTCTCAGGAACTATTTGATGACTTCCATCCACTAGCATGGAAGAATAGACTCAGAAGAAAATGGGAGAGATTTTGAATTTGTGTAGAGAATTGAGAGAAGCATACAAATAACTTATAAGCATCATTGAGAGGGATTTTGAAACCACTGTGTAACTCTGGTTTCTGTAAATCAGCTCCAAGTATGGTGCTGTTCCACTGAATCAATTTTTATTAAATTAGTTTTCTTAGGAAAAGTTTAAAGCAGAGAATGATTTATAGTCAAATCTTCTATTATGATAGCTAATCATCATGCAGAAAATGATGTCTTATGCATGATGACCATCACGTATAAAAACATTTTTTTGTGAGTGTGGTAGTAGTATCACCCTTGTGGTCCTTATTACAAATAACTCTACAGTCCATCTTTGGGTGGGCTCTTTTTCACAGGGCAATGATGAATGGCAATGAGGGAGTCATGCTCACTTTCTGTCTGGTCACTCCTGTGCCCGGCAATACTTGAAGGCCTGGCTGGAGTTACTCATGCTCTTAAAATGTAGGAACGCAGTGTTTTTGTAGAACGATAAAGGATAAATTTGGAGCTTGTATCTGATCAGATCTTAGTCTTGGGGGTACCATCTTTCCCATTATGGTCTTTAAATCTGCTGTATGAGTCACTCTCAGTAGCTGCTCATTTTGGCACCAAGGTTGAAAAAAAATTTTTATTGTACTAAGAAGGCAGTGACTTCGCTTAAAATTCCAACAGGAGATACCATCACTGTCTTAATTATCTCAGCCAAAAAGAGATTTCACACTGTAAACATAGGTGAGCTTGCATCTCCTGTGGTCACTCCTGCAGACAGTCTAAGAGGCTGAGGTAGTAACAGGCCACTGTGTAACATACAGACTACGATAATTCCCTTCCAAGGATATTGTCATTGTGTGATAAAAACAGTGTGCCCTGCACATGTAGTTCAAGAATAAAGCTAAAAGCTTCATTGAAGATCTGTGGAGGAATGGCTTTCTAATGAGTCAATGCAAAATACATTTGTATTTTTTATCATCAACTCACTGACTTTTTGAACTCTGGTCTCATTTCTAGGCCTTTGGGTTTACTAATTTTATGTATTTATACTTTCCTTTTTGGTTTGCAGGTCAATGTTACGGATGCAAGGTTTCAGGCAATGTATACTTCCCACTTGTTCAATTTGGATCCTTCAGATCCTAATTTCAAGAAAACAAAAGCTATGGAAAGAATCCTTGAGGAGAAAGCCCGTCAGAGAGAACAAAAAGAACAGGGGCTGACTCAGGCAACGAGTGAAAAGGAGGGTGAGGTTCAGAAGGAATCACACAAGAGGTCCATTGATCCTGCCTTGTCAATGTTGATTAAATCTGTAAAAAACAAAACAGAGCAGTTTCAAGCAAGAAAAAAACAAAAAGTCAAATAATTGTATGTTGTTTCTTTTTGAATTGAGAATGTAGAAAGTATACAGAAGTGGTGGAAGGATTACTTACTGGGAACAGTCAACCTTTCAAGAATAAAAGTAAAATCTGACAGTCATACAATTTATTTTCCATGTATAACAGACCAAATTGTGAATGGTTGAAAGATTTGTACTGTATATTTCCACAAATTAATCATAATCAATCCAGACTATAAAGTTTATAAAATTTTAATATTTTTTATTCTGTTAGCTTTTTTAAATACTGTTTACAATTCCTATATAAAAAATAGAGTACTACCCAAGTCTTGAGTTGGAATAAGAGTTGGGAACAGTTTGAAAATATGTACATGCAATACATTAATTTCTCTGGAAGCAGGAGGCAGATTTAGATACTTGTTTAAATAATTTATATTTCTAGTCATAATGAATAGAAGCCAGTAACTTTCTTT
The DNA here is from genome assembly GCA_006410635.1 of Cephalophus harveyi. NCBI lineage: Eukaryota > Metazoa > Chordata > Mammalia > Artiodactyla > Bovidae > Cephalophus > Cephalophus harveyi. The sequence continues at coordinate 6,810 of SJYT01047521.1, forward strand.
GTTGCTTGGTCATGTTTATTATAGTTTGTTTATTAATTTATAAATAAAGTTTTTATTATTTTGTGTACACTGATTTATTTCATCTTATTCACCTCAAATAAACTACTCTCTGGAAAACTATCTAAAAACCTAACTAACTCTTTAAGAGTACATCTCCATGAAAAGGCAGTTCCAGGTTTGCATTACTCATAATTGCATTTGAAATATTTGTGAACTCTGTGATGATTTTTCTAATTATAGTAACAGGAAATCTTTCTGTCTACCCTTCAGATTTTTGGAATGCCTGGAATGGTAGATATGCTGCTGTAGAGTTTAAGGAATCTTAATTTTTTAATTAAATTAAAACACACTTTTGAGGCCTTAATACTCCTGCATCTCATCTGGTCTAGATTTTATAAACTGTTAACTGACCACTTAGAAGAAGTAGGTGTGCTATATAGGTAAATGAAAATTTAAAAACCCAAAATGATCACTTGAGGAAAAAGCAGTAGGAATTTGGCCAAGTTTTTGATTAACAGTAAACTTGACATTATCAGTACAAAAACTCAAGCCTGCCAATGTACTATATATTTTTGAGAATAAAAGGATATAAGACACAGAATGATGTTAGGGCATATAAACAGTCTCTGAAAGGGGAAGGAAAGAAGAAGATATCTAAAATTGCTCATAATAACAGAAAAATGCAGAGTATGTGCAGGGCATGATATTCTTACCATAAAGTGCTGACATTGTTAGGTAGTTCAGCCAAATAAAGCAGTATTTACATACTCATCACTAAAAGATCCTGAATCTTAATGTATTTTTGAATATTGTCTATAAACAGTTGTATATATTTCATTATGCAAGGAAAAAGACTTTTTTCCTTTAAACTTTAATCATAGTGTGGGGATTACTCAGTTTGATTTTTAAATTACTGTGAAATTTAGCTCTTTGGTTTTGGGGGGGTTTTTTTAGCCCTTTCATTTTTTAATTGGTTTGGTTTGGATTTTTGTTTTTGAGCCCTTTGTTGTTAAGTCACTATATTTAATTGTAAGTCTCATTTTACTAGTCAGGCACACACTTGATTATAACAAATAAATGGAACATATGCACAGCCCTGGCTCATTTTCTCAGTTGATATTTTTTTAAGTAGAAAAAAAAAAGAATAGCATTATCAGGTACTTTGTTAAACATTCTACACCAAAAATATTAGGTTCTCAACAATTGCTGGTAGTAAAACTCAGGATAAAAAATGGCCACTGTCACTTCAGTACACAATGTGAGGGTAGTTTGGGTGACTTTTAAGGTCACATTTATTTTGATTCTTGTTTGTGATATCCTTAATACAAAGACCAAAGACAGTACAAATAATACCTGCACACTGATTGCTTCTGGAGAATCCATCTGTCTCTAAAACTTAAGCATAAAAATCCTCAACAAAGTATTAGCATATTAAATCTCACAATGTATAAAAAGAATTATACACCAAGAGGGTTTAATTATATGGCCTGCTGCTGCTGCTAAGTTGCTTCAGTTGTGTCCTACTCTGTGTGACCCCATAGACGGGAGCCCACCAGGCTCCCCCATCCCTGGGTTTCTCCAGGCAAGAACACTGGAGTGGGTTGCCATTTCCTTCTCCAATGCATGAAAGTGAAAAGTGAAAGTGAAGTCACTCAGTCGTGTCTGGCTCTTTGTGACCCCATGGACTGCAGCCCACCAGGCTCCTCCATCCATGGGATTTTCCAGGCAAGAGTATAGTGGGGTGCCATCGCCTTCTCTAATTATATGGCCTAGGAGGTTTAATTTGAGGTATGCAGAACTGGTTCTTTCACAGCCAACCAAAGTAATCCACTGTATTAACAGGTTTAAGAAGAGAGAAAGTATTTGACAAAATGTAATACTCATTCGACTCGATGGACATGAGTTTGAGTAAACTCTGGGAGTTGGTGATGGACAGGGAGGCCTGGCATGCTGTGGTGATTCATGGGATCACAAAGAGTCAGACACGACTGAGCGACTGAACTGAACTGAATACTCATTCATTTAAAAAAAGTTTGAAATAGAGGGAAAGAGACTCTTCAGAGTCCCTTGGACCTCAAGATGATGCAACCAGCCCATCCTAAAGGAAATCAGTCCTGAATATTCATTGGAAGGACTGATGCTGAAGCTGAAACTCCAATACTTTGGCCACCTGATGAACTAACTCATTGGAAAAGACCCTGATGCTGGGAAAGATTGAAGGCAGGAGGAGAAAGGGATGACAGAGGATGAGATGGTTGGATAGCATCACTGACTGGATGGACATGAGTTTGAGCAAACTCCAGGAGTTGGTGATGAACAGGGTAGCCCAGCGTATTGAAGTTCATAGGGTCACAAAGAATCAGACACGACTGAGAACTGAACTGAACTGAACTGAAATCACTGTCAAGCAGAAGCCAAGTGTTCAATCCCCAGGATGGGAAGATCCCCTTGAGAAGGAAATGGCAACCCACTCCAGTATTCTTGCCTGGGAAATCCTATGGACAGAGGAGCCTGGTGGCCACAGTCCATGGAGTTGTAAAAGAGTCAAACATGACTTAGCAACTAAACAGCAACAACTGGTTCCTCTAATACCCTGTTAGAATGATTATTTAAACTTTCCTTCTTCAAATTTTTTCTTTCTCCTGATTGGATGTTGACAAGGATACAAAGATAATCTCACCTGAACAATATTGGATCCTGAATGATCCTTCTATTCCTTTTTTTTTTTTTAAACCACAACTTTTGGGATCTCAGTTCCATGACCATTGGTTGAAGACTCACCCTTGGCAGTGAAAGCAAAAGTGAAATCATTGGACCACCAGGGAATTCCCAAGTACTGTATTTCGGACTCTTTTGTTGACCATGATGGCTACTCCATTTCTTCTGAGGGATTCCTGCCCACAGTAGTAGATATAATGGTCATCTGAGTTAAATTCACCCATTCCAGTCCATTTTAGTTCCCTTATGGCAGAAAGTGAAGAGGAGCTAAAAAGCCTCTTGATGAAAGTGAAAGAGGAGAGCGAAAAAGTTGGCTTAGAGCTCAACATTCAGAAAACGAAGATCATGGCATCTGGTCCCATCACTTCATGGGAAATAGATGGGGAAACAGTGGAAACAGTGCCAGACTTTATTTTTTTAGGCTCCAAGATCACTGCTGATGGTGACTGCAGCCATGAAATTAGAAGACGCTTACTCCTTGGAAGAAAAGTTATGTCCAACCTAGATAGCATTTTCAAAAGCAGAGACATTACTTTGCCGACTAAGGTCCGTCTAGTCAAGGCTATGGTTTTTCCTGTGGTCATGTATGGATGTGAGAGTTGGACTGTGAAGAAGGCTGATCGCCGAAGAATTGATGCTTTTGAAATTAAAAGACGCTTACTCCTTGGAAGAAAAGTTATGACCAACGTAGATAGTATTTCCAAAAGCAGAGGCATTACTTTGCCGACTAAGGTCCATCTAGTCAAGGCTATGGTTTTTCCTGTGTTCATGTATGGATGTGAGAGTTGGACCGTGAAGAAGGCTGATCGCTGAAGAATTGATGCTTTTGAACTGTGGTGTTGGAGAAGACTCTTGAGAGTCCCTTGGACTGCAAGGAGATCCAACCAGTCCATTCTGAAGGAGATCAACCCTGGGATTTCTTTGGAAGGAATGATGCTGAAGCTGAAACTCCAGTACTTTGGCCACCTCATGCGAAGAGTGGACTCATTGGAAAAGACTCTGATGCTGGGAGGGATTGGGGGCAGGAGGAGAAGGGGACGACCGAGGATGAGATGGCTGGATGGCATCACTGACTCGATGGACGTGAGTCTGAGTGAACTCCAGGAGATGGTGATGAACAGGGAGGCCTGGCGTGCTGCGATTCATGGGGTCGCAAAGAGTCGGACACGACTGAGCGACTGAACTAAACTGAACTGAATGGCCTAGTGGTTTTCTCTACCTTGTTTAATTTCAGTCTGAATTTGGCAATCAGGAGTTCATGATCTGAGTCACAGTCAACCCCAGTCTTGTTTTTGCTGAATGTGTACAGCTGCTCCATCTTTGGCTGCAAAGAATATAATCAGTCTGATTTTGGTATTCATCATCTGGTGATGTCCATGTGTGGAGTCTTCTCTTGTGTTGTTGGAAGAAGGTGTATGCTATGACCAGTGCATTCACTTGACAAAACTCTATTAGCCTTTGCCCTGCTTCATTTTGTACGCCAAGGCCAAATTTTCCTGTTACTCCTGGTATCTCTTGACATCCTACTTTTGCATTCCAGTCCCCTATAATGAAAAGGACATCTTTTTTGGGTGTTAGTTCTAGAAGGTCTTGTAGGTCTTCATAGAACCATTCAAGTTCAGCTTCTTCAGCATTACTGGACAGGGCATAGACTTGGATTACCGTGATATTGAATGGTTTGCCTTGGAAATGAACAGAGATCATTCTGTCGTTTTTGAGATTGCACCCAAATACTGCCTTTCGGACTCTTGTTGACTAAAGGAGGGCTACTCTATTTCTTCTAAGGGATTCTTGCCCACAGTAGTAGATATAATGATCATCTGAATTAAATTTGCCGATTCTAGTCTATTTTAGTTCACTGATTCCTAAAATGTTGATGTTCACTCTTGCCATCTCCAGTTTGGCCACTTCCAGTTCACCTCACTTCATGGACGTAACATTCCAGGACATCAAATTTGGACATTATATATCCAAATTTAATTTCTTGAGTGTGATAATTTCTTTGTGGTTTTGCAGATGAATTTTTTTTTTTAAGAGGTGCCTGCTGTAATATTTAGTGGTGAACTGTTGTGGTATCTGCAACTTGCTTTCAGGTGGTTCAGCACACATGCAGACTATGTAAATGTGTGTGTGTGTGTGTGTGCACAGTTCATGTGCACACAGGGGAAGAGAGAGAAGGAGGCCAACAGGATGAAGATAATTAACACTGGAAAATCTAGGAAATATGTGTATATGTGTGGGTTATATTTCCTTCCTAATTAAAAATTTTTGATAAAAAGTGAAAAATACTTTAATTTTTAAAACAAAAGACCAAACACCCACAGACTGCACAAAGCACGTACACAAATCCGGACGAAGGTTCCACCCCAGAAAGCGATACCATTGTTCTGAAGGCGTCAGACATCATTGTAAAGTGATCCTGTTTTGGAGTCAGACCTGAAAACCTTTAACTGAGTTGAACAGGCTTTCCCAGATTCATAGATTCTGTGTAGACAGTTCCTCAAATTTCCTCTCCACTTTGGGCTTTAAAAAAAAAAATAATTTTTTAATTAAAAAATGCTTATTGAATATAGTTGATTTATAGTATTGTGTTAGCTTCAGACGTGCAGCAAAGTGGTTTGATTATACATACGTGCTGTGCTGTGCTTAGTCACTCAGTGGTGTCCAACTCTTTGCAACCCCGCCAAGTGCCTCTGTCCGTGGGGATTCTCCAGGCAAGAATACTGGAGTGGGTTGCCATACCCTCCTCCAGGGGATCTTCCCTACACAGGGATCAAACCCAGGTCTCCTGCACTGCAGGTAGATTCTTTACCCTCTGAGCCACCAGGGAAGCCCAGAAATATTGGAGTGGTTAGTCTATCCCTTCTCCAGTGGATCTTCCTGACCCAGGAATTGAACTGGGATCTCCTAAGTTGCAGGCGGATTCTTTACCAACTGAGCTACCAGGGAAGCCCTTATACATACATACCCAGATTCTTCTCCCTTATAGGTTATTACAAAATATTGAATATAGTTTCATGTCTTTGTCTAGGTGATGAGACGCATCCAGTAGAAAGGAGCAGATTAGTGTGCTATGGCCATTCATTTCAAGGCCACACATACCTACTGAAGTGCCAAGCTTTGTAAAAGCCAGAACACTGAGGGAGATGAGCCATGTATAATTCTTTCCCTCTGGAGATAGAGACTGGAAACAACTCAGTGTAAACAGTCCAGCAAATGCAGTGATGGAATGCAGATGAGGAATCCAGGCATGCAGAATGGGGAAGGGACTGTGGTCTCCTGTGTTAAGGGAGACTTCTCCAAAGGAGGTATAAACAGTAGGGAGAAGATGAAAGAACCCACTGATAGTCCTATTGACTCATCTCCCCCTTCTGCTTGGAGGACAGAAGGCTACCTTCAGTTAAATCAAATACTGAATTATTATTCTTGCATTATTTGGAGGCTCCCTCTTTCATCTGTAGTCATTAAAAATATTCCATTGATGTCTGAAATGTTCATAAATCAAGTGTGACCCTATGGTATTTTGCTGAGAATCAAAGTCCTGCTCCCTTTCTCTTTTTAACTTGGGTTTTGAAGTTTTGACAGAATGAAAGCAAAATTCGTCACATCTTGGACCACAGAGCAGTGTGAAGAAAAGCAAGGAAAATATCTTCAAAAGTGGATTGAATAAAACCTATTTTAGACACTGTGACATGCAGTTTTGGTGTGGGGTAGCCAGAGAAGACTGAGTTTGTTAGAAGTGTTTTGAACATGTTGTTCGAAGAGCTGCATCAACTGTGTGATTCAGATGCCTCCCTTATCTCATAATCTGAAGATACTTTCTGTATAGGATTGATGCAGACTCCCATGAGGCAGTGTATGAGGAAGCACTTCGGAAAGTACAGGGAGTGTTGCATTCTGAGGTAGCATCTTCCTAAAGCTGCATGCGGAGCAGACAGGTCCTACAGTTGGGTTTGGAGCATTTGCCCCGGGACAGATTTGCCGCATTTCTGTCTGTGTTGCATCACCTGAACATTGCTGCATATGTTAATCAGGAACCCATCAATGGTTTGACTTAGCCTGGGTACTGTAGGGATGTTGGCTTCCCTAGGATGACCACCTTTTCGGAGAATGAAGAGGATGCGGTTTGGAGATGACAAGACTAAAGTCGAAAATTATAAGACAGCAGTCAGTACCAATTTGGCAGGTGTCATAGGACCTAAAACAGACCCAATCCAATTGTACCCTGTTGGGTGGGACTTTTCATTCAAACCATAGAGAAGTTTGTCTGAAATGTTTTTTTGAGAGAATAAAATGGGGACAAGATTATTTCTTGCATACAGTTCATGAAAAATAAGAGTCAGTACTGATGGAGTTGGCTCATGGGACTTCCTGTACATAAGCCCTGCTTGGCTTCCTCCTGATGTGGGCTTCTGTCCAGGCTGATGTCCTCAGGTGGGGGTCTCCTCTTCCTCCTCTCTGACCTCCTCTCCTTCAAAAGATACAATATCATCTGGACCCTGTAAGAGTGTAACAGTCCAGGTTGTTATTGTTGTTCAGTCACCCTGTGTGTGTGTGTGTGTGTGAAAGTCACTCAGTCGTGTCCAACTCTTTGCGACCCCATGGACTATACACTTCTTGGAATTCTCCAGGTCCGAATACTGGAGTGGGTTGCCTTTCCCTTCTCCAGGGGATCTTCCCAACCCAGGGATCAAACCCAGTTCTCCCACATTGCAGGCAGATTCCTTACCAGCTGCGCCACACTAAGTCATGTCTAACTCCTCACGATCCCATGGATCGCAGCATGCCAGGCTCCCCTGTCCTTCACTATCTCCCAGAGTTTGCTCAGGCTCATGTCCATTGAGTTGGTGATGTTGTCTAACCATCTCATCCTCTGCCACCCTCTTCTTTTGCTTTCATTCTTTCCCAGCTTCAGAGTCTTTTCCACTGAGCTCTTCGCAACAGTTGGCCAAAGTACTGGAGCTTCAGCAACATTCCTTACAATGAACACTCGGGGTTGATTTCCTTGCGGCATATTAAACTAATATATTGATAATAAGCATCTACGTCACATGGTTTATTGTATTCCCTCTTGGACAATCCTACAAGGACACTTGCTTTAGAAGTGGCTGTTAGCAGGGCCCTTCTTACAAATTTGCCAAATCTGCTTTTCGTAAGCCAGTGTTATATCTGGAATTTTCTTTTTTTAAAATTTTTTTATGTGGACCATTTCTAAAGTTTTTTTTTAATTCATTACAATATTGCTTCTGTTTTGGCTTTTCGGCGGTGAGGTATGTGGGATCTTAGCTTCCCAACTAGGACTCAAACCCACATCCTCCACACTGGAAGGTGAAGTCTTAGCCCCTGAAGCACCATGAAGAGAGCCCCCTGGAGTTTCTTTGCCATTAGATTCTTTGTAAACCTGCCATAGCAGTTCAAGTCCAATTCTATCTTTATGGATGTCTTTTGTGGGGGATGGGGTGAAATATTATCTAACATGACTTGATAATATTGAGCCATTCCAGGCCCTCTGTACTAATGGAAAATCACTCAGCGCTATCACTCTATATATCTCCCCACTCCTTCCCGTTCCTAAAACCCCAGCTTCCACTTTATCTCACCCCATACGTATCAGTTTCAGATGCTTCTCCACCTACAGTGAGGTCAGTCCAGGAAATGAAACCGTAGAAATCAGCAAGTCTAATCAAATTAATCAGTAGGTAGTTACTTAAGGGAAGTTTGTGACCTGGAGACAGGCACTTGGCAGATGACACAAATCAGAGGCGATCAGAATTGTAGAGAGGTGCAGGGCAGCGAGAAACATGCCTAAGGCCACTTTGATGGCAAAGGGAGAACTTGAACTCAGATCTCCTTCTTTCAAGGCTGGCTTCCACTCAGCCACACCAGTTTCCTTTGTGGTCCTCCAGTGGCTGTGTAGTGACGGAGAGGTGTTACCCACAGTGGGATTTCTTTTGGTTGCACTGTCTTGTGATCTGGATCAAATACAGTAAGTCCCCTACGTACCGCTTCCATTCTGAGAGTGTGTTTGTAAGTCTAGTTTGTTTATAAGTCCAACTAAGTTAGTCTAGGTACCTATATAGTTACCTAATTACCTAATTAGCCTATCTGGCCAACTAACACAATTGGCTATACAGTACTGTATTGTAATAGGTGTATAATACTTTTCACACAAGTAATACATAAAAAATAAGCATTTTAAATCTTACAGTATTTTGAAAAGTACAGTAGTACAGCACAATAGCTGGCATACAGGGGCATGTTAGCATCTTTGAAAAATCGCAACTTGAAGGTTTATATGTAGGGGACTTACTGTAAACAAGAGAAAGAATAAAGCCAAGTGCAGACTAATCAGGCATTCGTTCACAGGCTTCTTGCCAAGGAAGGCTTCTCTTCCCATTGAAATTCCCAATGCCTCCCTCCCCTTTATTCCACCCCCGCCCACTCCCCGCCCCCCCCCAAAATCCAGCCC
>SJYT01047521.1:16148-41019 GCA_006410635.1 Cephalophus harveyi
AGCCCTTTTCCAAGAGTCATAGAAAATACTCTCTGATCTCCCTTGAGCCCAGCATTGAATTGGGGCATTCAAAACCCATCATATCAATCATAACTAATGTTTTTATCCACCTGGGTTATTATACTGTCATCTGTGGGGCAGCACCATCATCTGGTCCATTCATGGAAACCTGATCTATTGTCATTAATAACAGTCACTGATGTTTATAGGCTTATTTCCCTGTGCCGTGTTGGGTTAAGCGCTCTTGATGGCTTTTCTGAGGTGTGCCTGACAGCCCAGTCCCCAGGAGACCAAACCTCTCACCCTGAGCCCTGGGTTAATTTGCGCTGTGATCTCCAACAAGTTCTTGTACTTCTGATAGCCTCAGTGATTCATCTGATGAATGGCCCTCAAATTCCCAGCCCTACACATGATTGAAAGGATTAAATGAATGAGTTCATGGATGTACTCAGCAAAGGCTAACACTGCATCTTACTTTGTGTCCTTCCAGAAACTCCCTGAGGCAAGGTGCTCAGTACAAGTGGTTTATTTAACGCAGGGTTATGCAATCTTGTTTTCATTATCTCCCCTTTGAAGAGTCTTCTTGGACATTTTTTTCCCCCCCCGATTGTCCCACCCATGATGTTTTAATTACAGGTACACTGTGTATCTCTTTATGTACTGTATGAATTTCTGGGCTCCCTGTATAAAAAAAGTATGATTTTTTTACCCAACCCCACTTTCTAGGAATCCATTTTTCCCTCTTAGAGGCACTACCACCTCTATTGAGAATGTATGATTTAGGAGATATTCCAAGAAAAATTGGAAAAATATTGGGCTGGCCAAGAAGTTTGTTTGGATTTTTCTGTAAGAAGTTACAGAATAAACTTAGAATGAACTTTTTGGGCAACCCAGTAAGTAAAATTGGAGCATGTGGGGGAAATAAGACAGGAAAGAGCTTTAAGGAGACTGTAAAGATGCATCTATCATCAAGCAGGTTAGCATAGGGGTTAATTAAAGCTGGTCCTCCCGGGAACCTTGGAATGCAGCATAGAACAGTGGAGAATTATCAGCAGACTCCATCCATCATTGGCTCAGGGCTTATCCCAGGGGTATTACCTCTCAGAAAGAGCCCTGAGACAAAAATGGGAGTGTTTGCCAAAGGTATTTGTTTGCAGAAGGTCACCTTTGGCAGGTGCTGGGAACCGGTGCTGAGGAGGGTGTGGGAGGGGCATTGACAGTAATTACTGTACACTGTCTAGTTCTTAAGTGAAGAAAATATTGGAACTTGAGGCTCACAAATGTTTCTCTGTTTTTTTTGCATTGGTTCTTAAGTAAAGGAAGTCTTGTGGCCTAAGGATCATGGTAATTCTGTGGTGTTTTTCCCCCTTATTAATTTTTCATTTAAGAAAGTCAGGAGAAAAGAATGGGAATAAAAGTATTTGTAAATGTGTTGATTCACGTGTGCTCAGCCGTGTCTGACTCTTTGCAACCCCATGAACTGTAGCCTGCCAGGCTCCTCTGTCCATGGACGTTTCCAGGCAAGAATACTGGAGTGGGTTTCCATTTCCTTCTCCAGGGGATCTTCCCAACCCAGGGATAGAAGCTGTGTCTCCTGCATAAAGCAGATTCTTTATCGCTGAAGGAAACCCACATTGATTCAGTGCTTGGTATCCAATGATAGCTAAGCTTTTTGACCTCTTACTGTATGTAGGATTGTAGAGTTCTCACCATGAAATCCGATTTCCCAGGTGGTACAGTGGTGAAGAATCCACCTGCCTATGCAACAGACACAGCTTCTATCCTTGGGCTGGGAAGATCCCCTGGAGAAGGAAATGGCAACCCACTCCAGTATTCTTGCCTGGAGAATTCCATGGACAGAGGAGCCTGGTGGACTACAGTCCATGGGGTGCAAAGAGTCAGACACAACTGAGTGAACACACAGCATGAAACTAGGTCATTATCCTTTGGGGGATGGGACTCAATCCTTGTTGAAATTCTAGTGTGTTCACATTTTAGTAATTCTCCCCAAATAAAACGGAGAGTTGTTTTAAATAAGCATAGGAAACTTTAGTCCTGCTGACACTATCATTTGGAGTGACTTTTTAATGCTTTCAAAGAATGAAGAGTCTTACTAATATATAATGTGAGAAACATTAACACTTTCAAAACAAGATTAAAATAGGTGTTCTGGTTGCTCTTGCACACGCATCTTTTGTTGAGAAGATGGAAGGGTCTTGGTTGTGAAGGGCGGTGCTGTGACTTGCACCGTTTGCCTCAGTTCTGGTTTCCTGGGAAAGTAATTAGCATCCACCTTCGGATTCCAGAATGTTAATAGGAATGTTGAGATTTCATCTTGAATTCCTCTAGGAATTAGGTGCCATGGTTTCAATACCTTATTTGGTTGGGAAGAAATCTCATTGGAAAATCTTCATCCTTTTTGTTTAACATGTTGTTCCTCAGTTTTGTCTGACTCTTTCGTGACCCTGTGAACTGTAGCCCACCAGGCTCCTCTGTCCTTGGAATTTCCCAGGCAAGAATACTGGAATGAGTTGCCATTTCCTTCTCCAGGAGATCTTCCCGACCCAGGGATTGAACCTGAGTCTCCTGCATTGCAGGTGGATTTTTTTACCACGAGCCACCAGGGAAGCCCTTTGTTGAACATATTTGCCTCCAAATATCCATCTGCTCAGCAAATTCAAGGTATTCTTTTTTATTTAATATGTATTTGGCTTCACCAGGTCTTGGTTGCAGCAGGCGGGATCTTCAGTTGTGGTATGTGAGCTCTTGGTTGCAGCATCTCCCTGACCAGGGATAAAAACCCAGACCCCTGCATTGAGAGTGCAGAGTCTTGGCCACTGGACCACCAGGGAAGTCCCTAACTCAAGGTATTCTGACTCATCATTGACCTGACATTGACTTCAGACCTAGAACATGCCCGACCTTGGACTAAGAATAGGGGATACAGGCATGAATAAATTAGTTTATGTCCTTTCTGTCCACGGTCAAGTAGGTAAATAAATAACCGCAGAGTGATGTTATACTTTAATATATGCATATGCTGAGTCTACGTGAACCTCAAGTAAAACTGTCAGTCTTGTTTAAATAGGTCAGGGCAAGTTTCCATCAACAAGAAGTCAATTTCATCATACATATAGGGTTGAAGATGGTGTTTTCCTTTTCTGATGTGCAACCCTGATCATAACTGTGTCACATGTTTAGAAATCAGAGGTCTGATTTATTCTCACACTAAAAGATAGCCCTCTAGGTGGCTCAGTGGTAAAGAATCTGCCTGCCAGCACAGTGGGTTTGATTCCTAGGTTGGAAAGGTCTCCCGGCAGAGGAAATGGCGCCCCACTCCAATATTCTTATGTGGGAAATCCCGTGGACAGGGGAGCCTGCTGAGCTGCAGCCCATGGGGCTGCAAGAATCAGACACGACTGCGTGTCCAAGCACACACCACAGCATGCGGTAAAGGAAAGGGGTTGAAACTGATCAAGAGAGAGTGGGGTTGTAGGGCCTAGCACTGAATGAACCTTGAGTTGAGCCATTTAAAGAGGCTGAAGACATGTTTTCTAGCTGTACTTTTCCTATGTACAGATAGTCATTCTTTGCAGCCCAGGGCCTCACACAACACCTGGCCCACTAGATGCTCAGTTTTGGGTAAATGCACACAGTGCTAATCCTAAGATGTATACAGGTGAAATAAGTGTACAGGTGAAGTAAGAAGCAGAAGTGGATACAAGGAAGACTTGACTTTGAATCCCAGCCATGATGTGTTTTAGCCGAGTAACCTTAAGTGAACCATTTAACCAACCTAAACCTGTTTCCTCCCTCACCTGTAATAATAGAACTTGCTTATTCACATGGTTGTTTTAAAGATTCAATAAAACATCTATAATAGAGTCCAGAGCCTTGGTTTGGGCTTATAGTTGGCATCAGATAAATGGCTGTTCCCTCTTCATTGTTTCAAAATCCTGTTAAGATTAAAATGATGTCAGCCAATGAAAGTGATGTCAAAGTTAATATCATAGTTTCTACCTTAATGTTAGGCTCTGGACATGGTGAAGTTCTGTTACCATGTGTGAGTTCTGCCTGTAATCATGGTGAAAGGAAGGACTTTACATGAAAAGAGAAAAAGAAGTGTATGAAGACAGGAGTAACTCTGCCTGACTCAAGTTTGCTAAGGAAGCAGAGATGTTGAAAAAACATCTGCCTAGTTACAAAACGCCTGACCAGTATGCCTCCAAACCTGTCAAGGTCATCTAAAACAAGGAAAGCTTGAGAAACTATCACAGCCAAGAGGTGCTTCCAGAAATGTGACAACTGAATAAGATAAGATGTCCTGGATTGTATCCTGGAACAGAACATTATGTGTGTTAGCCTTAGTCACTCAGTCGTGTCCAACTCTTTGTGACCCCATGGACTGTAGCTCATTAGACTCCTCTGTCCATGGGGATTCTCCAGGCAAGAATACTGGAGTGGGTTGCCATGCCCTTTTCCAGGGGATATTCCCTACCCAGGGATCAAACCTGCATCTCCTGCTTTGCAGGCAGATTCTTTACCGTCCGAACCACCAGGGAAGCCCCCAAATACGTTATCAGTTCAGGTCAGTTGCTCAGTCATGTCTGACTCTTGTGACCCCATGAACTGCAGAATGCCAGGTTTCCCTGTCCATCACCAACGCCCGGAGCTTACTCAAACTCATGTCCATCGAGTCGGTGATGCCATCCAACTATCTCATCCTCTGTCATCCCCTTCTCCTCCTGCTTTCAATTTTTCCCAGCATCAAAGTCTTTTCCAGCAACTCAGTTCTTCGCAGCAGGTGGCCAAAGTATTGGAGTTTCAGCTTCAGTATCAGTCCTTCCAAAGAGTATTCAGGACTAATTTCCTCTTGGATTAACTGGTTTGATCTCCTTGCAGTCCAAGGTACTCTCAAGAGTCTTCTCCAACACCACAGTTCAAAAGCCTCAGTTCTTAAGCGCTCAGCTTTCTTTATGGTCCAACTCTCAATTTATGGTCCAGTCCATAAGTACGTTATGGGTTTTAGTTAATATTAGTGTATCAGTATCGGTTCATTAATTATAATAAAATGCATCATACTAGTCGAAGGTGTTAGGTGACACTGAGTGCAGATTATATGGAAGTTCCCTGTACTGTCCTCTCAATTTTTCTGTAAATTAAAACTGTTCTAAAAAGTAAAATCTGTTTTTGAAATATCAGTTGCTGGGACTCTGTGCACTGAGGCACTGCATTTACAGAAGTCCTCCACCCTGTTACATAGACATGGAAACTCAGCCTCAGGCAGATGAAGTCACGTCTGCCGTGTCTCACAGTGTAGAGCTGAGATTTAGACTCAGTTTCGAGTTTAGCCTGGCTTCTCTATTTTCATCTGCCTTTATTGTATTAAGTGATGCCCATGAAATTATGATTTCTTCAACAGATGATGTTCAGATTACATCAGATGTTCGATGCCATCATCTGCATGGGACAACTGAGCCAAGCCTCTTCTGACCACTTCCTGGGTCACAGTTCAAGGGGCAGTACATTTTTACCTAAAGATTATTGGTCAGAGTAGGGTCACATGCTCCCTCTACTTTGGACCAATGAAGTGAAGGCCAGGGGTCACCGTGAGTGACTTAGGCCCATCCTGATCCACTTCCTGGAATCTGGTACCTTTGCTGCCAGACAGAATGAGATTCTGTTAGGAGGAGAAAGGTGAAGGATTGGCTTCTGGGTAGACACCCAACCCGCCTGCCACACTGTGGTCACCAGGAGCCCGTAGCAGAGGCTGGACCGATGGCTGACATTATCATCATGGTCTTCTCTCCCCATCATGTCAGCCCCCAGGTCCTGCTGGACTGTCTGCCGGCCTGGCCTTCTGCAGAGGGGGCTTCTGGGTTGTCCACTCATTCCCTTTCCCACCCTGAGTGGTTGAGGGTGTGAAAGGCGGTTCTAGAGACTCTGGACACCCTGCCCATTGCAGTATCTCAGGTAGCCTACTGAGCCAGAAAAAAGGACTGGAAGGTTTTTATTGTGTCTGATCGAAGCTGCTGTGGTTACTGTAGTTGGTTGTTGGGGATGGGGTGGAAGGCAGGAAATCCCAGGAGCCTTCTCACTCTGTGCTCTTGCTCCTGACTCACCATGTACCTGGAGCGAGGTTGTGTCGGGTCAGAGGAAGCCTGAGGGAACGAGGGGGTCCGGGACCAGGAGATGGGATGTGGGGCTCTTGTCCTGGGCTCTGTGACATCATTTTGGAGGCTGGGCAATAAGGTAAGAGTGGATGGATTGATGTGGCTCCCACCTTCAAAGATGTTATGGTCCAGACAGGAGGTGGACTTGCTCATGACCACACAGGAAGCCTGGGTGACCCTATAGCCACAGCATGGACTCTGTGGTATGGCAGCAGATCCTCTTTACCAACTGTGTGATCTCCAGCAAGTTGCTTCATCTTCCTGAGCTTCAAATTCTTCATCGATAAAAATGGGATAACTGGACCTGCCCTGCCAGACCTCTGTCACCCATAGGGTGGCATAATGGTTGTGAAACAGCTGGTTCTAGCCTGTTGAAGGTAATGAAAGTATGAAAGTGAAAGTCACTCAATCGTGTCCGACTCTGCAACCCCATGGACTATACAGTCTGTGGAATTCTTCAGGCCTGAATACTGGAGTGGGTAGCCTTTCCCTTCTCCAGGGGATCTTCCCAACCCAGGGCTCAAACCCAGGTCTCCCACATTGCAGGCGGATTCTTTACCAGCTGAGCCACCAGGGAAGCCCAAGAATACTAGAGTGGGTAACCTATCCCTTCTCCAGCTGGTCTTCCTGATCCAGAAATGGAACCGGGGTCTCCTGCATTGCAGGGAGATTCTTTACCAACTGAGCTATCAGGGAAGCAACAAACAATTCTTGTGTGAAGGCTTGTGGGCACACAGGCTAAAAGTTAGAATACAGATTGCTGTGGGTTGGTTCTGAGATACGACTCTGGCAGGCTTCCTGGAGGAGGCAGCCTTTGATCTAGGCATAGGAGGATGCAGTGGTATCAGGGTCAAGGTTAGGGCTGAAGATAGAAGGAACAACTTAGGCAAAGCCCTGGGAATGAAAAATGCTGCTGAGTAAGGTGTGAGTATTTCCAAGTGGCTGTACCTGGGGGTGCTTTTGTGGGGGAAGGGTTACATAGCTCAGTGGTGAGAGGATGAAGTAGGAAATGTAATAGGAAGGGTCAGATTATGTCTAGTCTGTGAAATTGCTATGCAGCCTAAGCATAAGAAACTCCCATGTCTCAGTGCTTTTCTTCTTCCCTGAAAAATTAGGTAGTTGGATACATTTTAGGATTTCTCGATGGAGAAGCTCTTAACGTTATGGGTGACACTGTGTCTCTTTGGGCAGCGACGTCACAATTTTGCAGAATTTTCAGTATTCTGGAGCCTGCCCACAGATGCTAGTAGAGCTCCCAGAGGTGGACTAACCCAGCCACTCCCAGGCTTTTCCAGACGTGCTGGTGGAAGTTCTGCACCCTCACTGAGCACCAACAGCCTCCAAAGGCCATGCCTCTGGCTAATGCTTTGGCCTCAGACCCCCTGCCTTGTACACCATCAGTGATGAGTCACAGCAAAAACACAGATGTAGGAGGCTGGACTGCTGCTGCCAGCGCCCCTGTCCTCTCAGCAGGCCGCTGCTCACCCGTGCCTCCGCAGAAGACCCTCAAACACAGGCAGGTCTGGCTCAGTCTCTTGTGGGGGTCACTGTACCTTTCCCGGGGTCCTGGTGCCCACAGGGTTTTGTTTGTGCCCCCCAAGAATCCCTGGTGGGCATGAGGTTTGATTGTAAATGTGAGTGCACCTCTTGTTTCGGCTTCTCCTTCGCCCTTGGATGTGGGGTACCTTTTTTTGCTGAATTCCAACATCCTCCTGTTGATGGTTGTTCAGCAGCTGGTTGCGCTTTTGGCGTTCTTGCAGAAGCTGAGCGCATGTCCTTTTACTCCACCATCCTACATGTGTGGGTTAGCAGAGGGTTTTTTATGACTTCAAGAAAGCCTAAATGGCTTTTGGGGCTGAAACAGTTTGGCTCAGGTAAAATACCCACGTACATCATTTCAAAAGTTGGGGAAAATGAACGTTACATAAAGTACACAGACACATGCTCATACCCCTCGGTCCCCATGTCCCAGAGTTTGGAACATTAATTAGTGACACTGCATGGAATAAATTAAGCTGGGGACCTTGTGGCTTCCATCTGGGAAAAAATAGTGCTAAGAAATGCTGACTTCAGAAATGGCAGAGCAATGTGCTTGTTACAGGGATCTCACCAGACACAGACCCTCTCCAGGCAGGGAGCGTGCCCTTCCAGGAGCCTGGGTGCTCTGGCTGAATGGGAAGGTAGGCTGTGGATGACAGCGTGCCTTGTTTCAGATGCAGAAGGTGTTTTGGAGCAGGGCATCTCAGCCAGGCCACTGGGGTGTGAACCCCAGCTGTGTGACCTCAGGCAGATTACACTTGACTTCTTTGGATCTCAGTTTTCTCATCTGTAAAGTGGGCATATCAATAGTACCTACCTCAGAGCATGGTTGGAAGGATTTCATGAGTCAATAAAGGTAAAACACGAAAAGTACCAGGCACAATACACGAGTGGCATGTGTCTGGTGTTATGATGATGGTCTGTCAAGGCCTCTAGAATTCGTGCTGTAAACTCAGTAGGTGCTCACAGACTCAAACAGAACGAACGAATCAACCGAGGTAAAGAGTACAGGGAGTCACAGTGGGCCGCTTAAGTTGGAAAAGCCTCTTTGTTACATATTATTTTTTTTAATGTAATTAAAATATAAAACTTAAAATGTACCATTTTGGCCACAAGGCTGTAGATTGATGGTTCAATGTGCAACCATCACCATCATCCATCCACAGAACTTTTTATCTCACACAACTGAAACTTTGCACCCATTTGTCCAAATCCATTATGGCTGCAGGAGAAGGAAATGGCAACCCCCTCTAGTATTCTTGCCTAGAGAATCCCATGGACAGAGGAGCCTGGTGGGCTGCTGTCTATAGGGCCACACAGAGTCGGACATGACTGAAGCAACTTAGCATTGCATGCATGCATTATGGCTGCTGTAGCAGAAACACCATAAATTGGATGGTTTAAACAAAAAGACATCTATTTCTCACAGTAGTGGAGGCTGGGAAGGCCAAGATCAAGGCATTGGCAGACTTGGTGCCTGGTGATGGTTCATGACGGCTGGCTTGTGGCTGTGTCTTCAGCAAGAGGCAAAGGAGCTCCCTGCAGTCTCCTTTAAAAGGGCACTAATTCCTTTCATGAGGGCTGCACCATTGCGACCTAACCACTCCCAAAGACCCTGCCTCATGTTAGGGTTAGAATTTCAGCATAGAAATTTGGAGGGAGCACATTCAATCTGTAGCACCGTTAAGCACTAACCCCCCCGGTCCATGCCACCCCCCAGTCCCTAGCAGTTACCATTTTATTTTGTGTCTCTATGAATTCAATTACTCTAGTACCTCATATAAGTGGAATCATGTCCTGTTTGTTCTTTGGCTTATTTTACTTAGTGTGATGTCCTCAGCGTTCACCCATGTTGTAGCATATGTGAACATTTCCTTTCTATTTTTATTTTTTAAATGTAAACACATACTGTACATGTTTTTAATATCTATATTTATTTTTAAATTTTATCTATCTATTTATTTGGTTTTCGCTGCCCTGGGTCTTGATTGCTGTGCACGGCTTTAGTTGTGGCAAGCGGGGCCTGCTCTTCTTTGTGGATTGCAGGCTCAGTAGTTGTGGTGCACGGGTTAGTGGCCTTGCAGCAAGTGGAATCTTCCCAGACCAGGAATCACACTCATGTCCCCTGCACTGGCAGGTGGATTCTTAACCACTGGGACCACCTGGGAAGTCCTGTTTATTTCTATTTATTTGGCTTTGCTGAGTCTTTGGTGTGGCACACAGAATCTTTAGTTGCGGCACGTGAACTCTTAGCTGTGGATTCTCTGATCAGGAATCGAACCCGTGCCCCCTGCCTTGGGAGCTCAGAGTCTTAGCCACTGGACCACACAAAGGAAGAACTTCCTTTTGAAAGGCTGACTGATATTCCATTGCATGTATATTGCACATTCTGTTTGTTCCCCTATCAGTGGGCCCTTGGGTTGTTTCCGTCTCCTGGCTCTTGTGAATGATGCTGCTGTGAACATGCGTGTCCAAAGCCACACTAATGCTGTTAACCATAAGCCAGCTAGGTCTGAGTGTCTCTGGCGCCTCAGGCCAATTTCATCCATTGCTCCTTGGAGTGGAGAGGAAGGACCATGTGAATACTGGGTACTGAGATGACCCCTGGCTAGCTGAATCACATTGGGCAGTTCCCTCATCTCTTTGGGCTTCCATTTCTTCATCTGCAAAATGGGGATACTCACATTTCCTTCCTTATAGTGTTGAGAGACTAAATGAGTTAACATCTATAAAGCACTTGGAACAGCACTGACGCTTAGTAAGCATTGTAAAATGGAAACTCCTGTTATTTATATAACATTCCAGCCACATCTCACGATTTTAATTTCAGTGTGACCTGGTGTTAGTCGCTCAGTTGTGCCCGACGCTTTGCGGCCCCATGGGCTATAGCCCACCAGGCTCCTCTGTCCATGGGATTCTCCAGGCAAGAATACTGGAGTGGGTAGCCATTCCCTTACTCCAGGTGATCTTTTCAACCTAGGGCTTGAACCTGGGTCTCCTGCATTGCAGAACAGATTCTTACCATCTGAGCCACCATGGAAACCCTTAGGGCTCAGTGGGTGAAGAACCCATTTGCAATGAAAGATGCAGAAGAGTCCAGTTCAATTCCTGGGTCGAGAAGATCCCCTGGAGGAGGACTTGGCAACCCACTCCAGTATTCTTGCACAGAGAATCCCATGAACTGAGGAGCCTGGCGGGCTACAGTCCCGTGGTGTAGCAGAGTTGGACATGACCGAGTGACTAGGCATGCACGCATGACCTGGTTTGGATGTTCAGAAGCAGAGGCTCAGAGAGGTTAGGTCACTTGCCCAATGGCACACAGCTAGTAGACCCTAAAGCTGCATGGGAACCTGGATGGGCCTGAGTACAAGCCTGTTTTCCTTACCTGTTTTTCCTTGAGCCCTTCTTTTTGCGCTGTAGAGGACCTGGCCTCCGCTCATCCCGCCTTAAGCTCTGTCTTGAAAGGGTTTGCCATGAGTACCCCAACCAAACCGGGGCTGCATTGCAGCCAGGAGCCAGGCGTGATATGGTCTCTTTCAATAGGCAGTGCCAGGTTTGCTGCTGGCCATGAGGTCCATGTTTAACAAACACTGTTGACTAATCCCCGTGGCCTTGCAGCGTCCAAGCTGAGTTCCAAATAAAACCTAGATCTAAACACGGGCATGGAATGTGGCTGTTGGAAAGCTGAGCACTGCTGACTTCCGTGGGGAATACACACACATGCTCGGAACTTGGCCTGTGGTGAGGGTTCTGTGGGCTTCCCAAGTGGCTCAGTGGGTAAAGAATCTACCTGCAGTTCAGGAGATGCAGGAAACCTGGGTTTAATCCCTGGGTCGGAAAGATCCCCTGGAGGAGGGCATGGCAACCAGCTCCAGTATGCATACCTGGAGAATCCCATAGACAGAGGAGCCTGGAGGGCTACAGTCCATGGGGTTGTAAAGAGTCGGACACGACTGAAGCAATGCACGCCTGAGATTCTTTCTGCGCTCTAGTTCAGTTCAGTTCAGTCGCTCTGTCGTGTCCCGACTCTGTTACCCCAGGGACCACAGCACACCAGGCCTCCCTGTCCATCACCAACTCCCAGAGTCTGCTCAGACTCATCTCCATTGAGTCAGTTATGCCATCCAACCATCTCATCCTCTGTCGTCCCCTTCTCCTCCTGCCCCGAATCCCTCCCAGCATCACGGTCTTTTCAAATGAGTCAGCTCTTCGTATCAGGTGGGCAAAGTATTGGAGTGCTCTAGTTGGGCCAGGTCAACTCGACTGCCATTTATTTACAACCCTCCCAGCCTGTTAGCAGAATTTAGCCAGAATCTGTTGTGTGTGGATGCTAGTCCAGGTTTTAAGCCAGTGGTTGTCTCTGCTCAGAGATGGCAATAAACAGATCAATAAGAATTGACCTGTCATGGTCCAGTCTTGAGGAGGGGTTGAATTCCATCCCTTTCGGAGAGAATCTCCATCCTCTGTACCCTCCTGAAACTCTGCTTCTCTGCTTCCGCCCCCTTCCCTGCTCCCATTGCCCGTGGAAGGGCAGAAACAAGAGGAAGGTGATTAGGTGTGGAGCGAAAGTCGGGTTGTGAGACAGGTCCTTTATCTTGGAGGAGAAAGACCATGCAAGGTCCTTCTGCGTCTTCAGCTTCCAGCCTGTCAGCTGTTCTGCACCTGCCTGTGGGCCTTTGCCCGGGGATATGGAGTGAAGTGCACACCTCTGAGCCTAGGGTCCTCAGACTTTATATTCACAAACCATTCCTTGCATCTTGTTATGAAGTCTGTGGCTGGCACTGCTGAGCGTCAAGTGGATTGAATAGTGCCCCCCATTTTCCAGGGGGTCAGGGGGGCACTGTTAGAATTCAGTGGGCAGAGCATTGGGGTGGGATCTGGACACTTGGCAGTAGCCCTGATGTGAACTTGGACGAGTCTCGGGCCCATGTGGGACCTTCATTTTCCTGTCTGTAAAACTTTAGGGCCTGTACAGGCTCTGACCTTCCATGATGCTAGCTCTCTCACTTTAATTGGGAGTTGGTGTTATCATTTGCCTATCATGTGTAGCACTGTTTCTCCCACCATTCCCTGATTTCACTTTGGGAACTTTATTCCACCCCGTCTTAGCCATGTTGTTTGGTTAAGAGTAACCTCATGCCTCACTCCAGAACCATCCAATCAATCTGCCTTCTCTGGCCCCTGTGGATACAGGAAAATGTTTGCCACCCGGTCAGAGCCAGTGGGAGGAGAAGGTGGATCTGAGGACTTGGGGAAGTTCCCAGAAGAGGTGTCTTCTCCTGTGGCATGAAGGGGTGAACTCTGGAGCATCTGCAGTCATTTTGCTAATATGAGTAAGGGGTCTAGAGAAGTTGGGGAGGGGAAGGAAGTGGCCACTTTGCAAAGCCCAAGATTGAAGGCTAAGCCATGTGAGATGGAGTGGGAATCCCTGCTTGCAGGCTGAAAGACAGCTGGTTGGAAAGGCTGGTGTGGTGGGTGTGGGGAATTGGAGATGGCTATAGAGCCCACAGGAAACAGTTTAGATTGTCCTCAAGGCTGCTGGGTTTCCCAGCAGGGTGTGGGATGATCAGATGTGTGTTTTGTAAGGATGACTTTGTTGCGGGCTGGAGAAGGGTCAGCGTTTAGGGATGCATGTGGCCCTTAGCTGTTCCAAGATGGCAGCTACAGTTCAGAATGGGGCCACTGACCTTGGCCTTGGAGGTAGGTGCACATGGCATTCTGACCCATTGAATCTCTGCATCATCTCTGCTAGACTGAATTGCATTGTCCCCATTCTGTAGTTTAAAAAGACACTTTCAGAGAAATCCAATATCTTGCTCAGTGTCACACAGCCAGGTGCCAGCTCCAAAGCCAACACTCTCCCCGCTGTTGGTCTCTCACCACTGGGCCCTTCTTTCTCTCACCCTGTCTCTGAAACCTTCAGCATCCTTCAGGACCAAGGTTGACATTTGTGTTCAACATGACTTCCTTCCTGCTCACAATAAATGTCAGACTGAATGATGGAAGTGATTCAGCAAGAAATAGAATCTGAGGGGGAAAAAAAAGGAGCTGTGTAAAAACATTTGCAAACGGATTAAAAATTGGAGTCCACCAGCTCATGCCAACCGTACTTGGAAGTTGGGGAGATATTTTTAGACCATGAAATTCAAATGGCATAGATCGTGGGTTGGAAGGATGGAAATGCGAAGTATAGTTTGCCTCTAGCTGTGACCAGAGTTTGCTGCTGACTTTCTTCTTAGCTATAAAATAGCAGCATCCCAAATGCAGAATCCCCTGAATACACAGGATTTCTATTTATTTATTCTCTTCTCCTACATGTACTGTCTTCCTCTTTTTATTGCCTCTTTCTCCTTTCACATCAGGAGTCCTAGGGCTCAGCCACCTGTTCTTGGAGGCCTCTGGAGAGACCTACATGTTGTTGGCTTTTGAAACATCTTCACATTTTTGGAGGCTAGCGAAAGCAGCCCCTTTTGAGCCAGCTGAGGAGTCCCGGGGAGCTTGTTGGCTCATGGATCCCAAAGGAGTTCAGGAGCAGGACCAACAGGAGATGGGCTTTACCTGGGGCCAAGAACACCTGGATCAGGGGCTGGAGGACTGCCCTGACACCAGCTGTCTCTGTGCAGGCCCTGTGCAGACTCTCCCCGCGTGGTCACCCCCAGCATCTGAGCTTTATGTCTCTCAGTCCCTAGAGAGGAACTGCCCTTGCTTCTTTAGTTGTCAAGTTAGGAACGCAGGCACCCACTGCTGGATCCCCCTTCTCAACCTGTGTCCTTGAGGGTTGGATCACAGGAGAGCAATGACAGCTGCTGCAAAGCAGGGACCAGAGACGTTCCCAAGAAAAGGGAGGCGGGCTTGTCAAAAGTCTGATGATAGATTTCACCAGATGTCATTTACGGCTCACCAGGCACTTTTCCAGATGCTATACCTGTGTTAATCTCTTTTAATCCTCACAACTACCCCATGATGTCGGTGCAGTTCCATGGAAAATAAAAGGAGGGTTTGATTGCCCTGCAGGGTTCCTGGGATGCCGAACGAGATAGCATTTTTCAGTTGCCGAGGACAGTGTCCAGCATGCACTTCCTTTCCCTTCCTTTAGAAAGGTCTTCAGTTATTTTTATTTTGATCAGAGGAGTGCATGCATGTAATCCCAGCCCCGAATGGCACTCATAGGTTTAAAATGCAGAGCCACAGTCCGGTCTTGCCTTGTGCTATTCCTCCCCCACTTCCGGAGGCAAAGCCCTCTCTTTCTGTCTCTTCTCGGACCTCCTGGGGGTTCTCGCCACATCTCTCAGTCATGAGCTTGTGCTGCTGTCTTTGGATGAATCAGCTTTAGGCATTTTTATTGATTTCCTGTTCTATCTCAGATCCCCTCTGGTTTATGCTTTCTTTTCTTCTCTTTTCTCCCCCTGTCCACGCCCTCTGTTCCTCTGGTCTGTTACCTCTCTCTTCTCTATCGCATTTTCTCCTGCTCTCCAGTCCTTCCCTCTCCCCGACCTTCTTTCTCCTCTCTTCTTTTCCTGTTTTCTGAGAATGTCTTCTCCATCTCTCTCTCCCAGAAATCTCTCTTAAAAAGTAGCTTTATTATTATCCTTTTCTTCTCATCCTGCCCTGTATTAGGGTTATTAATTATAGTCACATTATCACTGATTTTAAGAAGTGTTCTCTTGGGCTTGCGTGGTGGCTCAGTGGTAAAGAATCCACCTGCCACTGCAGGGGACACAGGATTGATCCCTGGTCTGGAAAGATTCCGCATGCCACGGGCAGCTAAGCCTGTGTGCTACAGTTATTGAACCAGTGCTCTAGAGCCTGCGAGATGCCACTGCTGAAACCCACATGCCCTAGAGCCTGTGCTCTGCAACAGGAGAAGCCACCGCGGTGAGAAGCTCGTGCGCTGCACCCAGAGAATAGACCCTGCTCGCTGCAGCTAGAGAAAAGCCCACGCAGCAACAAAGACCCAGCACAGCCAAAGCAATATAATAATAAAAAGTAAAAGCCTTTGGCTTTAACCTCCACTGTGTTGTAGCCTCCTCTTTTTTTTTAACTCTTTTTATTTATTTGTTTTCGGCCCTGCTGGGTCTTTGTTGCTACTCGAGGGCTTTCTCTAGTTTCAGCGAGTAGGGGCTCCTCTTCATTGCGGTGCAGAGGCTTCTCACTGTGGTGGCTTCCCTTGTTGCAGAGCACAGTCTCTAGGCACACAGGCTTGAGTGGCTGTGGCCTGTGGACTCAGTAGCTGTGGTGCACGGGCTTAGTTGCTCCGTGTCATGTGGAATCTTCCCAGACTTCCAGGGATGGGACCCGTGGCCCCTGCATTGATTGGCAGGTGGATTCTTACCCACTGTGTCCCCAGAGAAGTCCGGCTGTGGCTTCTTATCTATAAAAAGAAATAAATCCTTTTCTTCCATACATTACCTTCTGGAGCCTTCAGGCTGCCCCAAAATGTAGTTTTCGCTTCTCGTTTTGTGAAGGAGGGCACTGGGCATCCTTGGCGTCCAGGATGGACTCACTGTCACAAAGGAACATGAGAGCCACGTGTGGAAGTTTGTTCAGGACCAGGTCCCATCGGACTGCCTCCCATTTCCCTCGAGCGGGGCGCCTGCTCTAGGAAGGGATCAGAAAATGTATACTGAACGGGCTTGGGCAAAAAGTCGCATCCCTGGTGATCAGATACATGGATATTCCTCTCCAACTTTTCTGCTCTGATTCCTTGAGGCCACGCACATACACACATCATCCCACATGTACCACTCTCATGCTCTGGCTTTAAATTCATCTCCTATGTGTATTTTTATAGCTTTCTATAAATCCCACATTCTGTTTGGGAGGCAGCCCACTTGTAACGAGCCCTTGGAGGTTTTTGTCCTCCTGACGCCCTGCGTGATTCACGGGCTTGGAGATAGAGAACCTGCCTCTTGTGCTGTCAGTATTGGATATATGTGTGTGCGTGCATGCTCAGCCGTGTCCGACCCCACAGCCTGCCGCCTCCCAGGCTCCTCTGTCCATGGGGTTTCCCAGGCAAGAATACTGCAGTGGGTTGCCATTTCCTCCTTCAGGGAATCTTCCCGACCCAGAGATCAAACCCACGTCTCTTGTGTCTCCTGCATTGGCAGGTGGGTTCTTTACCACTGGTGCCACCTGCAAAGCCCAAAATAGCTTCTTTGGAAAATAGCTTTCAGGGAAGCAGTAAACCCTCTGGAAACTGCCTGGAGTTAACCAGTGGGCTGGTTAAGTGTCAGTAATTTCATGTTCCCTGGGTGTTTCTGCTGACATGAGAACACATGGCTTTAATGGTGTCCCATAGCTCTGGCGTCTCAGATGATAAAGAATCTGCCTGTAATGCTGGACACCCAGGTTCTATCTCTGGATCGGGAAGATCCCCTGGAGAAGGGAATGACAGCCCATTCCAGTATTCTTGCCTGGAGAATTCCATGGACAGAGGAGCCTGGCCAACTACCATCCATGGAGTTGCAAAGAGTCAGACACAACTATGAAACTAACACACACAGATGTACAGAATTTTGGAGCTGGAAGAGACTTTTGGGTTGAAGAATCTGAGCCCAGAGAGGGGAGAGGGTGTGCCTAAGGACACATAGCTTACTAGTGGCAAAGGACCCCTGGGTCTCTTGAGCTGTCTTTTCAGCCCCTTTGCTCTGCCTGTTTCCAGGCAGGGTCCCTTAGGTCAAGGTAATATATGTGCTGATGCAGTTGCCAAGCCGTTTTGCATCGCCCTTCCTAATTTAGTTATTAATTGGACACTAGTCTCATTCAGTTCAGTTCAGTCGCTCAGTCGTGTCTGACTCTTTGCAACCCCATGGACTGCAGCACGCCAGGCCTCCCTGTCCATCACCAACTCCGGGAGTTCACTCAAACTCATGTCCATTGAGTCGGTGATACCATCCAACCATCTCATCCTCTGTCGTCCCTTTCTCCTGCCTTCAGTTTTTCCCAGCATCAAGGTCTTTTCAAATAAGTCCGTTCTTTGCGTCAGGTGGCCAAAGTATTGGAGTTTCAGCTTCAGCATCTGTCCTTCCAAAGAATATTCAGGACTGATTTCCTTTAGAATGGACTGGTTGGTTCTCCTTGCAGTCCAAGGGACTTTCAAGAGTCTTCTCACAGTTCGAAAACATCAGTTCTTTGGCACTCAGCCTTCTTTATAGTCCAACTCTCACATCCATACATGACTACTGGAAAAACTATAG
Organism: Cephalophus harveyi; assembly: GCA_006410635.1. Classification (NCBI taxonomy): domain Eukaryota; kingdom Metazoa; phylum Chordata; class Mammalia; order Artiodactyla; family Bovidae; genus Cephalophus; species Cephalophus harveyi. Next base: position 34,057 of record SJYT01047521.1, read on the forward strand.
CTTTGACTAGATGGACCTTTGTTGGCAAAGTAATGTCTCTGCTTTTTAATATGCTGTCTAGGTTGGTCTTAGCTTTCCTTCCAAGGAGCAAGTGACTTTTAATTTCATGGCTGCAATTACCATCTGCAGTGATTTTGGAGTCCAAAAAAATAAAGTCTGTCACTGTTTCCCCATCTATTTGCCATGAAGTTATGGGACCAGATGCCATGATCTTTGTTTTCTGAATGTTGAGTTTTAAGCCAACTTTTTCACTCTCCTCTTTCACTTTCATCAAAAGGCCCATTAGTTCTTCCCTTTCTGCCATTAGAGTGGTGTCATCTGTATACCTGAGGTTATTGATATTTCTCCCGGCAATCTTGATTCCAGCTTGTGTTTCATCCAGCCCAGCATTTCTCATGATGTACTCTGCATATAAGTTAAATAAGCAGTGTGACAATATACAGCCTCGATGTACTCCTTTCCCAATTTGGAACCAGTCTGTTGTTCCATGTTCTGTTCTAACTGTTGCTTCCTGACCTTCATACAGCTTTCTCAAGAGGCAGGTCAGGTGGTCTGGTATTCACATATCTTTAAGAATTTTCCAGAATTTGTTGTGATCCACACAAAGGCTTTGGTGTAATCAATAAAGCAGAAGTAGATGTTTTTCTGGAACTCTCTTGCTTTTTCAGTGATCCAACGGATGTTGGCAATTTGATCTCTGGTTTCTCTGCCTTTTCTAAATCAGCTTGAGCATCTGGAAGTTCACGGTTCACGTACTGTTGAAGCCTGGCTTGGAGAATTTTGAGCATTACTTTACTAGCGTGTGAGATGAGTGCAATTGTGCAGTAGTTTGAGCATTCTTTGGCATTGCCTTTCTTTGGGATTGGAATGAAGACTGACCTTTTCCAGTCCTATGGCCACTGATGAATTTTCCAAATTTGCTGGTGTATTGAGTGCCGCACTTTCACAGCATCATCTTTCAGGATTTGAAACAGCTCAACTGGAATTCCATCACCTCCACTAGCTTTGTTCATAGTGATGCTTCCTAAGACTCACTTGACTTTGCATTCCAGGATGTCTGGCTCTAGGTGAGTGATCACACAATCATGAAGATCTGGGTCATGAAGATCTTTTTTGTATAGTTCTAATGTGTGTTCTTGCCACTTCGTCTTAATATCTTCTGCTTCTGTTAGGTCCATACCATTTCTATCCTTTATTGTACCCATCTTTGCATGAAATGTTCCCTTGGTATCTATAATTTTCTTGAAGAGATCTCTAGACTTTCCCATTCTGTTGTTTTCCTCTATTTCTTTGCATTGATCCCTGAGGAAGGCTTTCTTAGCTCCTTGTCTCATTGGCCACCATTAAAGCATTGCCTTGATTGGCGCTTAAGATTGGTAGATCGATGCCGAGACTGGGATTGGGGAAACTGCTCCAGAGCCTTTAGAAATAAACATGTACTGGAAGGTCACCTGGTGCTTTCTTTTCTTGCTTTAAGAGTAAAACAGTAACCTCCTTGTCCCTTCCATGCCCTCAGCCTGTAAAGAGTTCAACATTGGCACAGATGGCTGATTAGGTACAGTTCAACTCTGTAAATGCCCGTGAAGTGCACCGTTGTGCCCACAACATCATGCAGAGTAACCGGATGACAGACTTCTTCCCTGGAAAATTGTGGAATGTTTTCCAGGCAAATGAAGAGGGCATGGAGAAAAACAGCCAAGTTCTGGCCTGTTAAACAGAACCCTGGGATTAAACCAAGCTTTCTGAATGACTCTCTGTTTTCTCATCTGTGAAATTTGGTCACTGCAAGGTTTAAACAGGATTCTGTATGTGAAATGCCAGACACGTGGTCATTAACTCATTTGTTTCGGAGGACTAGGGAAGGTGTATTCACGGCTTCACTGCTTATTGGGGGATTTTTCTTATTTCTTTGGATCATGGTCGCCATGCTCCAGTTAACTCATTCAGTCATTTTCACTCAAGAGTGTTTATCACGGGCGCTGTGCTTCGTGTGTGGGGTGGGCGTGGAAGGTAGTATGTCTCTGCCCACAATGGTCTCGGGTCATGAGGGACCCAGGTAGGGCAGGCAGTGGGGCGCAGAGAGGAGGGTGCCTCCAGGCCAGAGGTCACCCCTGCCAGTTCTCATGGTGTCCCCTCCTCCGGGCCTTGGGTCCATGCTTGATCCTTTCCCTCATGCTCTCGACTACGGCCTGACTCTTCCTTTCTGAAAAGCCGGCTCCTCACTTCTCCATGAAGCGACAGTGGCGTGAATGTGATGCTGTAACGCCCTGGTTCAGAAGCTTTGGGACTGGGGTCTACTTCCCGTGATACCAGTCCATCCTTTCACCTTTCCGAGCCTTGGTTTCCTAGCCTGTACAATGGGCCTGGAGTCATGAGCATTACAAGAGGCCATTAACTGGACACTGAGCCTGTTATCTGAAACCTTTCCAAGGTTTTAGCTCAGAAGCCCGAGGCCCCTTCTCACCAATTAAGTTGTTCTGAGAGTAAAACTCACTGTTTTTTTTTTGGTTACTTGGTCATCTCCAAACTGCTGTCACTTGCCATGTTACACTGAATCCTCACAGCCGGATGAAAGGGGCAGGAATTGTTATTTTCTCCATTTATATAAAAGAAACAAGCTTGGAGATGCTGAGTGATGTGAACGGGGTGCCGTGTCTGACTGGATGTGAGTCAGGTGTTACCAGTTGCCACGCTCTTCACCATCTGCGGTCCTAAAGCCTGTGTTTCCCCAACAGTAACTGCGCTCCCAATACCTGGCATTTGTCTGATGCTCAGCGTGGTGGCTGTGGCATTCTATGGAGCCTTGTTTCTTTTAGCTCTCAGTTTGTACAACCCCACAAAGCGGGTTTTATTCTCTGATTTCTCTATTTTTACTATTTGGACTTGACTTGCCCAAGTTCAAACCCAAGCTGATGGCCTGCATGCAGTGCTGTCTTTTTATGATGAATCTATGCCTAACTGTTTTCAGTAACATTAATGATGCTGCTATATCTGGCGTGGAGGCTCTCCACCAGGGACAGGGCATGTGACCCAGATTGTAGCATGGAATCATGTATTGGAAGTCCCAGAGTTCATGTACAGAGTCTGAAAACAGAGCTTAATGTAGGAATGAGTCGTGGTGGCCAGATGAGAGTGGGAGGGAGAACACAGGGGACAGATGAGAAAGTTCTAGAAAGAGCCTGGGTTAAACGGAGGGGAGAAACACTGAATCATCTCCATGTTATCATCAGCGCGTGAGCTCTAGAGCCAGACTGCCTGGGTGCAAAGCCCAGCTCTGAAACTCTTGCCAGCTGTGTCACTTTGGACAAGTTACTAAGCTTCTCTGTGCCTGTCAGGTTTCTGATCTGAAGAAAGGGGTCACAATTGGAGCTTGTCTCCCAGGCTTGCTATGAGCATTAAATGACTTGGTATTTACAAATATCCAACTGAGAATATTGTCTGGCACTGAGCTATGAATGTCATGGTTAAGTAAACAAGGAGAACACATAGGTGGGGAGAAGAGTCTTAGGCGTTGGGTGACCTCACTAGGGTACAGGAGGAGAACCTGACCCCAGCACTCCTTGGACCTTCCCAGGTAAGTCCATACTGCTTCCCTTACAGGGCATTGCAAGGGGATTGCTGCAAAATTGAGGAAACAAAACAATATAAGACAACCATCTTCCTCTTGGTTGCCCTTCCTCTTGGTTCTCTCCTTTGAGACGAGCATCCCATGAGGGATGTGTGTCTGTGTCTGGGGTGAGGGGTTTGGGGCGCTCGGTGGGGCAGTGGAGGTAGTGAGGGGTGATGGTGGTAGATTTTAGACCACGCCCCTTTCCTCCATGCCTTCCGAGAACCCAGGCTCTCAGTCATCTCTGACCAGTGGGCATCTGAGTCCTGGCCCCTTAATGCTATTTTTCAATTAGATTATTCTTAGCTCCGGAATCTACCCAATTAAAGAAGCAATTTTCTGTACTTGCCCTGGAAGTGATGGCTTACCTGGTTTGGCGGTGCCTTTAGCAGTGAACATAGCAGAATGAATACTCCTGGGCCATCTGCTCTAATTGGTAGTGCTGCGGGGGGAGGGGGGTGTGATTTCTGTCGTGGGGTGGATTTCTACAAAAGCTGACAGTGAAACAGACTAGTCAAATGCTAGGTCTCCCCCCACCTCCTTCCCACCTTTATTTCCAAAGGTTATGCCCAAGCAGGGCTCAGCGATAGCTTTGCGATTTGTAATTCTAATTTCCTTGGAAATAGGGCTAAATAGAGCATTTGTCATTCCTCTCCATGTGGATTATCAGCCACAGATGAGGATTTATGGCTTGAGCCTCTCCTGCCTCCAAAGACCTGTCTCCGGGGCAGAGATGTGATGTCTGAGCAGATGAGGCAGAGGGTGTTGGGGGTGGGGGTGGGGACTGGGTGTTCTTGGTTAAAAATACCTCAAATATATTTTTCTTCTAAATCCGGAGAAGAGAGAAACATGCGCTGCTAGAGCTTCAGGTTGCCTGGTTATGAATAAAACTCAAAGCAGGATGTTGAAAGGAGCGAAATGCTCTCCGCACCAGGGGAGGGATCTTCTGCCCTGGATATTTATTTGGGGAAGGAAAATGAGAAAGCTTTGCCTTCCCGGGGTCAGTTGAAGACGAGCACGTGGGGCTCTCCAGGCTGAGAGATAGAGCAGGCTTCCCAGGTAGCTTGTGGGAATGGAGAGAGGACCTGACCCATTGTGGTTGAAGCCAGCATTTGAGAAGTTTAGTGTTGGACATCAGAGCCTGGTCCTCCAGCCTTTTATTCATTCTACAAATAGTTTTAGCTCCCACTGCATGCCAGGCTCTGTGCTGGCACCCGGGGAGAAGACACGAAGTACCACCTGCAGTTACAATTGATCCTATGTTCCCTGTGGCTCAGATGGTAAAGAAATCCACCTGCAGCGTGGGAGACCCAGGTTCACTCTCTGGGTCGGGAAGATCCCCTGAAGAAGGGAATGGCAACCCACTCCCATGGAGAATCCCACGGACAGAGGAGCCTCATCCATGGGGTCACAAAGAGTCGGACATGACGGAACAACTAACACTTTTCACTTTTTCACATCCTTATGGGCTTCCCAGGTGGCGCTCGTGGTAAAGAACCCACCTGCCAATGCAGGAGATGTAAGAGACACGGGTTATATCCCTGGGTCGGGAAGATCTCCTGGGGGAGGACATGCCACTCAGTTTTCTTGCCTGGAGAATCCCATGGACAGAGGAACCTAGTGGGCTACAGTCCATAGACTCCCAAAGTCAGGCACGACCAAAGCAATTTAGCACACACACACACACATACACACGCCCTTGTAGTGTTTGAATGTGGTGATGTGCAAGTCAGGACTCATTTCCACATCTAAGTATTATCTTAAGAATTTTGTTGATAATTCCACTTGTTATTGCCTCAGCAGGGCGAAGCTTCTCCAAATTAAAGCTAATTAAAAGCTATCTAAGAACTACATGGACTCAAGAAAGTTTGTCTTACTTGGCATTTTGTCAATAGAGTGCATATTATTTGAAAATCTAAATTATAGAATATAATGCATTTGCTGGAATGAAGGCAAAGAAATTCTGTGGCATAAATACATAATTATTATGAATTGTTTTTTAAAAAGCCATTTAATTTGACTCTCCTCTGCTTTCAGGGGCCAACTCTTGCAGAGCTGCGGCAGGGGTGTGGAAGCTGGTGGAGATGGTAGAGGCTTGACTCATTCAGAGTGATGAGGAAAAGCTTGAAGCGTAGACCAGTTTCAAGGAGCCATCTTTCTGCATCTGGGTTCTTGAAAAAATGATCTATGCTTATTTTCCTTGGGCTTCTGTTTGATACTCAATCTGGGTTTGGATCCAGTCTGATTTGGGGCAGATTGCTCTCAGTTTCTTTATGTGTAAAGCAGGGATGACAAAGATGTATTTCCAAGATGCTGGGAGGTGAAATGGAGGCCGCCTGCAGTGGCTTAGTTCAGGGTGACGTGGGCTGACATCCTGGTTTCTGTACTTGCTCGTGGTTACCTGTGTTCTCTGAGCTCTAGTTCCCCACCTGTAAGGGAGTCATCGCTGCCTCTGCCTTTTTTGTGAGCATCACAGTCAACGGACATGGGAACTCTGAGCTTCTCGTGTTCCCTTGACTGAATACCCCCACACCTGTCCATGGACTCATCTGTTCATTCACTGTCTTATCCCACGGAATTGTCTTCTTGACTGAACGGCCTGCGGGATTTTAGTTCCCTGTCCAGGGATTGAACCTGTGTGCCCTGCAGTGGAAGTGCGGAGTCTTCACCACTGAGCCGTCAGTCTAAACCTTTGCCTTTGTGGAATGAGCATTCTAGTTGGGGAGGCTAATGATAAACATGCCAAATGTGAAAATTTTACAGTCTGTTACACTGTGATAACTGTAGAGGAAAATAGAACAGGATACGGGTGATGGAAAGATTTGGCAACTTTAAAATACCATGGAAAATAGTATATGTTTCTTCCCTTGTGGCTCAGCTGGTTAAACAATCTGCCTGCAATGTGGGAGACTGGGGTTCAATCCCTGGGTTGGGAAGATCCCCTGGAAAAGGAAATGGCAACCCACTCCAGTATTCTTGCCTGGAGAATTCCATGGATCGTATAGTTCATGGGGTGGCAAAGAGTTGGACATGACTGAGCAACTTTCACTTTCAAGTATAAGTTCAGTCGCTCAGTCGTGTCCGACTCTTTGCGACCCCATGAATCGCAGCACGCCAGGCCTCCCTGTTCATCACCATCTCTCGGAGGTCACTCAGACTCACATCCATCGAGTCAGTGATGCCATCCAGCCATCTCATCCTCGGTCGTCCCCTTCTTCTCCTGCCCCCAATCCCTCCCAGCATCAGAGTCTTTTCCAATGAGTCAACTCTTCGCATGAGGTGGCCAAAGTACTGGAGTTTCAGCTTTAGCATCATTCCTTCCAAAGAAATCCCAGGGTTGATCTCCTTCAGAATGG